>CM064509.1:1813361-2313216 GCA_032716605.1 Paralithodes platypus | reverse complement strand
ATGGTCGCTGTTACTGAATTCATCACCAACATTCAAATTCTCTATTTAATTCCTTTTTTTGAACTTTAAATTAAATCGTAAAATTCGAACAAAGAACGACTCTCTTGCACAGTCCCAGTCAGCACCGTATTACCACGGTTCGTTCGAACAAATGGATAACGCGCCCCTCTCTTGCCTTCGTATACACGTCCTGTTCGGAGTGTGAAGTACGCGTATCGCCCCACCCGTGGGTCCCAGGTAAATTCCCAGTCGCCAAAAATTACGGTAGCTTGTGAGTTACGTACATCCGGCACTTTGTTCGTAAATGCTTCGGGCAGTTTGCACTGATTGAGCTGCGGTCTGTATAGGAAGGCAAGTATGTATTTGGGTACCGTTAGGATGCTTTCTTAGCACAAAAGATGCGTCGCAGGTCACAAGGTGAGGGGTGTGTGTGGGTGACAAGAGGGTAGGGGTAAGACTTTCTTTGATATAAAGTACAACCGCCACCTCCATTGCGCCTTGACTTCGCTTTTTCGCAAACATTACATACCCGGGGGAAAGGGGGGAAAAAAAAAAAAACAAAAGGACTGGCTGCTAAAAAGGCGCGAGCGGCTGTAGTGCGCCAAGATTCCGGTTAGGCCATCCACATCATAAGTGTCGAGAAACACGAGCTCCTCTAAAGCTGAAAATGTATTGCCGATGCTACGAGCGGGGGCAGAGAAAACCTGGAAAGGTGTTGTGTTAGAACTCACGGAACGCTCTGGAATAAGAGGTTGTGGGTTCTGGTCGGATCTACATTTATGTTCCCTGGCTGTCCTCGGTCGCCTCGCTGTCCTCGGTCCGTATCGCTGGTGGTCCTCGGTTGCCTCTGTTTTTTTATTGGCGTTGGAATGATTTATGTCACTGCTGCTTCTTCTCGGATGGCGTTTTTTTGATCCATGGCTGCGGACTGCTTCGTGTAGGAGACGACCCATGCGTGGCTGAACCCACATGTTTTAGATGATTGCCATCCTTGCGGAACAGAGTAGGCTGTTTGTAGAAGTTGTCCCAGAGGTGTGATTAATTCAACTTCTTCCCTCAGACACAAATATTTTAGTCGGCTATTTGTGCGGAAGGCCTTGTCGAAGAATTTGTCAGGTGCGTCGAGCTTGGGGAGAATGCCTGAAGATGATGATATTCATCCTTGACTTGTTTTTTGTAGTTTCTGGATCATCTTGGCGATATTTCTCCATCAACGCTTCTTCAAATCTGGTGCGCATGACGTCCATTTGAACCAGCCATGGATTACAAAAAGGGAGTGTTTCATTTGGCATCCTTTGTGGTATCTTCGAAGGCTTCCCACAATGTCGTCCCGATCCCAGCTCCTGGGATGCAAAATCTTTTTCGTTGAGTTGGGACTCTGTCGCAGAACTCTTCGACCTGTCCTCGTAGGATGGAATCCCCAACGAGCCCTGGTGCTCCTCGTTCGTCTTTCCACATCTCTACCAATATCTCAAATCGGTTTGACATTGTGACGGGTAGATGAGACCTTTTCTGCGTGTAAACAAATACCAACTAAAATGCACCGTTTCCTCACTGGTGTAAATCCGGAAACCTGTGGTGGCGTGACTCTTAAAACCGGTACAAAAAGTCGGGGAGAGGAGTGGTTAGAACGGGGGCAAGGGGTTGGTACTGTTCGTGCTAGCAGGCTTCTCTTGCACGAGGAGTGGGGGAGAGACTACAGGTGAACAGGGCGGCCTGTCCCTGGCGTTTGATGTCAGGCTCAAGTTCTCGTCAGAAGCATCTGCTGCAGTGTCTACTGCAGGTGGTTGGAATGGTTGGCATATGACGTTGGGGCGGTGGTGGACGGTCGAGTTGAAACAATTTCTTAGTTAGTGATACTCCAACGTTTAGTGTTACAAACTCTTGGAGTGATTCCAGCTTCCTGGTGAGAGGGCGTTGATCTTGTTGTGGGCTTCATCCATTTTTGCCTGTCAAATCCTCTCGTTGCTGGCAAGAGGTCGTAGCACCTTTGTGTGCTCGACAGGAGCAACCGTGGAAGCACCAAACCTACCGGCGCAGTTTTCGTACAGGCACGAGGCATGGTGACGATCACTCACTTCGTTTCAGAATTCACTTCACTCACATTAAAAACTACTTATCTCACTTTAAAAACACTAAACTCACTTTAAAAACACTTCCAGTCCATTCCCTTCAGGTCGCTTCACTTAACTTTAAAGCATCGCGGCCTAACACGAAAACAAACAATGTTGAAATACACACAAAATAGGTTATCAGCGGTGTATAGCCTAACCGAAAATTAAAACAAACGTAAATTAAATTTGGGAATCCTACGCAGTGATAGCCGAACCGAAAACAATTTTCTGTTTACCATTTAAACAGAAATAGGCCACCAGGGGTTATAGCCTATCCTAACCGCTAAAACAAAAATTATGAAATAACCGGTAAGCAGAAATATGGCCACCAGCGGTGATAGCCTAACTGAAAATTTAACAATTGAAGTAACGCAGAAATAGGCACACCAGGGATGATAGCCTAGACTAACCGAACACAAAAATAACTGAAAACAAAAATTATGAAATACCGGTACGCAAGAAATATGCCACCAAGCGGTGATAGCCTAACTGAAAATTTAAAATTGAAGTACGCAGAAATAGGCCACCCGGGATGATAGCCTAGACTAACCGAAACAAAAATAACGAAAACAAAAATTAGGAAATGCCGGTACCAGAAATAGGCCACCAGCGGTGATAGCCTAACTGAAAATTTAAAAAATGAGTCCCGTACGCAGAAATAGGGCCACCAGGGATGATAGCCTAGACTAAAACCGAAAACAAAATACCCAAAAACAAAAAAGTATGAAATATGCAGCAGTAGGCTACCAGGGGTGATAACCTACCTAAAAAAGCAAACCAAATATATATATATATAAGAGAATATGTGACTAAATAGACAAGTCACCAAATAGAGATTATATAAAAATAAATTGTAACTGCACACAAGGGGTTACTATACTGTATCAAACAGATGGCGATTGTGTCACTGTAGGCTAGTCCAAGCATGATTATATTTATATAAACAAAGTTTATCAGGTCCAAAGGTGTACTACAAGATCATGCAAGGAACAACTAAAATTACAGATATATATCATAGCTACAGTAGGATAACTGAATACGATACCGTACTAGAGTTAATAAGAAAAATACAAAGCTACGGTCGATTAGAGAGTGCTCTGTTGCGTCGTCCCTGCTACCAAGCTAGGATAACAAATGTAAACAACAATGTTTATTCAGTCAGAAAAGGCAAATAAAATAACATGCACCGGCACAACTACCAAGAACTATGTGGAGGTTAAACACGCACTTAACTAACTACTTGGTCATGCAATGAATAAAGGGAATTGGGAGATGAAATACTCAAATTAGGATCGTAGTTTTCTCAGTTGGCGATGAGGAGCTGTTGTGCGATGCTATAAGCCGGCGGGGTTATGTGGCCTGTATTGGAGGATGATGTAATCGTGGTTGTTTCTCTGTCTTGGTCCCAAAGTAGGTTTACTTTGTTGATTTGGTTGGGATTTGTGGTGATACGCCATTTTTAGTTCCCAGGTGGTTACTCGTTGTGTTTCATTGTTAGCTTTTGTCTGTGACAGTCTGTACGAGGGAGTTAAAATCCCGCACATAGGTGTTGTTTACGTCGTCAGCATATTGTTATGGTTCCAGGACAGAGTCGTTGTGGTATGGATTTGGGTAAACTCGTTAGTGTATGCGAGGTATATGGTTGGAGATAGGACGTGAGCCCTGAGGTCTACACCTGCTTGAAGTTGGACAGTAGTCTGAGAAGTGCGTATTACCTGTTTGTTGAAAACTTAATCCGCCATTTTTTTGCTGTCCTGTGAGGGAATAACTGCATAGTAGGCTTTGGCGATAGTGTATGGGAGGTTGAAATTGTTGCATATTTTGTATTTTAAAGCAATCGGTTGCCATACAGTGTCGAATGCTTTTTTTGGACATCTTTAGTGATTAGAGCTGTTTTTGTATCTGGCAAGGCTTGTTTTGGTGTGTATGTAGTTTGTGATTATATTGAGTGCGGTCTTGGGTTTAGTGTCTTTGCTCGGAAGCCAAACGGTTTGTGTGAGAGGAGTTCATGGTTCGTCTAGGTGTAATCTGAGTCTGTGGATTGTATATTCTTTTGAATACTTTCCCTCAGTGTCCTCGAGTAGGCTGATCTATGGGGCTGGCTAGTTTTGGGATTCAGTGTGGTCTTCTACCTGGTTTCCTGGAATGAGTACTGGCTGTTGCTATTTAAAAATAATTTGGGAAGTATCCTGTTGCTAGTTGTGCATTGAAGATGCAAGAGATGGCTGTGGTGGGAGGTGTTTTAGTATGAGGTGTCCGATTTCGCTGTCTCCTGGTGCTCGTTTTTTGGTGTTTTTGATAGTTTGTTTTACTTCTTCGGTGGTGATTGGTGTAGTGAGGCTGTTATTGTGGTTGAGGTTGTTTGTGTTTATTGTCGGGAGGGAGAGGTGTGTGGTTGAAGTCTGGAGTGTTTCGTTACTTATATTGTTTATGTGGTTTAAGATGGGTGGGTGTTGAGATGGAGGTTGTGGGCGGAATATAGTTTCCCAGTGTTGTTTCATAGTTTGTGTTACTTGGGCGGGGTCTGTAATTTTCCTGCCGTTTCTTTGTAGGGATTCAAATTTTGTTTTTTCTGTGCCTCTGAGGCGGGAGATTTTTTGCCAGAATTCCCTGGGGTTGTTTGATCTGTGGGTCTCGGCTTCGTGAATTAGTTTGTTCCAGTGTTTGTTGTGATCTGTATTTAGGCTGTTTATAATGTGTCTTCTGAGTATTATTATGTCTGAGCACGGGGGCGATGTTGTGTTTGTTGGTTTCGAATCTGTTTCTGTAGCATTGGAGTAGTCTTTGGGTTTTAATAGAGGGTGTGAAGGAGTATTTTCGTTTGTATCGTTGTTTGGGTATGTTGGCTTTTGCCGTGTCCGGTGATGGCTTGAAAGAGTTGGTTCCAGTATTTGTCTATTATTGTAGTGGGGTGATTTTCTAGGTCTAGTATGTAAGTTTTTTCGGCGAGGGTTTTTGTGAATGTTTCCCAGTCTGCTTGTTTGTATTGGTATTGGGGTTTGGGGACTGGGATAAGTATTGGGTTTGTTGAGAGGTGTAGTATGATGGTGATATGGTCGGAGCCCGAGTGGGGTCCTGGGGTGATGTGGTGTTGAAATTGGAGGGCTAAGGTGTTTGTAATGACAATGTCTGGTGTGCCGTTTCCTTGATGATTGTGGAATGTTGGAAAGTGTGGGCCTATGTGGTGTACAATTTGTGTTGCATGAGAGTGTGAAGTTGTTGGCTGTGGTTGTTATTTGTTTGAGGTTGAAATGCTTGGTGTTTGGCGTTTAGGTCTGCCATGAGTATTACTGGTGTGTGGGTGTTATTGAAGATATTGTTCAGATCGGTGAATGGGATGTATGTTTTAGGTCTGGCATATGTGGTGCATATTATGATTTCTCCTAGTTGTGTGTGGATTTTGACAGCCATGAAGTGTTGGAAGGTAGAGTGTTTGATAAATTCGTGTTTTATGGATGATTTTACAAGGATTGCGACTCCTTCATGCTGTTCGTAAGGCGATTGTCTGGATGTGTAGCCTAAGTGTTTGATTGTTGTGTTTGCGAGGGTGGAGTTTAGTAGAAGAATGTCAGGTTTTTCTTGTTCTAGAAGTAGTGAGATAAGGTGTCTGTTGGAGTGGTATGATCTGCAGTTGAATTGTTATTTTTAGCATTTTATGGGTTTTTTAGGGTGAATGTTTTTAGTCAATAGAGAAGAATGAGGCTGAGTCGGAGCGGTTCATGCGGCCGGAGCGATCCCTGCGGTTAGGGGTTAACCGGGGGTCACAGGAGATAGGAGTGGTAGAGTATGGGGGTGTTGAGACTGGTGGTGGGTTGGGTGAGGGAGAAGGAGAGGAGGTGTTTGGGAGAGACATTCAGGGTCATCGACCTCTTATGTAAGAAGTTCTAGGTCGGGGAGGTGTATGTTGAGGTCAGGAAGGGAGTCAGAGATGAAGGTTTTGGGGTAGGTTGGGGTTATGGGTTTAGAGATGGAGGCGGCTGAAAGAGAAGGATTTGTGGGAAAAGAGGTTGGGGGTGGGGGGAGTTTGGTTTGGAGGTTCGGGTGCGGGGGGTAGGAGCTTGGGGTTGGGTTTGAGGGTTTGTTTTGGAAGGAGGTGGGGATGGTGGTTGAGGATGAGAAGGAGAAGTTTGGGTAGTGCGTTCTTCTTTGCCAGCCAGCTGGGACGTAGCTCCGGCGATCCGTGGTGCTGCTAGGTGTTCCTGGTCTGGGGGGAGTTTCTTTTCCTCTTGGGAGTTGCTCCTGCCGTCGATATCCTGGGGGCGCTGTTCTGCGGGGTCCTGTTGCTGCTGGGTGGTAAGTTCTTCAGGCTGGTGTCATTGGGGTTTTTCTTTGGGCTTGAGGGCATTTTCGAATGCCCAGTTCAGTGGGGGTCCTTCACTCCATTGTGGCGGGATTTTGATTTCAGGGAAACATTGAATTTAAGACCGTCGTTCACTGTCCAGAGGAATTCCCTGCGGTCCCCGCGGGAAACGACTAGAGGATACCTTCACAATTGAGGTGATCATCATGTCGTTGAGTTCCTCTGCATTGATGTCTGGTTGCTGGCTGTCGTTGGAAGGGTTGGTGAGGGTAGGAAGTTTGTGAGGGTTGAGGAGGTGGATGGGTGAGTTTTGGTTAGGGTGGCAGGTTGAGTGAGGGTGTGGGGGTTTGGATGGGAATAGGTAGTGGGGTTGGAAGTAGGGGTGAGTTCGAATTCCGGGTTTATGGGGTTGGGGTCTGCCCGTTGGCATGTGCCTCTCTGACTTTACATTTGTTACTGATGGCGGCGTGAGCTCCGCCACAGTTGCAGCACTTTAGCAATGTGGTGTTGCATTCTGTGTGATGGTGTCCGGTCCTAGCACATTTAGAACACCTCTTTGGTTGGTCACAGGCATACTGCTTGTGATTAAAACCATAATACTTGAGACATTGGGTGACCTTCACAAACTTTTGGAATTCGATGTCATCAGTTCGGATAAAGACGGGAGTGACCTTCAAGCTGGATTTCAAAGGACGGTCTGCTTCGGTGTGTGACGAACAAGTGATCTTCAGCATCGGGAAGTTCCGAATTTGAGTCGCCTTGGATACTTGGCAGTTGTTCACCCTGTTGATCCTCCTGATGCATTCCTCTTCAGGCAGGGCTATCAGGAGGGGATAAACCCGGCGCATCACCAGCGTACACAAGGCCAGGTGTTCAGCAGTCCTTATGGGTGTGATCCCATTGCTTTTTAGTTTCTTCTGGTTGTTGGCCGAGAAGAACTGATCAGCATCTTCGGTACTGTTCACTAGCACTGTCATCATTCCGTCTCTGATGAAAGTCCTGATTTGGTAGATCAAGGTCAGGGAATAGACAAAGGAGGCAAGGACTGCTGCCTTCTGCCGACTCCGGTCGACAAGCAGGCGGACAGAGGTAGGCATGATGAGGAGAGGTAGGAGTTGGGATGAGCAGTTTGAGAGTAGGTAAGATTTGCAGGTTGGCTAAGGTTAATTTTTTTTTTTTAGGGTGAGGTCATGCGGGGTGGGGAGAGTATTATTGAAGGAGGTTGGTGGAGTGGATAGTAGGTAAGATTTGCAGGTAGGCTGAGGTTGAGTTGGGTTGTTTAGGTAGGTAGATAGATAAGTAGGTTTGTAGGTAGACAGATAGGAAGGTAGGTAGGTAGATATAGATAGGTAGGTAGGTATATATAGATAGATATAGCTAGATAGGTCGATAAGTAGGTAGGTAGGTAGATAGATCGATAGATAGGTAGGTAGAGAGTGTGGGTGAAGGTTAAATTGTATTTAAATTAGGGGTTAGGTAACTAGGTACATAGATAGATAAGCTAGATAAGTAGGTAGATATAGATAGGTAGCTATATAGGTAGATATAGATAGGTCGATAATTAGGTAGGTTGGTAGGTAGATGGATTGATAGATAGGTAGGTAGGTGCTTAGGTAGATAGATAAATAGGTATGTAGATAGATATAGATACCTAGGTAGGTAGATATAGATAGGTGGGTAGGTAGATAGATGGTTAGATAGGAAGGTATGTGGATAGATAAATAGATATGTGGTTTAGGCAGATATATAGATAGCTAATTAGGTAGATAGGTAGGTGGATAGCTAGATGGATAGGCAGGTAGGTATCTAGATAGGTATGTAGATGGATTAGAGATATAGGTAGGTAGTTAGATAGGCAGGTAGGTAGATGGATAGGCAGGTAGGTATCTAGATAGGTAGGTATGTAGATGGATAGAGATATAGGTAGGTAGTTAGATAGGCAGGTAGGTAGATGGATAGGCAGGTAGGTATCTAGATAGGTAGGTATGTAGATGGATAGAGATATAGGTAGGTAGTTAGATAGGCAGGTAGGTAGATGGATAGGCAGGTAGGTATCTAGATAGGTAGGTATGTAGATGGATAGAGATATAGGTAGGTAGTTAGATAGGCAGGTAGGTAGGTGGATAGGCAGGTAGGTATCTAGATAGGTAGGTATGTAGATGGATAGAGATATAGGTAGGTAGTTAGATAGCTAGATTGTCGATACCCAATTCCTTCAGGTACTGCTGAAATATATTGGAAATTAAATTAGTACCTTGATCACTTTGCACCTCATGGGGGAAACCCATTTTGGTGAAGAATTTGAGCAGTTCCTTAATGACTGTTTGGGCTGAAGTATTTCGTAACGGTATAGCCCCCGGGTATCGAGTTGCCATGTCCATTATAGTTAACAATATATATATGGTGATGGGCTGGTCTATCATGGGCTGGTCTATCAGAGTGAGAACTGAGCGATCTCTGTCATACCCATAGCTTACTCTGACTGTTCCTTTTACTTATATATTTTCTATATCTCAAGTGACGCCATCTCTTCCGTGGATTGACCTCCCAATCTACCAAGATTGGAAGCCAAAGCATCACATTTTTTCCTTTACCCCTAAACTTTCTCTTCATAATTGCTGAGGGGCACAGGGCCCTGGGTGGGGCTTTGGTTTCCCGGGCGTTTCCACACCCTCCTCAGCTCCCCGCCATGGAGTGGCTTCGGTCACCCAGGCTTTATTGTGGTCGGCAGGGAGGGTTCTGTGGGGGCGCTCGGTTATGGCCTTGGCCTTGCTCGGGGCCTTGGGGCTGTTCGGCCAGGCAGCATGGGGAACAACAACAACAACAACAAATATCCCTGGGATGTCTTTGGCAATGGACCAACGGTATCCACTACCACCCGAGTGAAAGGGTTCTCGAACACTGGCAAGGGCACCAGAGGATGTACAGGCACCTTTTGATTAGGTTTTCCTGTCATCTGGCAGGTGTGACAGACTCTACAGAACTCCACTACATCTGCACGCATTCCTGGCCAGTGAAAGTGGGCTCTAATGCGATCTAGGGTTTTCCTCACACCTAAGTGCCCTACTAAGGGTATACTATGTGCCATTTCTAGTATATCTCTACGACAAGGTTTAGGAACGACTACCTGATGTACGTCCCATGCCCTGTCATCAATAGGTCTATGTGGCGGTCTCCACCTATGCCACAAAACTCCTTTCTTCATATAAAAATACTCACCCCTCTCATTCTCACTCTCCTCTTCACTCACGTCACTGGCAGCTAACTCCTTACACTCACTGTCATCTCGTTGTAACTCTACCAGGACACTATGACAATTAGGAGATGTTTCATGATTATCATTTGGCTCAAGGTTAGCCATAAAAGTGTCAGACAGATCTACTACAGTCTCCACATCAGGCACAGTTGGAGCATCATTCACTACTCTTTCATCCCTTTTATCTACCTTCACAGTTGGTACATTTGTATCAGAGGGAACTGCTACTTGAGCCATAGATCGAGTGACAGCACACACAGGGAAAACCTTTGGCATCTCCTTCTCGAGCTCACCAGTCAGCGGCTCGTCAACAGGGGAAAGTTACATAACTGGGTCTGGTCGGACCCTCTCACCAGCCACATCATTCCCCAAAAGATGTGTTACCCCAGGCACAGGGATATCCTGAGGCCTACACAAAGCTATACAGGCTTCACCCTTCAGCAAATCACACTCAATCTCTCCATTCACTAAGTAAGCAGGAAATTGGCCTCCAGCACCTCTCATTATTACTGGTTCGCCAGTTGGGCATTCAGCATAAGGATTCACCATGAGGGTGCTAGTATCTCTCAAAATGTTCACTTCATGTACACAACCATTCAGTTTCACATTTCCAGATGAAATAAAGGGACGGTAACTGTCCTGAACTGATGGGGATATTACTACAGGTTTATCTTGGTATGATGAGGATATTACTACAGGCAAGGGATTTTTAAGGGTTGCACCACACATGCTACTACACCATTTCCTGTCGGGTTTACGTTAGTAGCTAGGTACTCCTGCGGTCGGGAGTTCTGCATCAAAGGTACATTTGGGTGGTTTTGATTATTGGGAGAGGCAAATACTGCGGCTACTGACGGCCCCGATCTCTCGGCTCTCTCCTTAGCCCAACATTGATAAGCTAAGTGGCCTCTCTTGTCACAATAAGTACACACTTTCTGGGATACATTCCCCTTATAAGCATTATTATTATTGGTTTGGGCCCCACCTCTGTTACCTCCTACCTATGTTCACCTATGTGGAGTTCGCCACTCTTGCTAGTGGCACCGAAGAGTGCACCGCCCTTCATTGTTGTTTGAGAATTGGTGCAGCAGACTATTCGAAGAGGTGGAGCGCACCCTTGTGAAGATAGGCTCGTCTGGCACTTTTTGTAGTTCGACATCGAGAGCTCTCTTGAAGCTGTCTAACGAGACACCTCTCATGTCTCTTACTCGTCACGGGAGTTTGTTGAAGAGACGTGCTCCTCTATGTGATAACCAGCCCTCTCGCAGAGAGCCCATAGCACCCCAATTTTTCATCTTGGGGATATCGCATTCCCAGCCTCTCCTATCACTGAACTTCATTGCTATTGGGGTATGTAGATTTGGTACAAAACCCTCTGCGATTTTCCACGTATATATTATTAAGTATCGTTCCCTTCTACGTTCCAACGAATACAGCTTTAGTGATTTTAAACGATCCCAATAGTGTAACTGTTTTACTGAGTTTATGTGTGAGAAGTTCCTTTGTACACTTTCTAAGTCCTTAATTTTACCTGCTTTGTATGGGGATGTTAATACGTTACAGTATTCTAGCCGCGGTAGCACCAGAGATTTGAAGAGTGTTATCATAGGCAATTCACCGCGAGTTTTAAATGTACGTAGAATCCAACCTGTTAGCCGTTTTGCAGCTGCAACTTTGACCTGGTTATGTTCTTTGAATCCCATATTTTCAGACATTATCACCCCAAGGTCTTTCACATTGTCTTTACGTTCTATTATATTATTGGATTCTGTTATGTAACTTGTGGTCTCTTTAAACGAAATCCTTATCTCCGTATCGTATTAATTGAAATTTGTCTTCATTAAACTGCATGTTATTTTCCCTGGTCCACTGGAACACCTTATTTATGTCCTCTTGCAGCCGGCCCGTGTTTTCCTGTGTCTTTACTATCATACTCAGTTTCGTGTCATCCGCAAAGGAGGATACTGTACTGTGTCTTGTGTTGGCATCTATGTCACTTATTAGAATGAGGAAAAGAAGGGGCGCTAGTACTGTTCCTTGGGGAACTGAGCTTTTGACGTCTGAAGGCTCAGATGTTACTTGGCTTACTGCTACTGATTGTTTTCGGTTCACGAGGAAGTTGTATATCCACCTTCCGATTTTACCTGTTATCCCTTTTGCTTTAAGTTTGTGTGCAATAATACCGTGATCACATTTATCAAATGCCTTTGCAAAATTGGTGTAGATGACGTCCACGTTTTTCTTTTCTTCTAGGGATTTAAGAATTCTGTCGTAGTGTTCCAATAGTTGCGAGAGACATGATCTTCCTGCTCTGAACCCATGTTGACCAGTGTTGTGTAGTTCATTTTTTTCCAAAAATTTTGAGATTTTGCCTCGCAGAACTCGCTCAAAAATGTAATGATGTGGGAAGTCAGAGCTACTGGGCGATAGTTTTTTGGTAGTGCTTTACTCCCTCCTTTATGCAAAGGGGCAATTATTGAGTTTTTCAAACTATCCGGTATTTCTTCAGTGTCTAGACTCCTTCTCCACATTATAGCCAGGGGTTTTTGAGAGGTTTTCCTTACATTTCTTTATTAGAATTGAACTCCACGAGTCCGGGCCTGGTGCCGAGTGGGATGGCATGTTGGCGATGGCTACTGCTATATCTATTGGTCCGAAATTAATGTCCAGAATCTGGGGGGTTTCCGTGGGGGGATTATTCATGAAAAATTCATTTTGGTCTCTGATTGCTTTTGTTTCGTCAGGCTTACTGAAGGCTTTTTCATACTGTAGACGTAATAGTTCACTCATTTCCTTTTTGTCCCCTGTGAATGACCCATCATCTTTACTTAGTGGACCGATGTTTGATGTGGTTTTAGTTTTATGTTTAGCGTATGAAAAGAAGTACTTGGAGTTTTCCTTTATGCTTGCAATAGCTTTGCTCTCCTCTTCTATTTGTTGTAGCTCATAGGAGATTCTTAGTCGTTGTTCAATTTCCACAATTTCTCTATCTGTTTTGATCTTTTGTCTTTCCTGTAGATTTTGTCGTGTGCATCTTTGTGTTAGTAATTTTCTTCTTCTGTACAGCTTCTTTCTTTCCCGTTCTTGTTTGTCTTTCTGGTATGTGGTGGCTACAGATTTGGGTCTTGGTTTCCGTTAATAAGACTAGGCATTCTGATGGTGTCCGGTTGTTCATTAAATCTTCCCAGTCTATTTCCTCCATTTCTTGGTTTACCTCTTCCCACCTAATATTTTTACTATTGAAGTTAAATTTGCTGAATGGACCAGTTTTTGGTCTAGTTTCTGAGGTGTTCTGTACACATGCTAGGGTTGTTTTGATCTCAATTAATGTATGATCTGAGTATGTTGTGTCCGATATGTTAACACTGTGTACTAGGTTGTCATTATTAGTGAAGACAAAGTCTAAGATATTGTTTTCACGTGTAGGTTCGGTAATATGCTGGTTAATACTAAAAAAGTCGCAAAGTTTAAATAATTCTCTTGCATTTGCTTCTCTGGCGTTTATCGACACTACTTAGTCTTCTAGTTGCCTCCACTTGATGTTTGGAAGGTTAAAATCTCCTAACCACATAATATTTGGTGTCGGGTTTCCCAGGGCTTCCACTTCTGATTTGATCATGTTGAGCTGGGTTTTGAATTCTTCTAAGGATGAGTCAGGAGGTCTGTATATAACAATAACTGCTAGGTTTAGGGATTCTATTTTAACTCCAAGTATTTCTACTACTTCGTTACTGTTATTTAGAAATTCAGTAGATATCAGCGAGTCATGAATGTACAAGGCTACACCTCCACGAGTTCTATGCGTTCTGTCCGCCCTATGTAGGTTATAACCAGGAATCCATACTTCACTATCTGCCTGATCTTTAATGTGGGTTTCTGTGAGAGCCGCAATTATAGCGTTTCCATCTTCTAGTAGGCCCCTAATAAATGGTACTTTGTTTGTGGTTCTATTTTTAAGACCTTGGATGTTTGCAAACAAGACGGGGGAGGGGCTACTATGTGTACCTAGTAGTCCTCCGGGGATATTTGGTGTTGCTCGTAGAGCACATCCTTGTGCCACGCTCGGGAGGACAGGAGGTACTCTAGCTGGGCTATTTGTTCTTCCAATTCTCGCACTTTGTTCATCTTGTTCTGCCATTTCCCATAGTGTCTTCTTCCTCTGTCTCGTCCTCGCAAAACTGGAGATTTTTTTTTTAGCATTTGTGTTGTTTCTGGCTATCCTCCAAGTCCCCCTAATATGGAAATCTGAGCATTTGTTATCATAGCATTTCTTACTCTCTAGTGATGACTGGCAGAGGGGTGGGTGGTGGTATTTGCAGTTTTCACCAAATCTGCATTTGCCATCTCTGATCATAATGTTGCAAATTTTGGGGTGCTCAAATCTGCATTTTACTCCATTAAGTTCACCTTTTGGTCCAAAGTGGCACATTCTTTTCAGGTGATATATGCATATAGGTGAAGCTGTATTGGTTGCGGTTGGAGCACCCTGTACTGCCGTGGTTGTGCTAGACGGCAGTTGATTTTGATTTTGAGGGCTATCCGCTTCATTCCTCTTACGTTGTTGTTGCTCGGGGGAGTTGGGTACAAAATAAAGTCCTGCCTGGGTGGTGGTTTGGGGTGACATAAGGGTCTCGATTGGGCAGGTAGAGGGCGGAGGTGGCTGAGAGGTAACTTTGAGGAGTGGTTGGTTGTGAAGGGCAATATGGGGGCAATTGAGGTTGAGAGTCACGTGGGGTGGTGTGAGGTTGAGAGTTACGTGGGGGTGTAGGGGGCTGAGGGTTGTGAGTATTTGTGCGTGAGGGAGAGTGTGCGCACACAGGTGACATTGTATCACTGTAGTGGGACAGCCAGTAACTAAGATCTTCTATGAATCGCGAGTATGATGTTAAATTTGTTGTGGACTGTGTTTTGTTGTCAGAATGGGGTGAAATATTTTCATTTAGCAAGGCCATTTGGACTCTGGCCAATTTTCTCCATTACATCAGTAAATTCTTCTTGTAGCATAACAGGGGCGTCTTTCAGCATATGCTTAAGTTTAAGTTCATTTAATTTATTGAAGCAATTTACACATGTTAGTCCTTTTCTTCCTTTGTTGTGCTTGCCCATGCATTGCATATGAAATAGCAATTTACACTCTTCACATTTGGCATTTTGGTCCTCGGACTTTACCTTGCATTTAGTACATGTATTGGTATCCATCTTTGATCGTAGTTTAGCTTATTTTCCTTATTTTCTCTTTTTCTTTACTGATTTATATATCGAGGTGGCGATTGTGGAGTACTGTGATGCAAGAAGCTGTGTGTGGACGAACCTGAGGGAGCCGGGGTGGTGTGTCGGGTGTCAAGGTCGACAGGGGAGGAGGTGGAGGGAGGTAATTTTATTGGTAATAGTATTTCAACATACGGCTGTTTAAAAGTTATCTTTTAAGCTGTATGATAGATTTTTTTGTGGGACAAAATACATCGTCAGGAGGGCTAGGAAGTTTGTTTATTATTTGTGTATCTAGCCAAGTATTTGAATGATTAGTTCAGTACTAGTTAGGGCTCGGGGGAGGGTGTCGTGTGGAGAAAGGCACTATGGCGGCCACGGTGGGACTGTTGGCACTGTGTGGGTGACGGTTTGTATTTTTTTTACTCTAGATTCACATCTATTTTCACTTGATCACTTTTAACCCTTTTAACATAATTGGATTTAACTTTAAATTGTATTATTGGTACTACTTGATTAGCCACTATTGATATGCGTTCAGAGGAAACGCGTATACATTATTAAGATTGACGTTCGTGGCAGTTCGATTTTAGCCAGGTCAGCCTTTCTTCCTGGGCACCTACGGTACTTGAAAAACCGTTGGAAACAACACTAAAACAGGCTTTTCTTCACTATCCTGGTCGTAATTTAATATTTGTTGTACTCAATGTAATCACTATGACGAACTAGGTCCGCTTGCGAAGTATTGTTTATTTATCTCCATGGTAAAATGCCCTATACCGGAGAGCAAATCGACACTCCCTCCCACGACAATGGTTACTACTACCAGGAGTCACATTCTTAGTTGGGGGAGCATTTTTAGTTTGGCTAGCATGGGGAGACGGTACAGGTTTTTGCGAGGGACTGGATTTGTCAGATTTGTGATTGGAGAACTTAGAATTATCATAGGGCTTCTTCCCACGGAATTTGTTGTTTAGTACATAGGTATCAGCCATGTCTGCAGCTTCGGCAAGATTATCTACCTTTTTCCCTCTCAAGTGATAGGCTACTGATGAATCTATCTTCCATAGGAAATTCTCAAGCAAGATTAACTCTCAGACCCTTGAAATCAGTGACATCTTTACTTTTGATCCAATCATTTAATGTTTTGGTCATAGTCCTGGTAAACGCTGTATGGGTTTCTTCAAATTTCTTATGGGTCTTCCTGAAAGTTTGTCTATAAGCTTCAGGCTGTAGTTGGTAAGTTTTTAAGATAGCCGCTTTGAGACGGTCATAGTCTTGCCGAACCCCAGACTCCACTGATATGTAAGTAGCACGAGCCTGTTCTGTCAAAACCGTTTGCAACATAAAAGACCAACGATCTCTCGTCCACCCCATTCCCGCAGCAACTTCCTCGAACAAAACAAAAAAGTCCTGAGCATTATCCTCATTAAATGGGGGAATCACACTAGTCATGGTTAATCCCAGAGGGGGAGCAATCACAGGAGCATTAGGACTATTTTGAGCATTTAATTGGGCCATGCGATACTGATGGTCTAGCTGTTGGGTCTGGAAATTTATTTGTGCCTGATCTAGCTGGGTTTGTTCCAGAGCTTGCTGTGCCTGCCGCTGAGAGTTTGCCTGGGTAGCATTTAATCTGGTAAGCTCCAAATACTGTTCAGGGGTAAATCCCTCTGGTAAATGTTCACCAAACCGCATAGTATTACTAAATCCCCCACCAGCTGCTCCGTTACACTCACCGCCCTCGGTGTCATGAATCCCAAATAGTTCTAATTTTATGGACTGTGCCATGTCTGGGTTTGTCATGTCCGAGACAGTCAACTGCAGATATGAGGCTAGCACTTTTAATTCGTCTTTTGACAGAAGATCGATGTCATCGGCTGTGGGTGTTGACTCTATGAAATTCTGAGTATCTGCGCTATTAATTATATTTGTCATTTTTAATTATTAAGCAGTGGAACTTAGGTGAAACTTTACAAAATAAATCCTGGCAAGGTCGCCAGTTATCTGTTATGTATCTTGATTCAGAAGTGGTTAACTTGATAAAACTAGACAGAACAAACAATATGAAAAGGTATCAAACAGCTGAAGGCCAATAGAACTTAAATTTTTAAAGTTTGTTCTGTTATTACTTGCTTTCCTTTTAGCTGTTGGGACAGTTATCCTTTATACTCAGATACACTTCAACTAGATTTAATCATGAAACAATTTAAAGTTATATAGAATTATTTTAATGTTTAATATTAAGTAGGCTACTAATTACGAATAGAAAAAAGCTTGGTACGCAATTTTTTTTTTTTTTTTTTTTTCTATGTGAGTGAGGGAGGCAAAAGGCAGAACTGCCTATAGCGAGTGCCTCCCCCAAAGTTGAAAGAGTGATAGGGCCAAAATCAAGGGATGTTCGAGCCAAAATGCCTGGACACACGGAGTTTGAAGCAATTTAAGTCATAGGAGGAGGGAAAGACTGATTCTGGGAGAGAGTTCCAGAGCTCAGCTGTTGAATAGAAGAAAGACTGAGAGTAATGTTTCACTCTTGGGTTGGAGAGTTGCACAGAGTAGAGGTGGGATTGTGTTGCAAGACGGGTACCACGTGCCCTACGTAAAGGAGGTGGTATACACTGGGAAAGCTCTGAGGAACACTGATTATTATAGTAGCGATAGAATAGCGAGAGAGATGCAACATTGCGGCGAAGAGAGAGAAATTGCAGAGAGTTGGTGAGTGGATGGGAGTTAATGATACGAAAGGCCTTCCTTTCAATTTTGTCTAGGAGAGCGGTGTGAGAGGAACTTCCCCACACATGTGAACAATACTCAATACAAAGACGCACTATGCCCCTGTACAGAGCAAGAAGCTGTGCAGGGGTAAAGAACCCCCTTAGGCAGTTGAGCACACCCAGCTTCTGGGAGGCTGCCTTAGCAAGACTGGTAATATGGTCCTTCCAACTGAGAGCAGAAGAAAAGAGACACCAAGAATATTGAGAGAAGATGAAGGATTGATTTTTGTATTGTTGAAGAATAAGGGATAGTCCGCTGGGAGTTCCTGACAGGTAGATAGATGGAGAAATTGGGTTTTGGAAGCATTAAAGGTAACAAGGTTTTCTCTGCCCCAATTGGAGATAGTAGTTAGATTAGAATTTAAGTGTTCTATGGCTTCATTCCGTTTGTCGTTGAGGAATTGCTGGCTTGGGCGTTCTGAAAAACTAATGGAGTAGTGTAAGGTTGAGTCTTCTGCGTATGAATGGATAGGAGTTGAGGTACAGTTGAGAAGGTCATTTATAAAAATTAGAAAGAGAATAGGAGATAGGACAGAGCCCTGAGGAACACCGGAGTTTATAGGGTGAGGAAGTGAGCGATGGCCGTCCACAACCGCAGCTATGGAACGGCCGGAGAGGAAATTAGAGACAAAGGCACAGATGGAGGGACAGAAACCGAAGGAGGGTAGTTTAGAAATTAAAGATTTGTGCCAGACTCTATCGAAGGCTTTCGATGTCTAGTGCAATAGAAAAAGTCTCACCGAAGTCCCTAAAGGAGGATGACCAAGAGTTAGTAAGATATGAAAGAAGATCACAAGTAGAGCGACCCTTAAGGAAGCCATACTGGCGATCTGAGAGCAGATTATGAGAAGAGAAATGCTTAAGAAATTTGGAAGCAAGAATAGTTTCAAAAACTTTAGAAATACAAGAGATGAGAGCAATTGGACGATAGTTGGAGGGTTGAGAACGGTCACCCTTCTTTGGGACAGGTTGAATGAGAGCAAACTTCCAGCATGAAGGGAAGACGTTAGAGGATAGATATAGACGAAAGAGTTTGCCTAGGCAGGGAGTCAGCACGGAAGCACAGTTTTTTAGTACAACAGGAGGAACACCGTCCGGACCGTATGCCTTACTAGTATTAAGCCCAGAGAGGGTAGAAAGTACATCTGTCTTTTTAATCAATTATAAACTAATTATATACTAAACTAATTAATCTGGATCATCATTAAAGTATAAATATTATTAAGATCTTTTTATATATACTTAATTTAGTTCGTTAACCCCTTAAAGATTATGTTTCTCTTTTTATCTTATCTCGTTATTAATTTTATCATTCTCCTCTTTACGTATCTTAAATCATTATTAGGTTAGCCAATTAATTATTCTTATTCTTTCTTATTAATGCAAGACTTTTAATGAATCAATATAATAGATCAGGGAATATATAAAGTCACATATAAAATGGAATTATATTTATAAAACAAATAAAGTATTTAACAATCACACAAAACATTAGGTGATTATGAAGGAAATTAACATTTAGTACTTCAGGATCGTTTTGTATCCGTTTTGGTTAATTTTAACTACATAGAATAAAGTTGGTTTGCTTTACAATATAAACTTAAGTCACAAGAATATAATAGGAACTAAAACAATGCTTGATTACTAATGACCATAGTTTTACATCAAGTAATTTAGGCTAAGTATTAACTTTAGTATAATGTCAAACAGATAAATTAGTGACTATATCACATCAAATCTCCAATATTCAATATCCAATCACAAAATTATATCTAATTACAAAATTAAATCTCCAATCGAAAATATGTCTCTCTAATCACAAAATCTTAAATCAAATGAGGGTATATGTTTCCGACATACCTCTGGTTAATTAACAGTCACAGGTTTCCTACCGTGTAGAGGTACCAGCGACGCACTATCTATCTATCTATCTATTGCCTGACCCCGTGATCCCCGAAGGGGTGGACACGAACGAACCGCCCCCATGTACCTCTGTCCCCAGTCAGTCGACGCCCCTCCCCCAACCAGCACCGCCTTCGTTCATATACTTCCTCACTCCATCCTTCCATCTCTCCTTCGGTCTACCTCTCCCTCTCTGTCCCTCCACCTCGCTCTCGTACACCCTCTTAGTCATTCTCTCGCTTTCCATACGTTCCATATTCCCGAACCATCTCACGTTGTTCCTTTTCACACTACAAATAAAATAAAATAACCCTATACAATAATTATACAAGCCTGTCTCTCCATGCAGCTCTTTACTCCTCACAGCTGAGAATGTACTAACTTTGAATCAATCAATCAATCAATCAAAAATAGTAGTGAAAGGCGGTTAGAGGGAAGTGGGGATAGGGCAAGAATAAGTTGGATTGAAGTAAATTTTAGTCAGAGAGAAAGGTTTCCAGGCTTGACTGGAACTGCCTGGGGGTTTTACTGATTTAGCTGCTAAAGAGACTGGCCAGGGCAAGGTCGCCAGGGGCGCGTTGGGGAGACTCCTTGCTGGCATGGTATCATCTGCCATTTCCGACATTGTCTGTTCGGGGGGGGGGGTTGTGAGCCTCATGTTTTTTTATATGTTTTCGTCATGTGAGACCCGTGAGGCTGCGTGGTGAACCCATGAGACGCGAGACGAGACGTGGAGCCGCCACTAGACGGGTCCCTCCCCCCCAATCGTCAGGGGCACCGCTGCACGGCCATGAGGTCAAGAACACACAACCTAATAATTATAGTAGGAGGATGATTGTAGTAGAGAAAGTTTTGAAGAATGAAGGTATTTTTAGTGGTAGAAAAAGAGAGATTTTTTTTAGTGGTAGGGATAAGTAGTGGTGAGGGGCTTTTTTAGTCAGAGGGAAAGAGTTGTGAGATTTTTTTTGTTTAGCGAAGTTTTGAGTGATCTAGGAGAAATAGTAGGAGGTTGATTGTAGTAGAGAAAGTTTGATATAGGGAGTAATTTTTAGTGGTAGAGAAAGGGAAAACATTGTAGTCTTAGGGACAAGTAGTGGTGAGATGTTTTTTTAGTCGGAGAGAAAGTTGTGATGTTATTTAGTCTTAGAGAAGCTGTAAATTGGTCTTGAGGTATAGTAGGAGGTTTTGTTGTGGTAGGGAGAGTTCGGAAATAGAAGATATTTTTAGAAGTAGAGATAGGGGAAGATATTTTTTAGACGTAGGGATATGTAGTGGTTAAAGTGGTAGTAGGAGTCATAGGGAGAAGTAGGAGTAGCTTGTTGAGTATTGTTTAATATGCAGGAGGGGGGTAAGGGGTTTGTGCCCTGTTGAAGATGGCCGGGTTGTTGTTTCTTAGTCTGTGAGGGAGTGTGTTGTTGAAGAATTGTTGCCAGTGGGGGTTGGTCTCATTTAGTTTGTTTAACTGTTTATCGCCTAGTTGCCTCCAGTATATGTTTAGAGGGGCTATGTTGCTTCTGATATGTAATGTTTCGTTTCTTGCAAATTCTGTCCAGTGTATGTTATGTATGAATCTTAGTGCTTTGTTTTGTACGACTTGTAGTTTGTTCGTGTTAGTTTGTGCTGCTAATTGGAGTGTGTTTGGTGCATATGTTAGTAAGGGTCTGATTAGAGCTTTGTATAGGTGTGTTTTTGTCTTGGTTGAGGCTGATCGGAATCTGTACAGGGATCTTAGTGCATTGGCTGCTTGGGCTGTTTTTGAGGTTATATGTTGTGACATTGTGAACGTTTTGTCGAAGTTAATTCCGAGGACTTTGTTACAGTGTTTGATTGGTATTGGTGTACGGTTTTGATTGTATTGGTTGAGTACAAAGGAGTACAAAGGAAATCAAGCAAGAACAGATCTAGTGACCCTTCTAGGTTGCTTGTCCTCCAAAACACTGAGGATCAAGTGTCCAAACAGTGGTTTAGAGTGGGCAAGGGAACATTGGAAAGCGAATCACTGCCCTGGAACTAATGTCCGTGGCAGGATTAGGAAGTTAGTAGGGGACAGATGGGTTAGTAACTGAGGGGGGGATAAAATAAAGTTATTCATTTACAAAAGCAGTCAGTCGTGGGTTTGATGAGAGATATTTGTCTAGGCGGAGTTTAAATGAATCAACGGTGATGCAGTCTATAACGTTTCGGGGAAGCCCATTCCACAAGTTGACAACTCGATTGAAGAAGAAATTCTTAGATTCGTGTGAGTTAAAAGATTTACCAATAATTTTGCAACCGTTTCCCCGTGTGTAATTAGCTTGGTCGATAGTGAAGTACTTACTACAGTTCATATTGTCGATGCCTTTGATGATTTTGAACACTTGAATTAAGTCACCTCTTAATCTGCGCTGGGTTAAAGGAAATAGATTTAATTCTCTAAGACGCTCTTCGTATGGTTTGTTCTTTAGGCTAGGTATAATTTTGGTAACTCTACGTTGAACTCGTTCTAGCTTGTTTATATCTTTTTGGTAATAAGGGCACCAGGATTGAACGCAGTATTCCAGAAGAGGGCGGACTAAGGAATTGTAAAGGGTTAGGATAACTTCTTTGGATTTATGCTCAAATGACCTGCCTATAAAGCCAAGTATTTTGTTTGCCTTCTTAACAACTTCTGAACATTGTTGACTCGGTTTTAGGTTACTCGATATTGTTACTCCCAGATCGGTTTCTCTGTTTACATTCTTAAGCTGAGTGCCATTCATCGAATAGTTTGCTTTCTCATTTAGGTATCCGATATGTAGTACTTTACATTTATCCGCATTGAAACTCATTTGCCAAATTTGGGCCCAACATGACAATTTATCTAGATTGTGTTGCATATCGTCAACTTGTTCTTTTGAGAGTACGCTATTTGCAATTTTTGTATCGTCAGCAAATTTTGAGATTGTACAGGTGAGACCCTCATCTATGTCGTTGATGTAAATTAGAAAGAGAATTGGTCCTAGTACCGATCCCTGGGGTACCCCGCTACTTACATTGGTCCATTTAGATGCCTTACCGTTTATGGCTACTCTTTGCTTTCTGTCGCTGAGCCAATTTTCTATCCATTTCAACACACCGTCTTGTATTCCATGCGCTTTTAGTTTTAGCAGTAAACGTTTGTGGGGAACTTTGTCAAAGGCCTTTTGAAAATCAAGGTATATAATATCTACAGCTTTACTCTCATCGTAGAGGTTGAGGATATCGTGGAAGAAGTCTAAGAGGTTTGTTAAACAGGAACGTTTTTTACGAAAGCCGTGTTGAGTATCTTTAAGTATGTTATTTTCCTCTAAGTGATTTACGAGTCTGTCTCGTATGACCGTTTCTAGCATTTTACATACAACTGAGGTTAAGCTAATTGGACGATAGTTACTGGGTAGGGATTTGCTGCCTTTTTTGAATATCGGTGTTACGTTGGCTAGCTTCCACTGATCGGGCATCGTTCCAGACTGCAAGGATTTATTGAATAGTAATGTCAGTGGTTTGGAGAGCTCATCCTTAGCTTCCTTTAGAACTCTAGGCGAGATTTTATCAGGTCCAGGCGTTTTATTTACCTTGAGTTTATCTAAACAATTCAATACTTCTCTCTCTGTAACGGTGATATTGCTTAGAACATCTGAATTATCAATCTGAATCGGCGATGGTGTAGGGATATCACTGAGGTCTTCTGTTGTAAAAACTGATGCAAAGAAGGTATTGAGGGCATTACTCATTTGTACTTCGTCTTTGGTGTATTCTCCATTTTCATCGACTAACGGTCCAACAGTTGAAGTAACTACTTTTTTCTTTCTGATATAACTATAGAATTCTTTCGGGTTTGTTTTACTTTGATTCGCAATATGTAACTCTAAGGTCTTTTTACTTTGCTTAATTAACTTTTTGGCTTTGCGTCGTAGCTCTACAAATTTCAGCCGTTCTTCGTCATTTTGTGAGGATTTTAATCTATCATTAGCAAATTTTTTAGCAAGCAGGCAGTTTGAAATATCTTTATTCCACCATTTGGGCTTATTATTATGGCCTGGACGCCGTATTTTCGATGGTATGCAGTCTTGCACTGCTTTTAGGTAAGTGGCTTCGAATAACTTCCAAGATGTATTTATGTCGTTATTGTGAATTAAAAAGCTCCAGTCAGTTTCTTTAAACATAGCCCTAAGTTTATGGAAGTTTGCTTTCTTGAAATTAGGGACTTTTTCGATGCTACTATTTGGTTCGTTACTAGTAAACTTTAAAGTGAAAGTTATCGTACGATGGTCGCTGTTACTGAATTCATCACCAACATTCAAATTCTCTATTAATTCTTCTTTTGTTGCAAGTACAATTTCAAGAACGTTATTACCACGGGTTGGCGTTCGAACAAATTGATAAAGCGAACTCTCTTGCAAGTTCGTATACAAGTCATGTCCGGAGTGTGAAGTAAGAGTATCGCCCAACTTGGTCACAGGTAAATTAAAGTCGCCAAAAATTACGGTATCTTGTGAGTTACTTACATCTGCAATTTGTTCGTAAATTTCTCGGTCAGTTTGCACTGATTGAGCTGGAGGTCTTTATATTAATGCAAGTATTATTTTTGTACCTTTATTATTCTTTATTAGCACAAAAGATGCGTCGACATTCACAATTTGAGGTTTTGACAAGAGGGTAGGGTTAAGACTTTCTTTGATATAAAGTAAAACGCCACCTCCATTTCGATTTATTCGGCTTTTCTCAAACATTACATAACCGGGAAGTGAATACTCTGCTAAAAAGTCTCTATCTTCTGTATTGAGCCAAGATTCTGTTATGCCAATCACATCATAATTTTCTATAAACACTAGCTCCTCTAAATCTGAAAATGTATTGCGTATGCTACGAGCGTTTGCATAGAAAACCTTTAAATTTGTTATTTTAGAACTCACGGAACGCTCTTTAATAATATTTTTGGTTCTTGTCGGATCTACATTTATGTTCATGGCTGTCCTCGGTCCTCGCTGTCTTCGGTCCTTATCGCTGGTGGTCCTCGGTTGCCTCTGTTTTTTATTGGCGTTGGATGATTTATGTCACTGCTGCTTCTTCTCGGATGGCGTTTTTTGATCCATGGCTGCGGACTGCTTCGTGTAGGAGACGACCCATGCGTGCTGAACCCACAGGGTTTAGATGAGTGCCATCCTTGCGGAACAGAGTAGGCTGGTTGTAGAAGTTGTCCCAGAGGTTGATGAATTCAACTTCTTCCCTCAGACACAAATATTTTAGTCGGCTATTTGTGCTGAAGGCCTTGTCGTAGAATTTGTCAGGTGCGTCGATCTTGGGGAGAATGCCTGAGATGATGATATTCCTTGACTTGTTTTTGTAGTGCTGGATCATCTTGCGATATTTCTCCATCAACTCTTCGGATCTGGTGCACATGACGTCATTTGAACCAGCATGGATGACAAAAAGGGTATTTTCATTTGCATCCTTTGTGGTATCTTCGAAGGCTTCCACAATGTCGTCCAGTCCAGCTCCTGGGATGCAAAATCTTTTTCGTTGATTTGGGACTCTGTCGCAGAACTCTTCGACCTGTCCTCGTAGGATGGAATCCCCAACGAGCCTGGTCTCCTCTGGTTCGTCTTCCATCTCTACCAATATCTCAAATCTGTTTGACATTGTGACTGGTAGATGAGACCTTTTCTGCGTTGGCCGTGCACCGTTCCTCACTGGTGTAAATCCGGAAACCTGTGGTGGCGGGACTCTACGTACAGGTCGGGGAGAGGAGTGGTTAGAACGGGGGCAAGGGGTTGGTACTGTTCGTGCTAGCAGGCTTCTTGCACGAGGAGTGGGGGAGAGACTAAGGTGAACAGGGCGGCTGTCCTGGTTTGATGTCGGCTCAGGTTCGTCAGAAGCATCTGCTGCAGTGTCTACTGCAGGTGTTGGATTGTTGGCAGATGACGTTGGGGCGGTGGTGGATGCTGGAGTTGAAACAATTGGAGTTAGTGATACTCCAACGTTGAGTGTTACAAACTCTTGGAGTGATTCCAGCTTCCTGGTGAGGGCGTTGATCTTGTTGTGGGCTTCATCCAATTTTGCTGTCAAATCCTCTCGTTGCTGGCAGAGTCGGCAGACTTGTGGATCGACAGGAGCAAACATGGAAGCACCAAACCTACCGGCGCAGTTCGTACAGGCACGAGGCATGGTGACGATCACTTTCTTCAGATCACTTCACTCACTTAAAAACACTTAACTCACTTTAAAAACACTAAACTCACTTTAAAAACACTTCACTCCCTTCAGGTCGCTTCACTTACTTAAATAGGCCTAACCGAAAACAAAAATGTTGAAATACACACAAATAGGTTATCAGCGGTGATAGCCTAACCGAAAATTAAAACAAAACTAAATTAAATTTGAATACGCAGTGATAGCCGAACCGAAAACAATTTTATGTTTATTTAAACAGAAATAGGCCACCAGGGGTTATAGCCTATCCTAACCGAAAACAAAAATTATGAAATACCGGTAAGCAGAAATAGGCCACCAGCGGTGATAGCCTAACTGAAAATTTAAAAATTGAAGTACGCAGAAATAGGCCACCAGGGATGATAGCCTAGACTAACCGAAAACAAAAATAACTGAAAAAAAAAATTATGAAATACCGGTACGCAGAAATAGGCCACCAGCGGTGATAGCCTAACTGAAAATTTAAAAATTGAAGTACGCAGAAATAGGCCACCAGGGATGATAGCCTAGACTAACCGAAAACAAAAATAACGAAAACAAAAATTATGAAATACCGGTACGCAGAAATAGGCCACCAGCGGTGATAGCCTAACTGAAAATTTAAAAATTGAAGTACCGTACGCAGAAATAGGCCACCAGGGATGATAGCCTAGACTAACCGAAAACAAAAATAACCAAAAACAAAAAAGTATGAAATATGCAGAAGTAGGCTACCAGGGGTGATAACCTACCTAAAAAAGCAAAACAAATATATATATATATAATAGAATATGTGACTAAATATACAATTCACCAAATAGAGATTATATAAAAATAAAGTGTAACTGCACACAAGGGGTTAATATACTGTATCAACAGATGGCGCTGGTGTCACTGTAGGCTAGTCAAGCAGGATTATATTTAGATAAACAAAGTTATCAGTCAAAGGTTACTACAAGATCATGCAAGGAACAACTAAAATTACAGATATATATATAGCTACAGTAGGATACTGAATACGATACCTACTAGAGTTAATAAGAAAATACAAAGCTAGGTCGATTAGAGGTGCGCGTGCGTCGTCTGCTACAAGCTAGGATAACAAATGTAAACAACAATGTTTATCAGTCAGAAAAGCAATAAAATAACATGCACGGCAACTACAGAACTATGTGGAGGTTAAACAAGCACTTAACTACTGTTCATGCAATGAATAAAGGGAATTGGGATATGAAATACTCAAATTAGGATCGAGTTTTCTCAGTGGCGATGAGGAGCTGTTGGCGATGCTAAAGCCGGCGGGTATGTGGCCTGTATTGAGGATGATGTATCGTGGTTGTTCTCTCTTGGTCCCAAAGTAGGTTACTTGTGATTTGGTGGGATTTGTGGTGATACGCCATTTTAGTTCCCAGGTGGTTACTCGTTGTGTTTCAGTGTTAGCTTTGTCTGTGAGTCTGTCGAGGGAGTTAAAATCCCGCACTAGGTGTGTTACGTCGTCAGCATATTGTATGGTGAGAGAGTCGTTGTGGTATGGATTGGGTAAATCGTTAGTGTATAGGATGTATAGGGTTGGAGATAGGACGGAGCCCTGAGGTACACCTGCTTGAAGTTGGAAGTAGTCTGAGAAGTGGTTGTTGAACTTAATCCGCATTTTTCTGTCTGTGAGGAAACTGCATAGTAGGCATTGCGATAGTGATGGGAGGTTGAAATTGTTGCATATTTTGTATTTTAAGCCATCGTGCCATACAGTGTCGAATGCTTTTTGTACATCTTTAGTGATTAGAGCTGTTTTGTATCTGGCAAGCTTGTTGGTGTGTATGTAGTTTGTGATTATATTGAGTGCGTCTTGGGTTGAGTGTCTTGCTCGGAAGCCAAACTGTTTGTGTGAGAGGAGTTCATGTTCGTCTAGGTGTAATCTGAGTCTGTGATTGTATATTCTTTTGAATACTTTCCCTAGTGTCTCGAGTAGGCTGATAGGGCTGTAGTTTTGGGAGTCAGTGTGGTCTTTACCTGGTTTCGGAATGAGTATGGCTGTTGCTATTTAAAAATAATTTGGGAAGTATCCTGTTGCTAGTTGTGCATTGAAGATGCAAGAGATGGCTGTGGTGGGAGGTGTTTTAGTATGAGGTGTCCGATTTCGCTGTCTCCTGGTGCTCGTTTTTTGGTGTTTTTGATAGTTTGTTTTACTTCTTCGGTGGTGATTGGTGTAGTGAGGCTGTTATTGTGGTTGAGGTTGTTTGTGTTTATTGTCGGGAGGGGAGAGGTGTGTGGTTGAAGTCTGAGTGTTTCGTTAGTTATATTGTTTATGTGGTTTAAGATGGGTGGGTGTTGAGATGGAGGTTGTGGGCGGAATATAGTTTCCCAGTGTTGTTTCATAGTTTGTGTTACTTGGGCGGGGTCTGTAATTTTCCTGCCGTTTATTTTTAGGGATTCAAATTTTGTTTGTTCTGTGCCTCTGAGGTGGGAGATTTTTTGCCAGAATTCACTGGGGTTGTTTGATCTGTGGGTCTCGGCTTCATGAATTAGTTTGTTCCAGTGTTTGTTGTGATCTGTATTTAGGCTGTTTATAATGTGTCTTCTGAGTATTGTTATGTCTCTGAGCACGGGGGCGATGTTGTGTTTGTTAGTTTCGAATCTGTTTCTGTAGCAGTGGAGTAGTCTTTGTGTTTTGATAGAGGGTGTGAAGGAGTATTTTCGTTTGTATCGTTGTTTGGGTATGTTGGCTTTTGCCGTGTCCGGTGATGGCTTGAAAGAGTTGGTTCCAGTATTTGTCTATTATTGTAGTGGGGTGATTTTCTAGGTCTAGTATGTAAGTTTTTTCGGCGAGGGTTTTTGTGAATGTTTCCCAGTCTGCTTGTTTGTATTGGTATTGGGGTTCGGGGACAGGGATAAGTATTGGGTTTGTTGAGAGGTGTAGTATGATGGGGATATGGTCGGAGCCCGAGTGGGGTCCTGGGGTGATGTGGTGTTGAAATTGGAGGGCTAAGGTGTTTGTAATGACAATGTCTGGTGTGCCGTTTCCTTGATGATTGTGGAATGTTGGAAAGTGTGGGCCTATGTGGTGTACATTTTGTGTTGCATGAGTGTGTGAAGTTGTTGGCGGTGGTTGTTATTTGTTTGGTGTTGAAATGCTTGGTGTTTGGCGTTTAGGTCTGCCATGAGTATTACTGGTGTGTGGGTGTTGTTGAAGATATTGTTCAGATCGGTGAATGGAATGTATGTTTTAGGTCTGGCATATGTGGTGCATATTATGATTTCTCCTAGTTGTGTATGGATTTTGACAGCCATGAAGTGTTGGAAGGTAGAATGTTTGATAAATTCGTGTTTTATGGATGATTTTACAAGGATTGCGATTCCTTCATGCTGTTCGTAAGGGGATTGTCTGGATGTGTAGCCTAAGTGTTTTATTGTTGTGTTTGCGAG
This sequence comes from Paralithodes platypus, assembly GCA_032716605.1. NCBI lineage: Eukaryota > Metazoa > Arthropoda > Malacostraca > Decapoda > Lithodidae > Paralithodes > Paralithodes platypus. The sequence continues at coordinate 2,284,053 of CM064509.1, read as the reverse complement.
GGTGGAGTTTAGTAGAAGAATGTCAGGTTTTTCTTGTTCTAGAAGTAGTGAGATAAGGTGTCTGTTGGAGTGGTATGATCTGCAGTTGAATTGTTATTTTTAGCATTTTATGGGTTTTTTAGGGTGAAAGTTTTTAGTCAATAGATGAGAGTGAGGGTGAGTCGGAGCGGTTCATGCGGTCGGAGCGTTCCCTGCGGTTCGAGGATAACCGGGGGTCACGGGAGATAGGGGTGGTAGAGTATGGGGGTGTTGAGACTGGTGGTGGGTTGGGTGAGGGAGAAGGAGAGGAGGGGGTTTGGGAGAGACATTCAGGGTCATCGACCTCTTATGTAAGAAGTTCTAGGTCGGGGAGGTGTATGTTGAGGTCAGGAAGGGAGTCAGAGATGAAGGTTTTGGGGTAGGTTGGGGTTATGGGTTTAGAGATGGAGGCGGCTGTAAGAGAAGGATTTGTGGGAAAAGAGGTTGGGGGTTGGGGGAGTTTGGTTTTGAGGTTCTGGTGCGGGGGGAGCTTGGGGTTGGGTTTGAGGGTTTGTTTGGAAGGAGGTGGGGATGGTGGTTGAGGATGAGAAGGAGAAGTTGGGTAGGGCGTTCTTCTTTGCCAGCCAGCTGGGACGTAGCTCCGGCGATCCGTGGTGCTGCTAGGTGTTCCTGGTCTGGGGGGAGTTTCTTTTCCTCTTGGGAGTTGCTCCTGCCGTCGATATCCTGGGGGGCTGTTCTGCGGGGTCCTGTTGCTGCTGGGTGGTAAGTTCTTCAGGCTGGTGTCATTGGGGTTTTTCTTTGGGCTTGAGGGCATTTTCGAATGCCCAGTTCAGTGGGGGTCCTTCACTCCATTGTGGCGGGATTTTGATTTCAGGGAAACATTGAATTTAAGACCGTCGTTCACTGTCCAGAGGAATTCCCTGCGGTCCCCGCGGGAAACGACTAGAGATACCTTCACAATTGAGGTGATCATCATGTCGTTGAGTTCCTCTGCATTGATGTCTGGTTGCTGGCTGTCGTTGGAAGGGTTGGTGAGGGTAGGAAGTTGGGTGAGGGTTGAGGAGGTGGATGGGTGAGTTTTGGTTAGGGTGGCAGGTTGAGTGAGGGTGTGGGGTTTTGGATGGGAATAGGTAGGTGGGGTTGGAAGTAGGGGTGAGTTCGAATTCCGGGTTTATGGGGTTGGGGTCTGCCCGTTGGCATGTGCCTCTCTGACTTTACATTTGTTACTGATGGCGGCGTGAGCTCCGCCACAGTTGCAGCACTTTAGCAATGTGGTGTTGCATTCTGTGTGATGGTGTCCGGTCCTAGCACATTTAGAACACCTCTTTGGTTGGTCACAGGCATACTGCTTGTGATTAAAACCATAATACTTGAGACATTGGGTGACCTTCACAAACTTTTGGAATTCGATGTCATCAGTTCGGATAAAGACGGGAGTGACCTTCAAGCTGGATTTCAAAGGACGGTCTGCTTCGGTGTGTGACGAACAAGTGATCTTCAGCATCGGGAAGTTCCGAATTTGAGTCGCCTTGGATACTTGGCAGTTGTTCACCCTGTTGATCCTCCTGATGCATTCCTCTTCAGGCAGGGCTATCAGGAGGGGATAAACCCGGCGCATCACCAGCGTACACAAGGCCAGGTGTTCAGCAGTCCTTATGGGTGTGATCCCATTGCTTTTTAGTTTCTTCTGGTTGTTGGCCGAGAAGAACTGATCAGCATCTTCGGTACTGTTCACTAGCACTGTCATCATTCCGTCTCTGATGAAAGTCCTGATTTGGTAGATCAAGGTCAGGGAATAGACAAAGGAGGCAAGGACTGCTGCCTTCTGCCGACTCCGGTCGACAAGCAGGCGGACAGAGGTAGGCATGATGAGGAGAGGTAGGAGTTGGGATGAGCAGTTTGAGAGTAGGTAAGATTTGCAGGTTGGCTAAGGTTAATTTTTTTTTTTTAGGGTGAGGTCATGCGGGGTGGGGAGAGTATTATTGAAGGAGGTTGGTGGAGTGGATAGTAGGTAAGATTTGCAGGTAGGCTGAGGTTGAGTTGGGTTGTTTAGGTAGGTAGATAGATAAGTAGGTTTGTAGGTAGACAGATAGGAAGGTAGGTAGGTAGATATAGATAGGTAGGTAGGTATATATAGATAGATATAGCTAGATAGGTCGATAAGTAGGTAGGTAGGTAGATAGATCGATAGATAGGTAGGTAGAGAGTGTGGGTGAAGGTTAAATTGTATTTAAATTAGGGGTTAGGTAACTAGGTACATAGATAGATAAGCTAGATAAGTAGGTAGATATAGATAGGTAGCTATATAGGTAGATATAGATAGGTCGATAATTAGGTAGGTTGGTAGGTAGATGGATTGATAGATAGGTAGGTAGGTGCTTAGGTAGATAGATAAATAGGTATGTAGATAGATATAGATACCTAGGTAGGTAGATATAGATAGGTGGGTAGGTAGATAGATGGTTAGATAGGAAGGTATGTGGATAGATAAATAGATATGTGGTTAGGCAGATATATAGATAGCTAATTAGGTAGATAGGTAGGTGGATAGCTAGATGGATAGGCAGGTAGGTATCTAGATAGGTAGGTATGTAGATGGATAGAGATATAGGTAGGTAGTTAGATAGGCAGGTAGGTAGATGGATAGGCAGGTAGGTATCTAGATAGGTAGGTATGTAGATGGATAGAGATATAGGTAGGTAGTTAGATAGGCAGGTAGGTAGATGGATAGGCAGGTAGGTATCTAGATAGGTAGGTATGTAGATGGATAGAGATATAGGTAGGTAGTTAGATAGGCAGGTAGGTAGATGGATAGGCAGGTAGGTATCTAGATAGGTAGGTATGTAGATGGATAGAGATATAGGTAGGTAGTTAGATAGGCAGGTAGGTAGGTGGATAGGCAGGTAGGTATCTAGATAGGTAGGTATGTAGATGGATAGAGATATAGGTAGGTAGTTAGATAGCTAGATTGTCGATACCCAATTCCTTCAGGTACTGCTGAAATATATTGGAAATTAAATTAGTACCTTGATCACTTTGCACCTCATGGGGGAAACCCATTTTGGTGAAGAATTTGAGCAGTTCCTTAATGACTGTTTGGGCTGAAGTATTTCGTAACGGTATAGCCCCCGGGTATCGAGTTGCCATGTCCATTATAGTTAACAAATATATATATGGTGATGGGCTGGTCTATCATGGGCTGGTCTATCAGAGTGAGAACTGAGCGATCTCTGTCATACCCATAGCTTACTCTGACTGTTCCTTTTACTTATATATTTTCTATATCTCAAGTGACGCCATCTCTTCCGTGGATTGACCTCCCAATCTACCAAGATTGGAAGCCAAAGCATCACATTTTTTCCTTTACCCCTAAACTTTCTCTTCATAATTGCTGAGGGGCACAGGGCCCTGGGTGGGGCTTTGGTTTCCCGGGCGTTTCCACACCCTCCTCAGCTCCCCGCCATGGAGTGGCTTCGGTCACCCAGGCTTTATTGTGGTCGGCAGGGAGGGTTCTGTGGGGGCGCTCGGTTATGGCCTTGGCCTTGCTCGGGGCCTTGGGGCTGTTCGGCCAGGCAGCATGGGGAACAACAACAACAACAACAAATATCCCTGGGATGTCTTTGGCAATGGACCAACGGTATCCACTACCACCCGAGTGAAAGGGTTCTCGAACACTGGCAAGGGCACCAGAGGATGTACAGGCACCTTTTGATTAGGTTTTCCTGTCATCTGGCAGGTGTGACAGACTCTACAGAACTCCACTACATCTGCACGCATTCCTGGCCAGTGAAAGTGGGCTCTAATGCGATCTAGGGTTTTCCTCACACCTAAGTGCCCTACTAAGGGTATACTATGTGCCATTTCTAGTATATCTCTACGACAAGGTTTAGGAACGACTACCTGATGTACGTCCCATGCCCTGTCATCAATAGGTCTATGTGGCGGTCTCCACCTATGCCACAAAACTCCTTTCTTCATATAAAAATACTCACCCCTCTCATTCTCACTCTCCTCTTCACTCACGTCACTGGCAGCTAACTCCTTACACTCACTGTCATCTCGTTGTAACTCTACCAGGACACTATGACAATTAGGAGATGTTTCATGATTATCATTTGGCTCAAGGTTAGCCATAAAAGTGTCAGACAGATCTACTACAGTCTCCACATCAGGCACAGTTGGAGCATCATTCACTACTCTTTCATCCCTTTTATCTACCTTCACAGTTGGTACATTTGTATCAGAGGGAACTGCTACTTGAGCCATAGATCGAGTGACAGCACACACAGGGAAAACCTTTGGCATCTCCTTCTCGAGCTCACCAGTCAGCGGCTCGTCAACAGGGGAAAGTTACATAACTGGGTCTGGTCGGACCCTCTCACCAGCCACATCATTCCCCAAAAGATGTGTTACCCCAGGCACAGGGATATCCTGAGGCCTACACAAAGCTATACAGGCTTCACCCTTCAGCAAATCACACTCAATCTCTCCATTCACTAAGTAAGCAGGAAATTGGCCTCCAGCACCTCTCATTATTACTAGTTCGCCAGTTGGGCATTCAGCATAAGGATTCACCATGAGGGTGCTAGTATCTCTCAAAATGTTCACTTCATGTACACAACCATTCAGTTTCACATTTCCAGATGAAATAAAGGGACGGTAACTGTCCTGAACTGATGGGGATATTACTACAGGTTTATCTTGGTATGATGAGGATATTACTACAGGCAAGGGATTTTTAAGGGTTGCACCACACATGCTACACCATTTCCTGTCGGGTTTACGTTAGTAGCTAGGTACTCCTGCGGTCGGGAGTTCTGCATCAAAGGTACATTTGGGTGGTTTTGATTATTGGGAGAGGCAAATACTGCGGCTACTGACGGCCCCGATCTCTCGGCTCTCTCCTTAGCCCAACATTGATAAGCTAAGTGGCCTCTCTTGTCACAATAAGTACACACTTTCTGGGATACATTCCCCTTATAAGCATTATTATTATTGGTTTGGGCCCCACCTCTGTTACCTCCTACCTATGTTCACCTATGTGGAGTTCGCCACTCTTGCTAGTGGCACCGAAGAGTGCACCGCCCTTCATTGTTGTTTGAGAATTGGTGCAGCAGACTATTCGAAGAGGTGGAGCGCACCCTTGTGAAGATAGGCTCGTCTGGCACTTTTTGTAGTTCGACATCGAGAGCTCTCTTGAAGCTGTCTAACGAGACACCTCTCATGTCTCTTACTCGTCACGGGAGTTTGTTGAAGAGACGTGCTCCTCTATGTGATAACCAGACCTCTCGCAGAGAGCCCATAGCACCCCAATTTTTCATCTTGGGGATATCGCATTCCCAGCCTCTCCTATCACTGAACTTCATTGCTATTGGGGTATGTAGATTTGGTACAAAACCCTCTGCGATTTTCCACGTATATATTATTAAGTATCGTTCCCTTCTACGTTCCAACGAATACAGCTTTAGTGATTTTAAACGATCCCAATAGTGTAACTGTTTTACTGAGTTTATGTGTGAGAAGTTCCTTTGTACACTTTCTAAGTCCTTAATTTTACCTGCTTTGTATGGGGATGTTAATACGTTACAGTATTCTAGCCGCGGTAGCACCAGAGATTTGAAGAGTGTTATCATAGGCAATTCACCGCGAGTTTTAAATGTACGTAGAATCCAACCTGTTAGCCGTTTTGCAGCTGCAACTTTGACCTGGTTATGTTCTTTGAATCCCATATTTTCAGACATTATCACCCCAAGGTCTTTCACATTGTCTTTACGTTCTATTATATTATTGGATTCTGTTATGTAACTTGTGGTCTCTTTAACGAAATCCTTATCTCCGTATCGTATTAATTGAAATTTGTCTTCATTAAACTGCATGTTATTTTCCCTGGTCCACTGGAACACCTTATTTATGTCCTCTTGCAGCCGGCCCGTGTTTTCCTGTGTCTTTACTATCATACTCAGTTTCGTGTCATCCGCAAAGGAGGATACTGTACTGTGTCTTGTGTTGGCATCTATGTCACTTATTAGAATGAGGAAAAGAAGGGGCGCTAGTACTGTTCCTTGGGGAACTGAGCTTTTGACGTCTGAAGGCTCAGATGTTACTTGGCTTACTGCTACTGATTGTTTTCGGTTCACGAGGAAGTTGTATATCCACCTTCCGATTTTACCTGTTATCCCTTTTGCTTTAAGTTTGTGTGCAATAATACCGTGATCACATTTATCAAATGCCTTTGCAAAATTGGTGTAGATGACGTCCACGTTTTTCTTTTCTTCTAGGGATTTAAGAATTCTGTCGTAGTGTTCCAATAGTTGCGAGAGACATGATCTTCCTGCTCTGAACCCATGTTGACCAGTGTTGTGTAGTTCATTTTTTTCCAAAATTTTTGAGATTTTGCCTCGCAGAACTCGCTCAAAAAATGTAATGATGTGGGAAGTCAGAGCTACTGGGCGATAGTTTTTTGGTAGTGCTTTACTCCCTCCTTTATGCAAAGGGGCAATTATTGAGTTTTTCAAACTATCCGGTATTTCTTCAGTGTCTAGACTCCTTCTCCACATTATAGCCAGGGGTTTTGAGAGGTTTTCCTTACATTTCTTTATTAGAATTGAACTCCACGAGTCCGGGCCTGGTGCCGAGTGGGATGGCATGTTGGCGATGGCTACTGCTATATCTATTGGTCCGAAATTAATGTCCAGAATCTGGGGGGTTTCCGTGGGGGGATTATTCATGAAAAATTCATTTTGGTCTCTGATTGCTTTTGTTTCGTCAGGCTTACTGAAGGCTTTTTCATACTGTAGACGTAATAGTTCACTCATTTCCTTTTTGTCCCCTGTGAATGACCCATCATCTTTACTTAGTGGACCGATGTTTGATGTGGTTTTAGTTTTATGTTTAGCGTATGAAAAGAAGTACTTGGAGTTTTCCTTTATGCTTGCAATAGCTTTGCTCTCCTCTTCTATTTGTTGTAGCTCATAGGAGATTCTTAGTCGTTGTTCAATTTCCACAATTTCTCTATCTGTTTTGATCTTTTGTCTTTCCTGTAGATTTTGTCGTGTGCATCTTTGTGTTAGTAATTTTCTTCTTCTGTACAGCTTCTTTCTTTCCCGTTCTTGTTTGTCTTTCTGGTATGTGGTGGCTACAGATTTGGGTCTTGGTTTCCGTTAATAAGACTAGGCATTCTGATGGTGTCCGGTTGTTCATTAAATCTTCCCAGTCTATTTCCTCCATTTCTTGGTTTACCTCTTCCCACCTAATATTTTTACTATTGAAGTTAAATTTGCTGAATGGACCAGTTTTTGGTCTAGTTTCTGAGGTGTTCTGTACACATGCTAGGGTTGTTTTGATCTCAATTAATGTATGATCTGAGTATGTTGTGTCCGATATGTTAACACTGTGTACTAGGTTGTCATTATTAGTGAAGACAAAGTCTAAGATATTGTTTTCACGTGTAGGTTCGGTAATATGCTGGTTAATACTAAAAAAGTCGCAAAGTTTAAATAATTCTCTTGCATTTGCTTCTCTGGCGTTTATCGACACTACTTAGTCTTCTAGTTGCCTCCACTTGATGTTTGGAAGGTTAAAATCTCCTAACCACATAATATTTGGTGTCGGGTTTCCCAGGGCTTCCACTTCTGATTTGATCATGTTGAGCTGGGTTTTGAATTCTTCTAAGGATGAGTCAGGAGGTCTGTATATAACAATAACTGCTAGGTTTAGGGATTCTATTTTAACTCCAAGTATTTCTACTACTTCGTTACTGTTATTTAGAAATTCAGTAGATATCAGCGAGTCATGAATGTACAAGGCTACACCTCCACGAGTTCTATGCGTTCTGTCCGCCCTATGTAGGTTATAACCAGGAATCCATACTTCACTATCTGCCTGATCTTTAATGTGGGTTTCTGTGAGAGCCGCAATTATAGCGTTTCCATCTTCTAGTAGGCCCCTAATAAATGGTACTTTGTTTGTGGTTCTATTTTTAAGACCTTGGATGTTTGCAAACAAGACGGGGGAGGGGCTACTATGTGTACCTAGTAGTCCTCCGGGGATATTTGGTGTTGCTCGTAGAGCACATCCTTGTGCCACGCTCGGGAGGACAGGAGGTACTCTAGCTGGGCTATTTGTTCTTCCAATTCTCGCACTTTGTTCATCTTGTTCTGCCATTTCCCATAGTGTCTTCTTCCTCTGTCTCGTCCTCGCAAAACTGGAGATTTTTTTTTTTAGCATTTGTGTTGTTTCTGGCTATCCTCCAAGTCCCCCTAATATGGAAATCTGAGCATTTGTTATCATAGCATTTCTTACTCTCTAGTGATGACTGGCAGAGGGGTGGGTGGTGGTATTTGCAGTTTTCACCAAATCTGCATTTGCCATCTCTGATCATAATGTTGCAAATTTTGGGGTGCTCAAATCTGCATTTTACTCCATTAAGTTCACCTTTTGGTCCAAAGTGGCACATTCTTTTCAGGTGATATATGCATATAGGTGAAGCTGTATTGGTTGCGGTTGGAGCACCCTGTACTGCCGTGGTTGTGCTAGACGGCAGTTGATTTTGATTTTGAGGGCTATCCGCTTCATTCCTCTTACGTTGTTGTTGCTCGGGGGAGTTGGGTACAAAATAAAGTCCTGCCTGGGTGGTGGTTTGGGGTGACATAAGGGTCTCGATTGGGCAGGTAGAGGGCGGAGGTGGCTGAGAGGTAACTTTGAGGAGTGGTTGGTTGTGAAGGGCAATATGGGGGCAATTGAGGTTGAGAGTCACGTGGGGTGGTGTGAGGTTGAGAGTTACGTGGGGGTGTAGGGGGCTGAGGGTTGTGAGTATTTGTGCGTGAGGGAGAGTGTGCGCACACAGGTGACATTGTATCACTGTAGTGGGACAGCCAGTAACTAAGATCTTCTATGAATCGCGAGTATGATGTTAAATTTGTTGTGGACTGTGTTTTGTTGTCAGAATGGGGTGAAATATTTTCATTTAGCAAGGCCATTTGGACTCTGGCCAATTTTCTCCATTACATCAGTAAATTCTTCTTGTAGCATAACAGGGGCGTCTTTCAGCATATGCTTAAGTTTAAGTTCATTTAATTTATTGAAGCAATTTACACATGTTAGTCCTTTTCTTCCTTTGTTGTGCTTGCCCATGCATTGCATATGAAATAGCAATTTACACTCTTCACATTTGGCATTTTGGTCCTCGGACTTTACCTTGCATTTAGTACATGTATTGGTATCCATCTTTGATCGTAGTTTAGCTTATTTTCCTTATTTTCTCTTTTTCTTTACTGATTTATATATCGAGGTGGCGATTGTGGAGTACTGTGATGCAAGAAGCTGTGTGTGGACGAACCTGAGGGAGCCGGGGTGGTGTGTCGGGTGTCAAGGTCGACAGGGGAGGAGGTGGAGGGAGGTAATTTTATTGGTAATAGTATTTCAACATACGGCTGTTTAAAAGTTATCTTTTAAGCTGTATGATAGATTTTTTTGTGGGACAAAATACATCGTCAGGAGGGCTAGGAAGTTTGTTTATTATTTGTGTATCTAGCCAAGTATTTGAATGATTAGTTCAGTACTAGTTAGGGCTCGGGGGAGGGTGTCGTGTGGAGAAAGGCACTATGGCGGCCACGGTGGGACTGTTGGCACTGTGTGGGTGACGGTTTGTATTTTTTTTACTCTAGATTCACATCTATTTTCACTTGATCACTTTTAACCCTTTTAACATAATTGGATTTAACTTTAAATTGTATTATTGGTACTACTTGATTAGCCACTATTGATATGCGTTCAGAGGAAACGCGTATACATTATTAAGATTGACGTTCGTGGCAGTTCGATTTTAGCCAGGTCAGCCTTTCTTCCTGGGCACCTACGGTACTTGAAAAACCGTTGGAAACAACACTAAAACAGGCTTTTCTTCACTATCCTGGTCGTAATTTAATATTTGTTGTACTCAATGTAATCACTATGACGAACTAGGTCCGCTTGCGAAGTATTGTTTATTTATCTCCATGGTAAAATGCCCTATACCGGAGAGCAAATCGACACTCCCTCCCACGACAATGGTTACTACTACCAGGAGTCACATTCTTAGTTGGGGGAGCATTTTTAGTTTGGCTAGCATGGGGAGACGGTACAGGTTTTTGCGAGGGACTGGATTTGTCAGATTTGTGATTGGAGAACTTAGAATTATCATAGGGCTTCTTCCCACGGAATTTGTTGTTTAGTACATAGGTATCAGCCATGTCTGCAGCTTCGGCAAGATTATCTACCTTTTTCCCTCTCAAGTGATAGGCTACTGATGAATCTATCTTCCATAGGAAATTCTCAAGCAAGATTAACTCTCAGACCCTTGAAATCAGTGACATCTTTACTTTTGATCCAATCATTTAATGTTTTGGTCATAGTCCTGGTAAACGCTGTATGGGTTTCTTCAAATTTCTTATGGGTCTTCCTGAAAGTTTGTCTATAAGCTTCAGGCTGTAGTTGGTAAGTTTTTAAGATAGCCGCTTTGAGACGGTCATAGTCTTGCCGAACCCCAGACTCCACTGATATGTAAGTAGCACGAGCCTGTTCTGTCAAAACCGTTTGCAACATAAAAGACCAACGATCTCTCGTCCACCCCATTCCCGCAGCAACTTCCTCGAACAAAACAAAAAAGTCCTGAGCATTATCCTCATTAAATGGGGGAATCACACTAGTCATGGTTAATCCCAGAGGGGGAGCAATCACAGGAGCATTAGGACTATTTTGAGCATTTAATTGGGCCATGCGATACTGATGGTCTAGCTGTTGGGTCTGGAAATTTATTTGTGCCTGATCTAGCTGGGTTTGTTCCAGAGCTTGCTGTGCCTGCCGCTGAGAGTTTGCCTGGGTAGCATTTAATCTGGTAAGCTCCAAATACTGTTCAGGGGTAAATCCCTCTGGTAAATGTTCACCAAACCGCATAGTATTACTAAATCCCCCACCAGCTGCTCCGTTACACTCACCGCCCTCGGTGTCATGAATCCCAAATAGTTCTAATTTTATGGACTGTGCCATGTCTGGGTTTGTCATGTCCGAGACAGTCAACTGCAGATATGAGGCTAGCACTTTTAATTCGTCTTTTGACAGAAGATCGATGTCATCGGCTGTGGGTGTTGACTCTATGAAATTCTGAGTATCTGCGCTATTAATTATATTTGTCATTTTTAATTATTAAGCAGTGGAACTTAGGTGAAACTTTACAAAATAAATCCTGGCAAGGTCGCCAGTTATCTGTTATGTATCTTGATTCAGAAGTGGTTAACTTGATAAAACTAGACAGAACAAACAATATGAAAAGGTATCAAACAGCTGAAGGCCAATAGAACTTAAATTTTTAAAGTTTGTTCTGTTATTACTTGCTTTCCTTTTAGCTGTTGGGACAGTTATCCTTTATACTCAGATACACTTCAACTAGATTTAATCATGAAACAATTTAAAGTTATATAGAATTATTTTAATGTTTAATATTAAGTAGGCTACTAATTACGAATAGAAAAAAGCTTGGTACGCAATTTTTTTTTTTTTTTTTTTTTTCTATGTGAGTGAGGGAGGCAAAAGGCAGAACTGCCTATAGCGAGTGCCTCCCCCAAAGTTGAAAGAGTGATAGGGCCAAAATCAAGGGATGTTCGAGCCAAAATGCCTGGACACACGGAGTTTGAAGCAATTTAAGTCATAGGAGGAGGGAAAGACTGATTCTGGGAGAGAGTTCCAGAGCTCAGCTGTTGAATAGAAGAAAGACTGAGAGTAATGTTTCACTCTTGGGTTGGAGAGTTGCACAGAGTAGAGGTGGGATTGTGTTGCAAGACGGGTACCACGTGCCCTACGTAAAGGAGGTGGTATACACTGGGAAAGCTCTGAGGAACACTGATTATTATAGTAGCGATAGAATAGCGAGAGAGATGCAACATTGCGGCGAAGAGAGAGAAATTGCAGAGAGTTGGTGAGTGGATGGGAGTTAATGATACGAAAGGCCTTCCTTTCAATTTTGTCTAGGAGAGCGGTGTGAGAGGAACTTCCCCACACATGTGAACAATACTCAATACAAAGACGCACTATGCCCCTGTACAGAGCAAGAAGCTGTGCAGGGGTAAAGAACCCCCTTAGGCAGTTGAGCACACCCAGCTTCTGGGAGGCTGCCTTAGCAAGACTGGTAATATGGTCCTTCCAACTGAGAGCAGAAGAAAAAGAGACACCAAGAATATTGAGAGAAGATGAAGGATTGATTTTTGTATTGTTGAAGAATAAGGGATAGTCCGCTGGGAGTTCCTGACAGGTAGATAGATGGAGAAATTGGGTTTTGGAAGCATTAAAGGTAACAAGGTTTTCTCTGCCCCAATTGGAGATAGTAGTTAGATTAGAATTTAAGTGTTCTATGGCTTCATTCCGTTTGTCGTTGAGGAATTGCTGGCTTGGGCGTTCTGAAAAACTAATGGAGTAGTGTAAGGTTGAGTCTTCTGCGTATGAATGGATAGGAGTTGAGGTACAGTTGAGAAGGTCATTTATAAAAATTAGAAAGAGAATAGGAGATAGGACAGAGCCCTGAGGAACACCGGAGTTTATAGGGTGAGGAAGTGAGCGATGGCCGTCCACAACCGCAGCTATGGAACGGCCGGAGAGGAAATTAGAGACAAAGGCACAGATGGAGGGACAGAAACCGAAGGAGGGTAGTTTAGAAATTAAAGATTTGTGCCAGACTCTATCGAAGGCTTTCGATGTCTAGTGCAATAGAAAAAGTCTCACCGAAGTCCCTAAAGGAGGATGACCAAGAGTTAGTAAGATATGAAAGAAGATCACAAGTAGAGCGACCCTTAAGGAAGCCATACTGGCGATCTGAGAGCAGATTATGAGAAGAGAAATGCTTAAGAAATTTGGAAGCAAGAATAGTTTTAAAAACTTTAGAAATACAAGAGATGAGAGCAATTGGACGATAGTTGGAGGGTTGAGAACGGTCACCCTTCTTTGGGACAGGTTGAATGAGAGCAAACTTCCAGCATGAAGGGAAGACGTTAGAGGATAGATATAGACGAAAGAGTTTGCCTAGGCAGGGAGTCAGCACGGAAGCACAGTTTTCTAGTACAACAGGAGGAACACCGTCCGGACCGTATGCCTTACTAGTATTAAGCCCAGAGAGGGTAGAAAGTACATCTGTCTTTTTAATCAATTATAAACTAATTATATACTAAACTAATTAATCTGGATCATCATTAAAGTATAAATATTATTAAGATCTTTTTATATATACTTAATTTAGTTCGTTAACCCCTTAAAGATTATGTTTCTCTTTTTATCTTATCTCGTTATTAATTTTATCATTCTCCTCTTTACGTATCTTAAATCATTATTAGGTTAGCCAATTAATTATTCTTATTCTTTCTTATTAATGCAAGACTTTTAATGAATCAATATAATAGATCAGGGAATATATAAAGTCACATATAAAATGGAATTATATTTATAAAACAAATAAAGTATTTAACAATCACACAAAACATTAGGTGATTATGAAGGAAATTAACATTTAGTACTTCAGGATCGTTTTGTATCCGTTTTGGTTAATTTTAACTACATAGAATAAAGTTGGTTTGCTTTACAATATAAACTTAAGTCACAAGAATATAATAGGAACTAAAACAATGTTTGATTACTAATGACCATAGTTTTTCATCAAGTCATTTAAGTATTAACTTTAGTATAATGTCAAACAGATATATTAGTGTTTCACATCAAATCTCCAATTATTATGTTCTCTCCACTAACCAACTTTACTCCTAAACTCGATTAATGAAATTAACAAACCCATGTGGCAGTTCGGGGATTCGAACCCAGGACGCTCACACCGAAAATCAACACACTTATGCATTGCGCCACGAAGACAGTTAAAGAATGCTGCGCAAGCCTACGATTTGATATGCAGTTTCGAATCCTGCATACCAATCTTAGCATGTACAATCATTCCAACTGCACTATCGGAGGCTATGAATAGGTGAATGGAAACAGTAATCAATGGGGCTCTTAACCCTAGGGAAGGCCTCTCGATAAACTACTATTGAACCAGAATTAATTATTATTTTCTCTCCACTAACCAACTTTACTCCTAAACTCGATTAATGAAATTAACAAACACATGTGGCAGTCCGGCGATTCTAACCCAGGCCGCTCACACCGAAAAACAACAAACTTATGCATTGCGCCACGAAGACAGTTAAAGAATGCTGCACAAGCCTACGATTTGATATGCAGTTTCGAATCCTGCATACCAATCTTAGCATGTACAATCATTCCAACTGCACTATCGGAGGCTATGAATAGGTGAATGGAAATAGTAATTAATGGGGTGCAATATTCAATATCCAATCACAAAATTATATCTAATTACAAAATTAAATCTCAAATCCAAAATATGTCTCTCTAATCACAAAATCTTAAATCAAATGAGGGTATATGTTTCCGACATACCTCTGGTTAATTAACAGTCACAGGTTTCCTACCGTGTAGAGGTACCAGCGACGCACTACAAATAAAATAAAATAACCCTATACAATAATTATACAAGCCTGTCTCCCCATGCAGCTCTTTACTCCCCACAGCTGAGAATGTACTAACTTTGAATCTCAAATATGTCCTTATATACAAGTCCATCACCGTGACCACACTAGTCCAATCAGAAGTCCATCACCGTGACCACACTAGTCCAATCAGAAGTCCATCACCGTGACCACACTAGTCCAATCAGAAGTTACAGAGGCCGGGATAGACGTGCCAGAACCAATCAAATAGCAGGCAGGTTGTTAGGGCCAATTACAGGTATATACAATATACAATATATATATCTATAATATATATATATATATATATATATATATATATATATATATATATATACTGTATATATATATATATATATATATATATATATATATATATATATATATATATATATATATATATATATATATATATATATATATATATATATATATATATATATATATTTCTAATCTCTCAGTGGGGTTCGAACCGCCGACCGTCAGGACGATAGCCGACGCTTTAATCAACTACACCACGGCAGTCAAAAGACACTCAACTCTCTATCCTATTTATGATAGGGAGAATGGAAACCCAATAGGCAAATATATTTCAATTCATACCTAGTCGTAGGATCCATATTCCAGAATACCATACAATGATTTCTGAGTGTCCCGACGCAACTCGGGCCGAAATTGATTTCATTTAATTCTAACCCACCAAGCATGAGAGTTACAAATATTGAGTATATATCACAAATACACATGAGCCACTAAATGTTTCTAATCTCTCAGTGGGGTTCGAACCGCCGACCGTCAGGACGATAGCCGACGCTTTAATCAACTACACCACGGCAGTCAAAAGACACTCAACCCTCTATCCTATTTATGATAGGGAGAAGGGAAGCCCACTAGGCGAATATATTTCAATTCATACCTAGTCGTAGGATCCATATTCCAGAATACCATACAAGGATTTCTGAGTAGTTGATTAAAGCATCGGCTATCGTCCTGACGGTCGGCGGTTCGAACCCCACTGAGAGATTAGAAACATTTAGTGGCTCACGTGTATTTGTGATATATACTCAATATTTGTAACTCTCATGCTTGGTGGGTTAGAATTAAATTAAATCAATTTCGGCCCGAGTTGCGTCGGGACACTCAGAAATCATTGTATGGTATTCTGGAATATGGATCCTACGACTAGGTATGAATTGAAATATATTCGCCTATTGGGTTTCCATTCTCCCTATCATAAATAGGATAGAGAGTTGAGTGTCTTTTGACTGCCGTGGTGTAGTTGATTAAAGCGTCGGCTATTGTCCTGACGGTCGGCGGTTCGAACCCCACTGAGAGATTAGAAACATTTAGTGGCTCACGTGTATTTGTGATATATACTCAATATATATATATATACATATACAGTATATATATATATATATATATATATATATATATATATATATATATATATATATATATATATATATATATATATATATATATATATATATATATATCCCGGATGTTCTGCAATCCTCTATTGTTTATCAATATAAATGTAGCTGCTGTAATGCAACTTATATAGGCCAATCAAAACGGCACTTAAACACGAGGGTTACGGAGCACCTGGGTCGATCTTATAGAACTGGACTTCCCATTTCTAAACCATCCTTTTCAGCTATTCGAGACCATTGTGAACATTTAGGCCATTCCATTAACAAAACAGATTTTTCAGTAATTTTCAGTTGTTCTGGTGACACTACCCGGTAAATAGCAGAGTCCCTCCTCACTCACCATCTTAAGCCCACCTTGGGCACCCACGAATTCTCCTCCAACCTATTATGTTTCTAAGGTATTGTGTACAGTTTAGCCTACAATATCTACACGTAGTTCACATATGGTTTAGCTGTTTCTGTTGCTTGTGTTTGTTTCTATCTCTTTTTTCGCGATTTCTAACGTTTTATGTTTTTCTAAATCATTATTAAAAATATATTTGCTTTAAATGTCAACATAATGTATTAATACATTTATTTCTTATTGCTTTAGGTCTGATGATGACATATGTTAATGTCGAAACGTTACCGGTACCAGAATAAAGATGTTCGTGTTTACCTTGGTGTTGCTTGCCCTTATAAGACTCCGCTTCCCCCGAGGAGAATCTATTGCCACTACTATATATATATATATATATATATATATATATACATATAAGGTGACTTGAGTTGGTGTTAAGACTTTGTCTATAACTCCCTGAAAACTGCCACCACTCTCTTTAATCTAGAGAGAATAAATAATAAATGTAAATATAATAGTATCAGACCTTAAAGAAATAACTGGAAGGTAACTGAAACTTGAATAATCTTCACAACATATTTATTGAATGATAGCTTAGAACTTATTGAATGATAGCTTAGAACTGAAATAACTGGAAGGTAACTGAAACTTGAATAATCTTCACAACATATTTATTGAATGATAGCTTAGAACTTATTGAATGATAGCTTAGAACTTATTGAATGATAGCTTAGAACTTATTCAGAATAAACATATAACATACTCAAGCTTAATTAAGTCAAGTATAACAGTCTGGCAATCACTTATTATGACTAGCGCTCTGACCCCTCTGGTGTGAACAAAGGATGGGGTCTCTCTTCTCTGCCAAATACTGTTATCCATGACTTTTATAACCTCGAGATACGCCCTCTAAATGATGTAATACCATTCATTAGGTATTTTACTAAACTCTTAGCCAGTACCTGATAAGGTAACATAAAAGGGGTGTGGTTTAAATCCCCCAAGCACATCCCATATACATGTAATCCACGCTCCGATCACATCTAATCCATGTCCCTATCACGTGATAGAAGGCAGATCTGATATGATGATCAAAGCGATTCCCATGACCTCTTCTCTGAAAGGTCAGATGAATACATCTTGGCTTTTCCTGTTGACTACAATAGGTGTATGTAATACAAGAAATACAATGATAATTATATCTAAGTTGTTATAATAGGAATATAAGTAAAAATGGTTGTAATAATGAGTAATCCCTGTAAACATGTAAGTAAGGAATAATATTGGTTAAGTAAGCAAAATGGGACATTATAGAGCTATAATTTCACCACTGAAATTACTAAAAGAAGAGAAAAAATGTATATAGAAAGCATTAACAAGTATTAACATAAAACATTAATTTTTATATGTTGTTATTTTTTTATGATTTTTTATTTATGTAAAATTATTAATTGAAAAGAAACAAAAAATATGAAGAATCTGAAAAAGAAAACAGAAACTCTAATGTATATATAACATAAACAATCTAAGACACAATCACAAAATCGGACGTAATTGAGCAATGCAGAAAAAATTGATAGAGCCCTACCATAGGACCCATCAAGTACCACAGCACCCAACCAATGTTTTCGTTCAAATTGATAGAGCCCTACCATAGGACCCATCAAGTACCACAGCACCCAACCAATGTTTTCGTTCAAATTCACATCAATATCATTAATAGTTCAATACTAATAAAAAGTTAGGCTATAGAGTCAGACTAATCTAACACCTAAACAACAATGATAACTGGTATATTAAGAGTTAAAGGACTATATTTAATAGGGGCCCTATTAAATATAGTCCTTTAACTCTTAATATACCAGTTATCATTGTTGTTTAGGTGTTAGATTAGTTGACGACTTCGCCTATTAGTATAATAGTCTCCATTCAACATCCCGCGCCAGCATTTTGAATATCCCGCGCGGAAGTTGTCATGGAGTACTTGTCATAAGTGCACGCTTAATTCCCTTATGGGATCGTCATTTTGATCGGGTACCCTACAGAAAAAACTCCGTAAAATATAAAAAATAAAAAATAACTTAATATCTGTTATCATATGACTTGCCATATGCGTGGATTTCTCATGTTTTGCTTCCCCGACACCAGGCCCTCTAGCGGCCATCTTCGTCCTTCCAACTTCCGCGGCCATCCTGTCAACAAGGCTTTCGCCGAGCTCCGCTTCATTCGACGTTCCAGAGCTTCTAGTAAGTCCTTACTCATTTGTATATATCTGTGTTGTAGTAACAAGGTTTAGATTAGCTAGCATGGCTGCCATTTTGGTTTGTCCTCAGGAAGTATGTGTAATTTTAGGGTACTATTGTAACAGGCGTCTACGTGTCCCAGGATCGTCGTACCGCGTGTGTTTTTATTATTGTTGTGTTACGCCTTTAGCTTTTGTGATACGTTAGCTAGGAGGCTACCACTCTACAAGGCATGATACAGACAGTCAGTATTGAGGATAGTACATGCCCTTCTATTCAAGAATCAGCAAATGCTCTGGTTTAAGGGTGTCTGCACGTGGTGCTCCGCCTTCCAGAGTTCGTGTTTTGCTTGTAGGCCCCTTTGGTGGGCCTCCCCTCGTCTGTGTACTGTTGCTGGGGCTTCGGAGCGTCGTCTACCTGTGATGTTCTTCGGACCTCATGGTCAGCCTAGTTAGGGGTCTCCGGCGTAGGCTTCAGGTAATTTAGGATGCTAAATTTTCTGTATTTTAATTTATGCCTATGTATTATGCCTATGTAGTGATTGAACATGTGTGTATGCATGTTTTGGGGGTAGGGGAGACGTCCCTATATATATATTTTATTATGTGTTAAGTGTGGGACTTTGGTGAGTGGAGCTGTGCCTTGTCTCCCTCGCCTTAGTTTGGTTGTTTTTTCCGGCGGCCCCGTGCTGTGGGCCCAGGTTATCCGTCTTCAAAATGGGTAGGAACAATCCAAGATCCTGGCGTGGTTTGGCTGAACCACAGTCTTCCGGCGGAACTGCATTCCCACGGGAGCTGCTAACTCGGCCCGCTGAGTTAACTCGCCCTGACTGACCCGGCTACACGACTAGACTTCCTCGCCCTGCGGCGCCACAAGTCGAGTGCACAAGAGTGAAAAGATTAGTTTTGCAAACTTTTTCATAGATAATCAGACACTAAAGGTCAAGGGGCCTGTGACACTTGTTACAGGTAAGTAGTTAAAGTCAACTTAGACGAGTCCAGCGGAAGGTTAGAGTAGTGGTGCACTATAGCTAATTTTCCGGCGGAATCGAAATAGGATGTGTAACACCTCGCAGGTTATCCTTATGAGCATTGATTCCTGGATTTTTTTTATTTCCAGGCTCCTGAGTGAGTGCTTCTCTGGCGGAGTTTGGGCGGCTGATCCCGGCGGGGGGGGGGGGGGGGCCTTTTTGCACCATGCCACGGTTTGAACTATGCATTACTCTTACCTGCTCTCTGTTGCCTATTTTCGCTCACAAACTATGCATTAAGTGCGTGAAATGCCTAGATCGTTCTAGAGGCTTGTGGTTATCTAAACGCTGTTCAATTTGCTCTGATTTGAAAACCGCGTTAGTTACTAAGAAAGACTTATCGTGCTTGGCTGCACTCCAAGAAATAAAATCTACATTTAATTCTTATGCCAAGGACACGGCCCATAAGGCGCTTCACTGTGATGATGAGGCCCTATGGGACCAACTAATTATTAAGACACCCCTGGTTAAACCCGGTTCCTCTAAATCTGTCAGACCTAAATTCAAGTCGAAAGCCCTCAGCAAAGAGGTAGTGAGTAGTAGCAGTGGCACTGAGAGTGAGCTCACCGAAGTTCCCCCCTACGACCGTGCTAAGAGAAGAAGATCACCCTCTCCTAAGCGGAAGTCAAGGTCAAGATCTAGGTCCCCCCACAAAGTCTAGACACTCTTCCGCCGAGTCTTCCCGGTCCATCAAACGCCGGAGAGAGGACTCTGGGGAATCGACGAGTCAGGCAAGCAGTGGCAGCCGGAGGGACACCCCTTAGCCACCACCCTCTACCCCTGACACGCCTCGGCTCGACTCTGGCGACTCGGACGTAGGGGCAGACGTACTGGAATCCACACCTAGTCATGATCAATCTTTAGGTGTGCCTACCAATGTTACCTTTGCCATTCCAAAATTGAATTATGTACCCTGTAGTGTTCGATCGACAGGCCCTAGGAGAGTCCTGGCCGAACAGTACAAGGGATATCCATCGGGGTCACAAGTAGATGATAACTCTCAGGTAATCCCAGACTCCCAGCCCTTTGTGGCAGGGGGCTACTGGCGTCAGTCTGAGCCATCTCAATCTCTTTATAACGTAAATCAGGGAAGAGCTGATGACAGTAATATAGACATGTTGCCATCTTCGGTTCCAGATTTAATGTGGCCCCCGGCAGATCATGAATTAGAGGTAAAACAGGAAAATTCTGAGTTGAACAGGGAGCCGGAGAAAGTGCTATTCTCCCCGGCCCCCCAGTCTGTCACAGGTGAGGACTCTGAAGCAAGCTACCAATCATCCAGGGGCTCTCACAGTAAGTGTGTCACTTCAGATCAAATAAGTTATTTATTGCATAAGGTTATGCAACATTATCAACTCCCTGCCTCCTCTGGCTTGTCAACTGGTAGTGGCTCCTAGTCCTTCTGTAGTAAGGCCTCTAGACCCCCCAGATTTTCTTCAGTCATTGCCTACCCCGGCGGTGGCTGCGGCTCCAAGCACTACAGTGCCGGCTACGCTTACTACCACCAGCCTAAGGGTTATCACTGATATCACTCCCCCTCCTTTGGATAAGGCACCACTGAGGAAGGGCCCCATGCCCCTCCTCTATGGCCCTGATTGTTCGTGGATCCCTGCGATACCACAGAACCCACAACTAGCTCAACCTACCGTTTCAGGGGAACTTCCGGTCCCCGGCGGATGGCATATTGAAGTTAACAGGAGTAGAAAGATTCGGGCAAAAGATGAGGCAGGGAGAGTTCTAGATGTGTCACTTAAAGCTATTCCTAGTTCATACAATCCAGATTACTTTCTGTACACAGCTGCCCCGGCAGTCCATCCCGCCGCTTCTGCATGACTGTTTGAGGACTGGTCAAAAGCTGATGGCATCAACGATGTCAAAGCTTTAAATGATCTCACGCCGGAATTGGCTACAATTCCGGTCTTAGACCATACGCATACACCAGTCCTGCAGATCGGGCAGGTTGGGCTAGGCCCCTGGGTAGATTGGGAGATAGAGGCTCAGGTTTTTGCTGCCACAATTACTTCTAAGTCTTCACATCAGGTTCCCTAAGAAAATCATGCTTATTTTTCTTTGCCGGTAGCCAAAGAGAAGGAGTGTCCTCAGATTTGCTGGCCTTTCTTGCAGCGTCCAAAGTATCCTTGCACTCCCTAGATGAACCTTTCTCTACTCCCCCTGCTGCGTACCTCGAGCGTGATTTCAAGTTAAGATATAAGGCCTACCGGATGTTCTCTCAGTACTTAGTTAGTCGCCAGATCGCTGCCTCTCTTTCACGTACTATTTCAGGCATAGCTGACCCCTAAGTTAGGAAAGCTACTGAGTTGTCTAGGAGACTTTTACTACAAAATTCCATTCAGTCTTTAGGAGACATCAGAATTGCGATCATGGAAGCGGTTCGAGCCCGCCAAAATCTGAGAGTCCATCTGGTCAGGAAGTTGCCGGCGGACATAGGTCGCCGGGTAACTCTCTCGCCGGTCCTTACTGCCCCCCTACTTAACTCAGAAACCTGGAGTCTAGTGTTTAATATGGTTAATACTTGGAAGCAGGTTACCTCTTAAATTTGGAAGGACCCTGCTAAGAAGCCCTTTCATAAGTCAAAGGGCGGTAGCAAGCCTTACCAGCCACAGGCCAAACAGTCACCAAGGTACCCCAGACCCCCTCCTCACCAGGGAGGTAATCTTCACAAGTCCAAACAAGGTAAATACTCTGGGTACAAAGGTAAATCCCCACAAAAGGTTAGTCCACCAAAACTAACCAGCCGCCAGATACCAAACCACCTCCCCCTCCAAAAAACTAGCCACCCATACTCTCAGTCTCCCAGTACCATGCTTAAGGGCACGGGATTTGAGAGTTGCCTTGAAGGACGAGCCCAGTTTGCACCTGGGTTCGTTCCGTTCATTCCGCTCGGCCTGGCCCAAGAAAACTTGGTCCAGGAAAGTAGTGAGCAAAGGAATCACCTGGCGGTGGCTCCGGCGGCCTCGCCTGCGGCAGCCGCTGGAATACAACAGTGTGTCTCAGGAGGAGGAGGCTCTAGTCCAAGAAATTATTTCCAAACATGTCCTTATCCCAGTCAATTCCAATCACCCAGTGTTTACCTCAAAACTCTTCTTAGTGCCAAAAAGGGACAGTGTGCAGATGCGACCAGTTCTCGATCTCTCGTACCTGAACACCTTTATAGAGAATTCACCCTTCAGGATGCTTACAGTACAGCAACTCAGACTCTCACTTCCGCCGCAAGGTTGGATGTGCTCAATCGATCTCAAAGATGCCTATTGGCATGTCCCTATAAACAAAGGTTCCAAAAAAATCCTCGCTCTGAGGGTCAGGCAAGAGACTTATGTCTTCCAAAGAATGACTTTCAGTTTGAACCTGGCACCAAGAATGTTCACAAAATTAGTCCGGCAAGCCCTTTTGCCTTTATTAGTCCAGGGCATACAGGTGTTTTGGTATCTAGACGACTGGCTGGTAGTGGCGAACTCAAAGGAATTACGTCACGATCATGTAAACCAAGTGTTAGCTCATGTGCAAACCCTAGGGTTCAAGGTAAACTTGGCAAAGTCTCTCCTTGTCCCCACAAGGACTATTCAGTGGATAGGGCTGGTCTGGGATACCGCCAATCTGACTCTTACTCAGAGTGTGGACAACCGAAACAGATTTCGCAAGAGACTTCTGTTTTCTCCACAGTCTGGATACGACCAGGAAGACGTGGGATTCCCTGATCGGCTCTCTCAACTGGATACAATTAACTGTGAAGTTGGGCCGGTTGAAGGTCAAACGATTAATCCTGAAAGGCAACAAAGTTTTTCCTCTCTCGCCGGAGAATAAATTATGGCCAATTCCTCCATTAATCCACAGCTTACTATCGGTCTGGGCCAAGCAGGATTTACTCCACTCAATAACGACATGGGTCTTTCCCCCGCCTACGGTATGGGTAGACACAGACGCCTCAGGGGCGCTAGGTTGGGGCTATCAGTCAAACCAGGGCCATCAAGGGCAGGGCACCTGGTCAGACGACTATCACTTGCATATCAACAAACAAGGGCTTTTAGTTCCTCTCTTTTTTCTCTAAAATTACGGCATGACATCAATAGTGTTCCGAATGGACAACCAAACTGCAGTTTATTGTATTCAAAAACAGGGCTCAGTGAGGTCTCTAGATTTGCTGAAGGTTTCCGAACAGATTTTTGCCCTGGCCGAATCGCTGGGCATTTTCCTGCATGCAACATATCTCCCCGGTGTGGCGAACGTCGGGGCAGACGCTCTCTCTCGCCGGCGGAGTACTCTAGTAGAATGGACAATCAAACAGGCCATCTTCGACAAGATGATTGCAAAGCCTTACCGTCCACAAGTGGACCTGTTTGCATCCAAAGAGAACCACAGACTCCCTCTCTTCCTCACTCGTCAGGAGGTAACCCCGGCGGGGGGACCCGATGCATTGTTGGTGGATTGGACCAGGTGGACGTCAATCTATCGTTTTCCTCCACCAGATTCTGTGCTAATGTGCAAAGTAATTCACAAGCTGAGAGATTACCGGGGCCTAGTCTCGATGATCACGCCGCTATGGCCAGCCCAGGTATGGTACCATCAATTGCAACAGTGGTGCAGGAACCCGGTGTCCCTCCCGGTCTCCGCTTTCCACTTGGAAACAATTGGCAACCTTCGGACCTCACTCAGTTTTGCCTTGTGGACATTTACAATGCCAAATGGTTAGCTCAATTTGGGGAAAGTGTCACTAATAAACTGATGAATCAATACACTATGTCTACCAGGATACAATATCAATCCCATTGGAAAACCTTCACAACCTGGATTGTAGAGTCAGGGCAAATGACTGCCTCAGCAGTTTTAATTTTCAAATATTTAGACTACCTCTTCGAACAGAAACAATTTTCAGTAACCACTTTAAAAAATCATTTGTCTGCCATTAGAACTCCCTTTTTTTATCTCACTGGCCTTTCCATACCGCAGGCGGAGGAGAAAGGGTTTATGAGGGCGTGTTTCAAGCTTCGCCCACCACCCCGTCAGCTCATGCCTACTTGGTCAATTGAGAAAGCCTTATCAGTACTTCAATCGCGCAAATATAATAATGCGCCGGATTTTGAGTCACTTTTGAAAAAGGCTGTATTCCTCATGGCTCTGGCCACCGGAAACAGGGTGTCTGAGCTGGCGGCGATGAGCAACGAACCTAATTGCCTTAGGTTTGGGAGATTGCACGATCATGTACAAATCGCGCCGTCCCCCACATTTATAGCAAAGAACGAGCATTCTGACCATGTATTTTCTTAATTTTCCATCCCGGCATTGAAGAGGGGCATTACTCATCACCTCTTATGTCCTGTGCATGCACTCACTAAGTTTATGAGGGCTGCGCACCCTCGCCAACCAGGTGCATTATGGGTCAACCAGACAGGTAGGCGTGTTACGAGAAGAAAGTTAGCTTCCTTGCTTGTTGACGTTATTAGGGAAAGTAATCCCGGCGTGATAGGCAGGGCTCACGATATCAGGAAATGGGCAGTCTCTCTCAGATTTCTTCAAAAAAATTTGGTAGAGGACATTGCTAATATTCAATTATGGGCTTCCAATCTTACTTTCCTAACACGCTACCTGTCTGTCGCCCTAGATAAACCAAAGCGTACCTATGTAGCTTTACGACAACGAGTACAGTAGGTAATGTTCTATTATGTAAGTTTATGTTTTTAAAAAGGGTGGGTGGGTGTGCGGAATAGTCCATGTCCCACTGTCCCCTAGAGATTGTGATGAATCACGAGCTGTGATAGGACTGGTTCTGCAGTCCATTATTTAATTTTATGTTAATTCTAGGACGATATCTAGCATAGTTGCAACTATGTACATAATTATCAGATGGTACAAATATATTTACTGTACAAATAATTTTAAGATTGGAACGAAAACTTCTGCAGTTATAATTCTAGGGAACACCTGCGTGTCCCAATATATCATGCATACGATCTAATGTAAAGATCTGACCATGAGCAAGCAGTTACTTAACCCCTAAAGATCGGGGTCGGACTTAAGTCCGATACGAGAAAATTTGACTAAATGGCGGGATCGGACTTAAGTCCGTGGGCGTATTCCCGCCCTAATTTAGGTGGAAAGCGAAACTTGGTGGTCAGGCGGTGTACTACAAGGGCCCACTCACACATCCCCACTGCGTGACCGTGACTCAGTGACCCTCAAGCAGCCATAATGGAAGGTCAAGATATGACCGTGTTCGATTCGGTGGCCGCCATCCCTAGTGCGTCACGCCACCCTACTAACCACGCCCGGCTTACCACCCAGGAACTAGATATCATGCTGAACTCTTCAGAACTTTCTAATATGCTGTTGGATGAAACCGTCGAAGGTCTGGGTGAGAGTTTTGGTAGTGTGGATGACTCGGAAGACGAAAATAACCCGATCATAGGCTTTCACCCCAAGCATAATTTGCGTGGGGTGGATGTTGTGGTTGATATTGGACAGACCCTTGAGCAAATTGGAGACGTTCCTGACGAAGAACATACTGGTGTGGTTGTTGGTAAGTACAATTTACATTTTATAATTGCTTGAAAATGTGATTGCAAGCATTTTATCACCTTACGAGCGGCTGGTGGAGTATATTTCACTGTGCCGCCCAGCGGGTTATTTTTTAACCCTAAATGGGGTTGTTTCCGTGCTCTTTTTCATGCATAAACAAGACCCAGAGCGTAATACAAGTATGTATCCCTGAAAGTGCGTAAATTGAGCTTTCCAATGACACCCGAATCATCCTTCTACGATCACTGGTTGTCTTTCAACGATCGTGCAACACGAGTGCAAAAACCCTAAAATACGGTAATTTCCTTATATAATTCCCTGTGTGGCGAGCGGTCTTGAGGTAATTTATGCTCCTAATCACCGCTCCGCTCTCTCTCAGAGCACATTACGTCCTCAAAATTGCACTCTACAAGAAATTTCCTTTGCATTTTATAGCGTATTATTTGCAGGCGTTCGGTAAATTTCTTACGGTAATACAAACAACGAAAGATTGAATATTTGTGCTTGGCATTATATGATTGTGGGGAACAAATGTAGGCCTACCGTATATATTATGTTTTCATATATATGATACATATGTAACATTGTTATATTATCACGACACTCTCTCTCTCTCTCTGTCTCACTCTCTTTGTTTGTACTCCTTTGTACTCTCTTTGTCTGATGTAGGCCAGGGCACGCCCCTAACTAATCTTCTCTTCCCTCCCAGGGGAAATCACACCTAGCAGATGTTCTTGACCTCCTATCTCTCTCTGTCTGTCTCTTCCTCTCTGGGTCTACCTATACTGCATGTGACATTGAAATTGCTTGAGAGTTTGATTGCAAGCATTTTATAGCGTATTATTTGCAGGCGTTCGGTAAATTTCTCACGATAACCAGGGTGTATGGTACATTTCTCACGATAATACAAGCAACAACGAAGCTTGGCGAAGATTGTGGTCTACAATATACCTTTTTATAATTGCATGTGACCTTGTAATTGCTTGAAAGTTTGATTGCAAGCATTTTATAGCGTATTATTTTCAGGCGTTCAGTAAATTTGATAAATATATCAAAATAAGTCCTGTGGGACTATGAAATAGCTATTATTGGACAAGGAAAATATGTTGTTCATCCCTCCACTGGAACATCAACAACGTATCGCCGTCGGCAATCGTAAGATTCAGAGTCGTAAAGATTCCAGGACCAGCTCAATAGAAAATGAATGAATGAAATGAATGAGTGTGCAGTACTGCCAATATGTATAGCGACTTCCGCTAGATCTAGAGACCATTACTTCGATCTAGCAGCAATGACTTACACTAGCGGTTTTGTTTTGAAATTTCAGAACAATTTCGAAGTGATATTATATGGATTTTGCCAATTCATATTTCTAGTGGTATTTATCATGTCTTACATCTAACAATATATGCTAGCGGATTTAACTTCAATTGGTAACCCTCCCGCTCGAGTCGGCTCCAAGAAAATCGATAATGGTGGCACTTTAGTAAACAGGTGATAAACAAAACCGCATGCGTATCGGTTTGGTGTATCGGTATTATGGTAAGTTGGCTACCTACTATTGTTTATACGATATAGTAAGTAATGATAAGTAAATTATTATATATTATATATAAAACAAAAACTAAATTCCTGCAAAGCAAGCGAAACAGAGAGAGAGAGAGAGAGAGAATGCAGAAACTGAACTGAAGAAAGAGTGAAAAAGATATAATAATACAGAAATATTACAAGCAAATAAATGAAATAGAGGGATTAGTTAGAGAAAATAATAATGAGAAATACATAATACGGATGAGGAAGAGGGAAAGCGAGCGAGCCAGAGAGAGAGAGAGAGAGAGAGACAGGAGGAGTGAAAGAGATTAGAGAAAATAGAGAGATTGCAAGCATTTTATAGCGTATTATTTGCAGGCGTTCAGTAAATTTCTTACGGTAATACAAACAATGAAAGATTGAATATTTGTGCTTGGCATTATATGATTGTGGGGAACAGATGTAGGCCTACCGTATATATTATTTTTTCATATATATATGATACATATGTAACATTGTTATATTATCACGACACTCTCTCTCTTTTGTCTCTTCCTCTCTGGGTCGGTTACCTATAGCCTACATTTATAATTGCATGTGACCTTGAAATTGCTTGAGAGTTTGATTGCAAGCATTTTATAGTGTATTATTTGCAGTCGTTCAGTAAATTTCTTAAGGTAATACAAAAAACCAAACAACGAAAGATTGAATATTTGTGCTGCACATCCCTCATACGAAATACCATTCCCACCGTATAGAGAGAATACAGAAACTGAACTGAAGAAAGAGTGAAAAAGATATAATAATACAGAAATATTACAAGCAAATAAATGAAATAGAGGGATTAGTTAGACAAAATAATAATGAGAATTACATATACGGATGAGGAAGAGAGAAAGGGAGCGCGAGAGAGGGAAAGCGAGCGAGCCAGAGAGAGAGACAGACAGACAGGAGGAGTGAGAGAGATTAGAGAAAATAATAATGAGAATTACATATACGGATGAGGAAGAGAGAGAGACAGAGCGCGCGAGAGAGGGAAAGCGAGCGAGCCAGAGAGAGAGAGACAGACAGACAGGAGTGAGAGAGAGAGAGAAAGAAAGAGAGAGAGAGAGAGAATACAGAAATAAGGAGAAATAAGAGAAAAATAAGACCGATTACCGAAGGAATAGTAGACGCACGAGAGGCCGAAGTCAGGCCAAAGCGAACGCAACCGAACGCGCCCGGGAAATAGACCAAAAAGTACCTCCTCTTCCTCACCTCTTCCCACCCTCCACACTCGCTCATAACATCCATAATAGACTTATATGGGGAGACGAAGAGTTGCTCTTTCCAAAAATGATCGTTTCGTTCGCATTGGAGCCATAGTAACGGCGCTAGGGCGAGTGAAATTGAGCGAATATTTCGGGATTATGCCCGCTGAGTGGTACAGTGTAAAATACCTTACCACCCGCTAAATAAGGGTTAATGTCATGCACTGCTTGCAAATCTTTTTCTATTTTTTATATATTGTTTGCATACAATACATTTTTTTTTTTTATACGGATTCTTTTCCCCTGAGGTTAGGATATTGTCACGAATGTCCCGCCTCCAGTCTTGGTAATCAGGCGAAGTCGTCAATGATGAAGGGGCCCTATTAAATTATAGGTTTGATTCCCGAAGGGAAGTAGAGAAAAGCTAATATTTAGTAGGGCCCCGTAATCATTGACAACACTGTCCCTCCCAGCCATCCCACTTCCCATTCGTTGATTTCTATAGTTTTATCTTGGTATATGAATGAAGGACGAAGATGGCCGCTAGAGGGCCTGGTGTCGGGGAAGCAAAACATGAGAAATCCACGCATATGGCAAGTCATATGATAACAGATATTAAGTTCTTTTTTCTTTTTTATATTTTACGGAGTTTTTTTCTGTAGGGTACCTGATCAAAATGATAATCCCATAAGGGAATTAAGCGTGCACTTATGAAGAGTACTCCATGATAACTTCCGCGTGGGATATTTGAAATGCTGGCGCGGGATGTTGAATGGACACTATTATACTAATAGGCGAAGTCGTCAATGTTTACGGGGCCCTACTAAATATTAGGTTTTCTCTACTTCCCTTCGGGAATCAAACCTATAATTTCAACATTTATAAACACCGTGACCAAGCTGTAGAAGTAGAATACAACTGTTTTTCAATATTTATAAGCACTGCGGCGAAGATTTTTATCAAGTGAAGAAAACTGGTTATCAACATGTAATAAGAAAATTAAGATAAATTAATCCAATCAGTATATACTGTATAGCCTTTATATGCAATAAGCAAACAAAACATTCAATTGTGCAAAATAATTAAAACAAAATAGAACTAGTAAAAGCTAAATCATTAACAACAAATTCTGAAACAAAAATTCAATAAAATAAAATAATCACGCAAAGTAAAGAAAACACAGGATCGATCCAATCCAAATGTCACAGGTCTGTTTACAATTCCCTACTGCCTTCAAAATAAAGAAAAACAAAATATTTTCCAACCCGTTGAACAATCTCCACCCCAGTCAACCGACCCTCAATATTCCTAGAAATTATAAGGAAAATGACAATGAAAATAAATAAAACAAGACTAGTGAACACAAGCAGAAAGTAGATAAACTCAGGGCGAACATAATGGATAAACGAGAGCGAGTCCATGGATGTATTAATTAGCTCCAAAGTTTCAATCTCACGTGAAACGATCTTGGGAAATTAAAAATTACTCAAAATATTTACGTCTGAAGGAATGCTTGCAAAAAGAATATCCTGCTCCGTGAACGAAAGCATGTGAGTGAAAGAAGGGTAAATAGTAAGATGAGAAGAAACCAACAAACAAGAGTCCCTTACATAAACTTGGCCAATACATGATTTATGAAAGGGTGCTCTGTCCGGGCAAGTAATAAGTAGATCAGAAGCATTGACAAAATAAAGAAAGTGAGTATTTAGTATATGAACGTGGAAAAATGGGTGAAATGGAACTGGAGTGAAATTACACAAATCCAGGACTTCGGAATTGCCAGTAATGGCTTGAACACATTTGTTAGAATTCATCGGCAGTAAAGGAACAGCAGACGCTGGGCAATTGGTAAACATACCGAAGACCGTGTGGCAAAGCGCAATAACAGTGGAGGAACTCAGTAGAGAGTGATATTCATCTGTATACTTCCCTTTCGAAACCAACAAATTCTCGGAAGGAAAATCAATAGTGAGCAAGGAATTATGAAATTTAACAGGAAAAGGTA
Organism: Paralithodes platypus; assembly: GCA_032716605.1. Taxonomy (NCBI): domain Eukaryota; kingdom Metazoa; phylum Arthropoda; class Malacostraca; order Decapoda; family Lithodidae; genus Paralithodes; species Paralithodes platypus. Next base: position 2,253,154 of record CM064509.1, on the reverse strand, counting down.
TTACTTCAGACCAAGACAAAATCATGTCGGATGCAAAAGGGATTAAAACAAGAAATTTACCTTGACTCACATACACTTCGAGAAAGCGGTAATAATACTCTAATTCTGAATGACCCACAATAGGGACCAAATCTAGTTCCCTCTTTGCCAACCTCAGCAAATTGAATAAGTCAGCCATGGAAAGTAAATCAGTTGTCACCAGCCCATTCTCCGCGTGAACTAATGCATGCATATAACGTTCAAAATCCATCCCTAATATCGTAGACATAATATGGAAAGTGTCAATACGAGTGGATATCACAAGTTCTTCAAAGAACGTTACGTTACTGTTTAATTCACTTATGCTATTCTGTACCTCATTAAGAACTGAACTCATATCATTAACAGTATTGACGATGCTCTGCAGATTCATGTTATTCGTAGACATTAACCTGTCCTGTTTCTCCAAATCGACAGAAATATCCTCAATTTTACTCTCCACAGACCGAATTAAGGTAATCCTCAGTGGCAAGGCCAAACAAGCCCCCAAGAAGTTTACCACCAATATTAATCAAACCCCTCTTTCGGCGAGAGTGAGTCAGGCTCTGCATTACAAAAAACATGATCCACCTCAGACTGCACAACTGACAATTTCCAGCGCATAAAATGAAATAAGTCCACAGCCTGAGCAATAGAGTGCGTAGTCAATTCCTGTAAATTATCCAAAATATCCCTCGTAATTATGACATTTTCCAAAACACTACCACAACTATGTTTAATCTTAGATAAGTATGACATATCCACGTAGGATCCAACGAAATTAGACACCAATACCACATTACCTCGTGGCCTCAAAATCATCCCCGAACGAGTGAGGTCGGAAGGGTTGTCCGCGCTAGCGGTGACAGCGCGTAGCAGTCCAACCACCCATCCCAATATCCATAATACCAAGAAGTGCACCACAAACCTCCCTACGAAACCCATCTGAGGAATCATGAATTAATTAAAAAAAAAATTGAACGACTAAAGAATTACATATAAAATTAATACAAATTCATACCCAAACTGTCAACTCACCATTGAGCTACAAAATTACTTCCCTCATTAACAAAAGCAATATGGTGATGGGCTGGTCTATCAGAGTGAGAACTGAGCGATCTCTGCCATACCCATAGCTTACTCTGACTGTTCCTTTTACTTATATATTTTCTAGATCTCAAGTGACGGCATCTCTTCCGTGGATTGACCTCCCAATCTACCAAGATTGGAAGCCAAAGCGTCACATTTTTCCTTTGCCCCTCAAATTTCTCTTCATAATTGGTGAGGGGCACAGGGCCCTGGGTGGGGCTTTGGTTTCCCGGGCGTTTTCGCACCCTCCTCAGCTCCCCGCCATGGAGTGGCTTCGGTCGCCCAGGCTTTATTGTGGTTGGCGGGGAGGGTTCTGTGGGGGCGCTCGGTTATAGCCTTAGCCTTGCTCGGGGCCTTGGGGCTGTTCGGCCAGGCAGCTTGGGGAACAACAACAACAACAACAACAAAAGCAATATTACTCGACCTCAGATTAAATTTATGAGCAACGCTTGTCTGTTTAGGCCGTCTACGTCCTCTAATATTCCTCGGACTCAACGGTTTGTGTTCCTCAGAAATACCTATATAGCCAGGTAGATTGTGTACTACACCTTTCAAATGATTCACATGAGCCCTTTTCTCAACGCCCTTTTCCAAGTGTTTTATAACAGTACTATTCTTGTCGACTGAAATTACTCGATATGGACCCTCGAAAAAAGGCTGTAATTTATCTTTAGCGTAAAACTGTCTTAAGTAAACCAGATTACCTACATCGACATTAACATCCCTCTTACGTTTATTCGCCATATTAACCCTGGAGAGGACACGCTTTTTTGGGTGTACGATTTAAGTAACCCTGTCCGAAAGTGGCACACTGCACTAAAATATTCGCCAAAAATCAGGTAATATATAGATTTTTTGTTTAAATTGTAACATAAAATATAAGGAATGCTTAATCTTATGTCAAGTGGAGTTGAGAATCAGAATGATTTATATATTTTAAATTATTATTTTGGAAAAATTACTTACAAAAATTAGTAACTTTACTAAAAAAAAAAAAAAAAATACTCAGGTATCCCTGAGGTGGCTGAAACTCTGGTAGCTTATAGGGGGATCCTGTAGGTGTGCTGTGCTGAAGTTCTGGCTTACTGGGTCATATAGGGCACGCGAACCGAGCAAAGAATAACAAAGGGTGAATTTTGAAACTAAAAAAAAACATGTCGGTTTCATAAAAATTCATTAGGGTGTCTAAATATTTCTGGATTTAGCTGAAATTTGGCATGAATAGTGGAAAACTATCCTAGAAGATATGGAATACCTAAAAATTTAAATCGGAAACACTAGATAGCAATGCCAGCATTATGTACATTGAACTTTGAGATGGGTACATTTTTCGGCCAAAAATTGAGAGAAAACAATTAATATCTCAACAACTTATCAATGAATCAGCCTAAAACACACCATGGATATTCCTACAAACCCTATGAACAAAATTAGTATGAATATGGGGTGTTTGCAGATATCATATGCACACAACATTGAATGGGTTAACATTATCTGCAAAAATGATAAGTAAATGAGTTGCAGGTAATCAGTAAAAAATCAATCCAGAACATGTGAAAAGGGTAAGTAAATGAGTAGCAGGCACATGAGATAAAACAGGTAAGTAATGGGTAAACAAAATTCATCAGGAACAGGTAAAAAATTTAAGTTTATGACTAACATGGAAGTGAGGCAGGACAGGTAAGTAAATATAATAATTAACAGTGGCAGTATGTGGCATCACAGGGCATGTCTGGCTGTCGGTACTTGGAGCTATATTATTTGGCTAAGTTATGTAAAAGTTTCAAATTCCTGTCTATAATATATCACCGTATATTCCACTACAGTATATGTAAAATTTTCACTAAATATGATTTGTCACTTACCAGGATAAGTGGGTCAAAAACGGCACAGAAAAAAAGTCCCAGTCAGTCACAGTCAGTGGACCGAGCAGCACACCACCACCTTGCACTGTGGCTGGGCCAAGACTGAGGTATGGCTGGCTGCTCCTAGAATCTCAGCCTCCTATTGGCTCAGATGGTCACATGACAAGCAAAAATGTAAAATGGCGCCTACGGCCGTGCCGTAAATGACCCAGCGAATCCCCCTCAGGGTTTCATGTCTTCCTTTGATTTTGACAGGGAACTGCGTAAGGTCTTATAAATAGAACAAAAATTATTCAAATGATACAAAACGTAATCATCGTAGATTATAAACAGGAGAATTAGACTGAACCAACGAATTGTGAGGAAGTCTCATATCTCTACCAAAAACAATAAAGTACGGCGAATCCGCAATCGAGGAATTTATCGAAAAATTCAGTGTAGATTTTCCAAAATGAAGAATGGAATCCCAAGTGCTCGTATCACGATCTAGTAATAAGCCGCAAAGTGCACGGATAAGTGACTGATTAGCGCGTTCAGCCAAGCCATTGGACTGGGGTGAATAAGGACAAACAGTAACGTGACCAATAGTATATTCATCGCATAGTTTCGTCATACTAGAAACAAAACTCCGTACCATGATCAGTTATAATTGTATTAGGACAACCAAATTTACACACGACGTCCGCTAAAAATTAAATAGTAACCGATTTCGCCTCCTTATCCTGCAACACCGATAACATGACATACCGTGAAAAGTGACAAATAGTAAACATCACATATTGATTACCGTCATACCTTAGCGGAAGTTTTAAAAAATCTATAGCAACCACATCGAAAGGATACGCAGGAATTGGATATTCCCCGTTTTCAGTAACAACTCCTCTGTGCCTGTTTCAAGGAACGAAGCTTCCCAGGATGCCCAATTGTATCATGACCATGTAGAATAGATAATAATGTACTAACTTGTGAATCTGGAATGACGAGTTGTAAAACTACCCTGTCATTTATATCACATTTCCTGTACAAACAACCTTCATGCATCTCATAAGTAAAAGAATAAAAAACTGCTAAGTCGGGATCTCTATAATCACCCGATTCTAAAGCAAGAATAACTTTACCCCATAAAATATCTTTACATTGGTCCAACGCAATACTCTTACTACACAATAGCGCATTCACAGAAATCAAATAAACAGGATTCCTTGATAACGCATCGGCAACTGAGTTGAGTTTGCCCTCAACGTATAATAATGTAGGATTGTACGATGCTAAAGTCAACCGCCACCTGGCATGTCTACCCGTGAAAAGTTTATCATCGAACAATTTAATTAAAGGCTTATGGTCTGTCCAAACAGTTACTTCATAACCATATATCACCTCACAAAAAGTATTTAACGCCCAAATTAGTTCTGCACCTTCTAAGTCGGTAACACAATAATTCTGTTCTACTGCTTTTAACCCTTAAAAAGCGGCTCACCACTTAAGTCGAGTTAAATAAAGCTGGACTATGTGGCGGCGCTCGACATAGGTCGAGTGGCAATTTCAGCACGTAATGTGGCTGAGAGAGAGAGACAAGTGGTGGCAGGAGACTAGCGAGCGTATGACTGCTCCAGACCACCGCGGCGAACCTACTGACACAAATCTCAGCTCCCTCCTCCCTCTCTCACTCGCTACATACTCAATTATGTACCGAAAGTACCGAATTACCTGCTTTTTGCACTCGCGTTGCACGGTTATTGCAAGAAAACTATCCATCATACAAGGATCGTTATGGTGTCATTCGAAAGCTCTGTTTATGCCCTTTCAGGGATAGATACTTGTTTTACGTTCTGGGTCTTATTTAGGCATGAAAATGATCACGTAAACAGCCCTATTTTGGCTAAAAACACCCCGCTGGGCGGTACACATAAATAAACCGCATAGGCCGCTCGTAAGGTGTTAAAGAACGACTAGCGAATCCTAACGGCCGTAGGAGATCCCTATTATCATACTGCATAAGAACAGCCCCCAAACCCAGTATAAGACGCATCAGAATTAATAAAGAAAGGTTTCTTAAAATCAAGGAAGGAAAGGGTTGGTCGTGATGTCAAGCTGGCTTTCAGCTCAGTAAAAGATACTTCTTGTTCAACCCCCCATACAAACTTAGTGTCTTTCTTAAGTAAAATATACAAAAGCTTCGCAATTTCCGCATAATCTCTTATAAAAGCCCTGTAGTACCCTGACAACCCCAAGAATTGGCGTAACTGTTTAACGGTAGTGGGCGTTGGAAAATTAGTTATAGAAGTGGTTAACTGGGCAGTGGTATTAACCCCATCCGGAGTTAATTCATGACCCAAAAAATTTAGTTTCTTCTTAAAAAAATCACATTTACTTATTTTAATTTTTAAACCTGCCTCATTTAATTTAGAAAGTATATTTCTCAGTGCAATAAGATGTTCCTCTATTGTTCTAGAAAAAATTATAATCTCGTCTATATACAGTAAACCCCCGTAACTCGGACTCTTTTTAGTCGGAAACCCGCACTTTTCGGAATGGCATCGGCCTCTCGGAAATGTCCCTGTATATCTCGGAAATTTCAGAGTTGGGCGGGATTTGTGTCCGGTTTACAATGTTCTCTCACTCGGTTTTAAGTGATTTTAGGATGAATTGAAGCCTGCGCCTTTTAATTATTGTGTTAATATTAATTACTATGTACTGTACTGTCCCTGAAAACATAATAAGGTTCGTATTTGTCATTAATATGATGAATTTCACATTAAATAAAAAAATAAAAAAAAATATCTCAATTTTCTCTGACGCGGACTTTCCTCTTATAATTCGGAATTTTCCCTTTCTTAAGTCGGTCATAAGTCGGACTTCGGACATCTCGGATAATCGGGCTTCTCGGAAGTGGTCTCCCCCCAATTAGTCCGAGTTAGCGAGGGTTTACTGTATACATAAACATTATGGCCGATCAAACCTGCCAAAACATTATTCATTAATCTCTGAAAAATCAAAGGTGAGTTTTTAAGCCCCATAGGCAATCTTTTATACTCAAAAGTACCGGAGGGAGAATTAAATGCTGTATATTGTCTTGATTCCGGTGATAAACCAATCTGATGAAAACCGCTAGAATGATCGAGGGTAGAAAACACACGATTCTGTCTCCCCCAAACTTGCAAGAATTTCCTGTATCGCCGGCATATGAAAATGATCGGTCTCTGTGATGGTATTTAATTTTCTAAAATCTACAACTACCCTAAACTCTCCCTTGGCCTTCTTCGGGACTAAGAAAAGAGGTGACCGCCAAAGCGACGTGGAAGGTTGGATGACATCTTGAGAAAGTAAATCCGAATTATGTTTATCAGTTAACTCACGCTGACTATGCGATAGGCGGTACATGGGAAGGTAAACCGGACTCTGATTCTTGTCGCTCAACACAATTTTATGCTCCAAAATATCAGTAAAACCCATAGCATCCCCCTTTAAATGTATGGACTAATTAAATTCCCTCAATAACGCCTTAAGCGGACCCTGAGCCTTAGGAAAATCAGTACCTTGTAAGTCCTCATAAATCCTATGCATTCTATCATCCAAAACAGGAGAAGATTCTGTGCACACTGAAGCCACGGAAAGAGAATTAATTTCTTCAAATTTACAAGGTACGCAAGAAGCAGTACATAATTTTGTATCCGCATACAATTTCATTAAGCCGTTTGTAGAATTTAGAATGAGAGTCCAAAAAACATTAGTGTCATCCACTTCATGAAGCGCCTGCGCGAAAGTAACCCCTTTAATAGCCGCTGTTTCGGGCAATAAAACGATAGAATTTACTGTACTCTTAAGATTGTTTGCATACACTTCAACAACCCTCGCAGAATGCGGTTTAATGATAGTATTACCGTGAATGAGAATATCAGAATCTTGTGTAGACTGCTCCAAATAATCATGCAATTTAATATCGGGGATTGCTACCACTGGATGAGCCGAGTGGACGAGCCGGCGTCGGTTTTCCGTGATAGTACAGCCAGATGTATGATGCCTACGACCCTTATTCTCCACCACGCTCGCTCTACACCTAAATACACCCTTTGAAACAAATTGTAAACAACCCTCTTGAGAACTAGACGATGCCTCAATGAAAGTACCGTTAACAGATACACTATTCATCTCAGGAATAACCAAAAATGTCCTCTCCCTCATTGTCTTAAAACCCAACAAAAGATCTGATGAAATATTTTACCCTTTCACAACATACACTTTCTCCGTCATTAAATCCAAGTCCTCATGCAATTCCATCGGTAAGTACGTAACCATCGAAATTTAAATATTATCCCCTGAAACACTCTGCAAATTAACGTCCGGGAATTCAAGTGTCAACGAATCATCCCGATTCAATCTATTGAATGCTGAGCTAGACATTAGGTTCACCGGCGAACCCGTATCAATTGAAACACTTATAGCCGCATTATTCACCAATGAATTTAAAATTAATGCGACAGGTGACTGTAGCGCTTTGCCAGACTCCGTGAAACCGATTGCTAGGATTGAATTTCCGCCTATGATGTCTCTCAATAAATTCACAAAGGAGTTGCGGAAATCTTGTGATACGAGCGGTGTTACTACCGATCCCAAATTCAGTTTTCGTGTGCTCATGTTCGGAATTCCCCGTCCTTATTGTTAGAACCCAAGAGCAGTAACCATGTTGAACCAGACAGACTCTCAGTGTCCCCCAAGCTACCAATACAACAAGACCTCTCAGACTGTTATAACTTTTAACTACTACATCTGCCTGCCTGCCTGCCTCCCATGTAACTACAACTAACACCTCTACAGTAGAAGACCCACAATTAAGTTCCCATAATATATAATTATATAAGGCCTGTAGTATTTATTGTGCGGGACTTACATCATGACCCAACACTAACACCAGACAAGTAAGTTCAACTCCACTGGGTGACCACCATTTTGATTATGCTAGAACTTTTTTCTCATACATGTTTCTGTCTGTTCAATCCTCCCCTCTTAGGATATCATAGAATCATCATCATCATCATCATCATCACACTTCTTTCTATCTTTATCACCTTTGTGTTTACAATAATCATCACAGTTATCTTTACTCTTATTCTTTGGTTTCCGGAAATCATCTTCGTCATCGTCTGTTTCTGCATTTCCACCCTGTAAGAAAAGATTGAAAAAAAAATATTACTGTTATGCCACGCTTTTATAGAAGCGAGGTATATTCTGGTCGCACTTCCCAGCTCTGGAAATTGTGCAGTATCTTCAACTTAGGATGCTCTCGACTGGGCGAGGACTGACCTTAGCTCTAATTACACCAAACAAATGACAGGCAACAACAGAAACACAATGGTAGGTACAATGATTTTTATTCACAACAGTACTTAAGGGCATAGACATTTACTTTACAAATGGGTAATCCAGATTAGTAACATACAGGAGATAAATAATTAATAAAACAAAGAGGCAATGGGCCCCTAACAAGTAAATCGTCCTGAACTAGTAAGATAAAGATGTGCATCTAAAAGCACAACAAATATTAACTGGGGATAGTCAGGTAAAATAGTAATTATATTAATCACAAGAGGGAGCGATAGCTTCCTAAATTACAAGAGAGAACACTGAAGAAGTACTCAAAGATCTGGAGATCAATGATAGATCACAGAGAGTCTGCATGAAAAGACCTTAACTCATGAACAAGGTGAATGAACTCTAGAATAAAGACACTTTACGGTCCTTAATTAAGTTTAAATTATGTAGAGTTCATATACTCAGATATGCGGCAAGGATCTTCCGGAATGACGTGTATATCACTGGTGTATGGGTAATGGACAATGTCGTATATATATCTCCACTTCAGGGGGTCGCGGGAGCCTGGACCCGAGAAAGTATGTATACGCAAATTCGGTGAGAGATAGGTGTTTTGTGTTCCCTAGCAAACAAGGTAATGGTGGCAAACAAGAGGGAAGTCACAAAGAGTCACTTTGATTATTAAATGAAGTGAAACAGTGTCCCGGTACATCTAAGTCTAAATACACTGGTGTCTTACTTCTAACCACAACACAGAGTCACTTAATTCGGACAGAGGAGCAGGAGCACTGGGGGCGAGGAACACACTGGACACTGGACGGTGGCTAGACAGGAGGAGTTCTGTCTTCTCGTCGCGGCTCACAAGAACAGGCCCTGCTTAACCTCTGAAGTGCGCATGGGGGTAATTGGAAACGTCCCCCTGTGCTGACGTATTTGAGGTGTTTCCGTCACTAAAATATTCATTGTGCCATTAATAGCATTAATACTTATCCATATGCGCCTATTATGGGTTGATTATAAAGGTATTAACCTGAAACAACAATAAAACGAGTGAAAACAGCGTTTGGATGGTCAAAATCGGAGATATAGCCCGCGAGTTGTATAATGTATGGGTGAGGCAATCTGCTTTCCCGCCAATTTCCCCCAAGGCCACTGAGACACAGTCGATCGATACTCTCTCTCTCTCTTGCACTCGCTTGCTATCAGTGATGACCACACCCTCCAATCGGATTTCTAATGTTAGCACGAAAATATACCTCAGAATAAGGGAATAACAGGGAAAATAGGTGATAACTGAAGGAGAGGAGGAAAGTGGGGAAGGAGGGGAGGTAGAGGACTGAGATTTTGCATGGCCCAGGGGCCAAAAAAAAAAAAAAAAAAAAATGTTTTTTCGATGTCAAAAGTTGATTTTTTTTTTCTCTGACTCTTAAGAGTCTCCCCGCAGTGCGCCGGGGGAACTCTTAAGAGTCTCCCCGCAGCTCCCGGGTTAAGACTCGACGTGGGGTAGTCTAACTTCTGAACTGGATTTCGCCAGTTGCGGCTTCTTCACTAGTCCGAGTCTGGGCCAAAGAGTTCCTCCGAAATGGTCCAGGAGGCTTCTGGTATCTGGTGTCCTCTCGCGGCTGCCGTCTCGTAACACTTGAGCTGTGGATGGATTGGGCTGACGAACCAACACACTCAAGTCGTTTTTGGAGAGAGGCGACAGGATGACTGTTCAGCGAGCCAAGATTGTTTGCTCTCACGGCCTGTGTGTTACCTTGGGAGTGGCGTTTAAGAGTGGCAGCTGAGTCACTGGGGTAACAGCACTTAGTGTATTTGACTCGAACGTAGGGGCCTCACCTTCCGAAGAAATCACAGGGTTTAGATCAGGATAGCAAGCATCATAACGAGCATATTGTGATCCCCGGCTGGTCACTAAGTTCATGTCTAATATCGTGCCCTCTTGGCAAGCATCATAACTTGCACAGTCTAGACCTGGGTTATAACTTGAGCAGCAAATATCACAACTTGCATGACCTAGTCTCCAGTTGGTATTACGATTAGCCTTCGACACTTTAGGCTTCTTGTCCTTTTTTTTTTTTTTTTTTTTTTTTTTTTTTCTATGTGATTGAGGGAGGCAAAAGGCATAACTGCGAGTGCCTCCCCCATAGTTGAAAGAGTGACAGGGCCAAAATCAAGGGACATTCGAGCCAAAATGCCTGGATACACGGAGTTTGAAGCAATTTAAGTCATAGGAAGAGGGAAAGACTGATTCTGGGAGAGAGTTCCAGAGCTCAGCTGTTGAGTAGAAGAAAGTTTGAGAGTAACGTTTCACTCTTGGGTTGAAGAGTTGCCCAGAGTAGGGGTGGGATTGAGTTGCAAGACGGGTACCACGTGCCCTACGTAGAGGAGGTGGTATGCACTGGGATAGCTCTGAGGAACACTGCTTATTATAGTAGCGATAGAATAGCGAGAGATGCAACATTGCGGCGGAGAGAGAGAGATTGCAGAGAGTTGGTGAGTGGACGGGAGTTAATGATACGAAAGGCCTCTCTATCACAAGGATGTCTAGGATCTGTTGTGAAGCAACCCAAAAAGGTTTTGCTTAACACCTACTGTACCATAGGGTACTACCATAAAAGTCCCCTCCCACCCCCCAGTCCCAAGCAATGTGTCCAAAATGGCAAGATATAACAACCTCCCACCTCAAAAGATGGAGGAATACTGCCTCTCCCAGCCTGTAGAGGCTTGGATATAAGCTGAGAAGTGTTGCCAACTCTAGAGCAGTGCTCAAACGTCGGTGGTACCAGGCACTGCCTGATACTGGCAGTTACAAGAATCGTATATTACTGACGGCTCTCTGCCGTCGCTGGGACTGGGGAGTGATTTATTTACTGACGGCTCTCTGCCGTCGCTGGTACTGGAAGGGTTAAGCCAGCAGGCTGAATGATGGTTGATTCAGCTGGAGTAGTGTCTCTTCTTTCTAATTTGTCACAGGTGGGGAGGTGTGGTAGAGTGGTTATGCCACTGGACTGGTAATCCAATGGTCCCGGGTTCGAATCCTGATGTATAAAATGGGAAGATATTATTGGGATGGAATCTGTGCTGTACCTAGTATCAGTGCATTACCACAAAGCCCACCAAAATGCCAAAAAATATGCCCTCATTGTTCCCTGATTAAATAGCATTGTATGAATATTTACATATTCAAAATATGCTACAGGGGGGCAATGCCTAGTGAATTCCTTGCTCAATAGGTGACGTTCTGAGAGTGAGGGTCCGAGTCTAGGTGATGAGACAGTGAAGCACTGGAGTGAAGCAGCTTCAGAGATGTGGCTACTTCAAGCCGTGGGTAGGCAACCGTGCATCTTGCGAAGGCAAGATATCGGGGGCTGGTTGCATCCCAAAGTGCTTTGCATGTCTCACTCCCTAGACTGGAACGAGACCTCACAGGCTTTGCCATTCAATGTACGGTTGAATGTACAGGCTCTCAGTTTATGCCCGAGAGGGTGTAGTTGGAATATAAAAAAAAAAATAATAATAATTGGGGCATCTCCGGGTAAAATGGGCACATCTGTGGCTGGGGTAGACCCTCCTCTGGCTGGGATGTCACAGTAGAAGTGTCTCGGGGGCAACACGGGCACGCCTGGAGTTGATGAATCTGGTGAAGTCTTGGGTTGCATTTCTGGGGGTTGTGTAGTATTTGCACCTGATTGTTTTGGTGCTTATCAAGTCGTGCATGTTTTGTAACTGGTTCTTGGGAGGGAAAGGAAGGTTTGGAGGGTTCGAACTTGTGGGTGCATCCACATGGTCCTTAGTCATATTTCCGCCCTGGTGGAGGTGGAAAATAGTGGTGGAGAGGCCTGTGGGGATGTTCTACGGATGCACGCCATCGATGTTGATGCTTGTGAGCAATTTGAGGGTTGTTGGAGGTGTGGGGGAAATTTGGTGAGTGAATTAGGGTTTGGAGCTGTGAGAACACATGTTTGGATTTGGGCGGATGAATTAGTCTTCCCTTAAAGTCCGTCTTCTGTGGCGGAAGGTTCCTCGGAAAACGCGTCTTGATGTGGGGGACTATGGTGTTTGATGGTAGCAATGCCGACCTAAACAGCTGTGTTGCTATGCAACTGTGGGGCTGGTACTTGTTTCCGAGGCCGCATATCACCATCGCCATCGAAAATAAAGTCCTGACCCCGGGGCAGGAGCTGGTACTGTTTCGTCTTAGATATCTTGGTGTGGGTAGAAGTTGGTGGTATCCACGTTGTTGGGCGGTGGATGCGGCGGCCCACTCTAGGACAAATAGGCTGTTTTGGAGGTGATGGAGAGGGCGTTAGAGATGGTGTAGGGCGGTAACGGGGTTGCGGAATGGGTTTTGGAACATTAGAAGGTGTAGGGGTAGTTGAAGTAGGTTTAGGTAAAGGGTGGTGAGTGAGTGGGCGAAATCCTAGAGGAACGGAAGGGGGTTGAGAAGGTGGGGATATAGGTGGGATAGGAGGAGGGGATGGAGTGTGAGGGCTAGGAATGTGAGCAGATGGGGTGTTTTGCGGAGGTCTGGGAGGTGGAGGAAGTGGATAGGGGGTGGAAGCAAAGTAAGGAGAAGGGATGGGTGGAGGAGGAGGAGGAGATGGTTGGGTGGGTCTCTGTCTGGGTTGGGAAAAAGGGTCAAGGTTAGCAGTGTCAGGTACATCTACATTACTAGGCTGAGCTAGCATCGTGGTGTTTTTATCACAAGGCTGGAAACGCCGTACACCCCTGGTTCTGTACATGCGTGACTTGACTTACCATAGTAACCGATTGTAACCTGCTCTTGCATTCTTTGTTGCTGACGGTAGCGGTTCTTGCTGCTGTTGGAGGATCCTGGAGTTCTGTTTAGATGCTTACCCAAATCGCAGGCACGGCAGGCTTTGAGGGCTGTTTTGACGGTGTGATGAGGTTTCGGCGTCCAGTAGGTTTCCTGGAATGCGGAGAGGAGCTTCTTCCATCCCAAGTGAATGCTGTGGTGGGAATGTAGTACTTCCATGACCCTTTGGGCTGCCGGCGGGCAGAGGACGGTTTTCCCCTTGCTGGTACACAGGGTATTTCCTTGATGGTTCAGGCCCGCAAAGATGGGCATCTACGGGTAAGATGGGCACAGCTGTGGCTGGGGTAGACCCTCCTCTGGCTGGGATGTCACAGTTGAAGTGTCTCGGGGCAACAAGGGCACACCTGGAGTTGATGAATCTGGTGAGGTCTTGGGTTGCATTTCTGGGGGTTGTGTAGTAGTTGCACCTGATTGTTTTTGGTGCTTATCAAGTCGTGCACGTTTTGTTACTGGTTCTTTGGAGGGAAAGAAAGGTTTGGAGGGTTCGAAGTTGTGGGTGCATCCACATGGTCCTTAATCATATTTCTGCCCTGGTGGAGGTGGGAAATAGGTGGTGGGTGAATTAGGTTTTGGAGCTGTGGGAACATGCGTTTGGATTTGGGCGGATTAATTAGTCTCCCCTTAAAGTCCATCTTCTGTGGCGGAAAGCTCCTAAGAAAACGTGTCTTGATGTGGACTACGTTGTTTGATGGTACCAATTCGGACCTGAACAGCTGTGTTGCTACGCAACTGTGGGGCTGGTACTTGTTTCCGAGGCCGCATATTTGTGTATTTGTGTATTGAAGTAAAATGTGCAAGAGGGTCAATTCTAATTGCCTCTATATATAGAAGCCCAAATAATAGTAGGGAAGAGGATGATAACCTACTGAAAGCAATGGAGGAAATAGATAATAGAGAGAACAAATATAAGATTTTGATTGGAGATTTCAATTTGCCAGGGATCAACTGGGCAAATTGTACTACTCCAGCGGGACAGTGTAGCCTGGAAAACAAGTTTATAGAGAAAGTGAGAGATTGTTTTTTAACGCAACATATTACAGAGATGACAAGATATAGAGATGGGACACAGGGGAGTGTATTTGATTTGATTTTTAGCAATGAGGAGGATATAGTGGAACATGTCAATGTGGATAGCCCTATAGGTCGTAGTGACCATGCCTGTATAAGTTTTAGTTGCAATATTAAAACAGAGAGGGATAATAGAAGCAATACAAAAATATACATGTATGATAGAGCAGATTATGAGCTGCTGAGAAGGTGTTTGGACATTGACTGGGGGGAATACTTGAACGGTGAAGATGCTGAAGGAATGTGGAGGAAGATTAGAGTCAAACTGGAGAATGCTATATCCAAATGTGTACCAGTAAGGGAATATAAGGATAAAACAAAATTGAGGAAAAGAACGAACCCAGAATTACCAATGAAAAGAAAGCTTTGGACATTGATAAGAAGAAAGAAACGATTGTGGGATAGACTAAAAGTGTTAAAAAAAAACACGGGGTCTAGTATAGAAGCTAAAGAAGTGGATTTGGAATGCAGACAAATAAACAATAAAATAAGGTGGGAGACAAGGAGAGGGAGAGAGAGATTGCAAGAAACGTGAAGGATAATCCAAAAATATTCTGGAAGTACATTCAGGAAAAGTTAACAAGAAGAGTAGGTATCCCAGAACTGATAGGAGACTTGGATGATAGGAATAGAGCAGAAACTGATAAGGAGAAAGCAGAGGTGCTGGGGAAATACTTTGGGGAGGTACTAACAGTGGAGTCGGATGATGCAGTGCCTACTATTCCCATCAAACAGGCACCGGCACTAGAACTAATAGAGTTTTCCCATGCTAGAATAAGAAGGGCTATAGAAAAAATGAACAGAAGTAAGTCCCCGGGACAGGATGGGATACATCCAAGAATCATAAAGGAAGGAGGTGAGATGTTAGTAGAGCCATTAAAAATGTTATTTGAGGTATCTTTTAATACAGGACAAGTCCCGATGGACTGGAGAGAGGCGAACATAACAGCTATATTTAAGAAGGGAAAAACAAATGACCCAGGAAATTATAGACGTCAGTTTGACAAGTGTTGTGTGTAAACTAATGGAAACGGTAATTAGGGAAGGAATAATGGAGCATATGAAATCAAACCAACTTTTCAGTCTTCTTCTTCTTCTTTTGAACCCGCCCGCAGACCGCGTAGATCCACAGGGCTGACCTTTGTATCGGTACTGGCTCAGAAACGTTAGTAAGAGGGAAGTTTAGAGTAGAAGGATAGTAAAGGGACAGTTTTTTAGACCTACCTATCACGTCCCCCCCCCCCCTCCCCTCCTACCCATTTCTCTTCCTCCATATCTTTTCTAGTATCCTCTTCATCATCTCCATGTCTTGTGTTTCCATATCTTGTGTTAACCCCAGCAATGCCCCCACCCCTCTGTCTTCTCTCTGCTTTAATTCTTCCCACCCCATTTCCCCAACTCTATTCCTCATGTATCTTTCCAACTCGTTTCTCTCCTCATCATATTTTATACACTCCGTTATTATGTGTTCTATGTCCTCGACTATTGGGTCTCCTCCCATTTCGCATTGATTACCGTGCGGTCCCATTCCGTTCCATCTCCTTGTTCTTTCATTTGTTTCTAGGGATCCTGTCCTTGCTTTAAACAGCAATTTAGATCCTTATCCTCCATCATAGAAAAGTTCTCTAGCTGGTTTTTCCTTCCCTCTGTAATACGACAGCGTGGCTTTGTTTTCTACCCCTTCCCTCCACTTCCTTCTTCCCTCCTCTTTTATCCCTTTCTCTATCTCTCTGATACATCCCCTCCCATTTTCCAGTATGACCCCCATCCTCCCTTCCATTTCGTTTTCTAAATTCCCCTCCCACATGGTCCTGTATTATATTTATCCTTCCCAGCCTTCTTTTGCACTCTCCGTTCCATTTACTTTTCTCGCTCGCCCATCTGTATACCTTCTTCGGCAACCTATTTTCCTCCATCCCCTCTAGCCTCACTTTGTACTTCCCCTTTGCTTTTCCTATCCTTTCTTCAAACGTACTCCACCCCATTTCTCCTCGGATTGCTTCTTGTGCTACATATTTATTTGCCCCCAATCCCGTCCTTCCGATTTTATTCTGTACCGTTTCTAATTTCCTCGTTTCTGCCTCTGTCGTTTCCACCGCCTCCATGCCGTACATAATTGCAGGAACTCCTAGTCCTTTCCACAGCCCGCGCACTATTTCATAGCTATTCGCTCATAATCTTGTCGCGCTCCATAATCTCCCATGCCATTGTTGCATTTGCCCAATCTTATCGCTTTTTGCCTTTCCAAACCCTTTCTCTGTAATTGTTACCCCCAGGTATTTATATTCTCTTGTCTTCTTCATTCTGCTTCCCTCCAGTGTCCATTCCTCGTCCTCTTGGAGCTGTCCATTAATTTTCATTACTTGGCTCTTTTCTTTACTGATTCTTACTTCTAATTCCTCTCCGAATCTCGTTGCTTCCTCTAGCAGTATCTGCAACCCTCTTCCTGTTTCTGCCATTAGAACTACATCGTCAGCGAATAGGAGTACCCCAAGTCTTTCCTTGTTTATCTGAATCCCCTCCCCCACTCTTTTTATCCTCTGTGTCATTTCTTCCATATAGAGCGCAAATAATAACGGCGATAGTACACACCCCTGTCTTACTCCCCTCTTGCTTTCTACCCATCCTGTTTCTATATTTCCTAGCGCATACTTCGCCTTTGTTCCCTGGTACATCAATGTTATGATGTTGATATACTTTTCTGGTATTCCACTCCTTGCCATTATCTTCCACAGCAGTTCCCTATTTACTCTATCATATGCTTTTTCTATATCCAGGAATGCACAGTAACCTCTTTTCTTCCCTCTTTTCAATTTCCCTACCACTTCGTTTAGTATACAGGGTGTTTCATAAATACCTTTCATAAATTTCAGAATAAATAAACCTAGCAATAATAAATATACTTACTATGTAAAGGTTTTGGAAATTTCTCATATTTACCGGGATATTACACATTTTAGTTTAAATAGGAAAGTCTAGGGGATGAACACAATCAGTATATTATCATCACCTCAATTACTTTATTCCGTCATAATGTATGCTACACAAATCA
Organism: Paralithodes platypus; assembly: GCA_032716605.1. Classification (NCBI taxonomy): domain Eukaryota; kingdom Metazoa; phylum Arthropoda; class Malacostraca; order Decapoda; family Lithodidae; genus Paralithodes; species Paralithodes platypus. The sequence continues at coordinate 2,235,912 of CM064509.1, read as the reverse complement.
ACACCCGTCAGCAACTGTGGCAACGAGTTCAAGAGGCATGCAGAGAAGTAAGAAACACACCAGGGATATTTGAAAGAGTGGGACAGTCTCTTATGCGCCGAGCCCAAGCCTGTATCAACGAAGGTGGGAGAAACTTCGAGCAACTATTGTAAATACTGTAAAATACATTTATGTTCAAACATTTATGACAAAATAAAGTAATTGAGGTGATGGAAATCTACTGATTGTGTTCATCCCCTAGACTTTCCTATTTAAACTAAAATGTGTAATATCCCGGTAAATATGAGAAATTTCCAAAACCGTCACATAGTAAAGTATATTTATTATTGCTAGGTCTATTCATTCTGAAATTTATGAAACACCCTGTATAGATATTATCTGTCCCCCCTCCTGTCTCTTCTAAACCCATTTTGTTCGTCACTTATTATTCCGTTTCCCTCTATGGCTCTATTCATCCTTTCCTTCAATATCCCGCAGAAGAGTTTTCCTATTGTGTTTGTCACTGTCACTGGCCTGTAGCTTTTCATTTCCTTTTTACTCTTGTACCCTCCTTTATGTAGTAGCGTTACTCTCGCTTCATTCCATCTTTCTGGGACTCTCTCGTTTCCCAGTACCTCGTTAAACATCTTCTTCAGCCTTCTTTCCATTTCTTCTCCCCCCTCCATGTACATTTCATTTGGTATCCCATCCGGGCCGGTCGCCTTTCCCCTTTTTAGCGCTTTGATCCCTCTCCTTACTTCCTCGATTGTGAGTTCCCTTTCCATTTCCATCTTATCTTGTTCCGGTAGTCTTCTCTCTCAGTGGGAGACAGTTCGGATTCTTGCCGGGGAGGTCGACGGTACTACAGCTAATTAAGGTGGTAGATGATTGGATGCAAATTCTGGAGGATGGTGATGTTATAGACGTGGTATATTGCAATTTTATGAAGGCCTTCGATAAGGTCCCACATAAAAGGTTAATAGAGAAAGTTAGAAGCTATAATATAGGGGAGAAATGTGTGAAATGGAAGATCGGAGAGAGAGGGTACTGGTGAATGGAATAGGCTCGGGGTGGAGGGAAATTACAAGTGGGGTACCTCAGGGATCTGTGTTAGGACCACTACTGTTTGTTATATTTATCAACGACTTACCTGAAGTTATAACTAATGGAAGTGAGATATACCTATATGCGGATGACACTAACCTGTATAGAAGAGTGAGGCGTAAGGAAGATGTGGGTTTGCTTCAAGGAGATGTGGAGGGCATGAAGGGATGGTCTGAACATTGGTTAATGCCTTTTCATCCAAAAAAATGCAAGTACATGCGGATTGGGACAAGCAAGATAGACAAGGTAGGATACAGTATGTATGAAGCGATGGAGGAAGTTAATGCATAAAAGGATATAGGAGTAGTGATAGACAATAAGTTAAATTTCTCAGAACATTTAGCGGAAAAGATAAACAAAGCCAATAGAATTGTAGGGCTGATAAGGAGGACATTTGTGTCACTTGACGAAGAAATAATCAGAATCTCTATACAGCGCTGGTTAGGCCGCACCTGGAATATGCGAACCAGGTGTGGGCTCCATATATGGTAAAGGATATAGAAGCAGTGGAGAAAGTGCAGAGGAGAGCTAGCAAGCTAGTACCAACGTTGAAGAACGCGGGCTATGAGCAGAGGTTGAGGACACTGGGACTTCCGACACTGGCATATAGGAGAAAGAGAGAGGATATGATAGAGACTTTTAAGATAGTGTCAGGAAAGTATAATGAGGATGTGTGTGAAGGTATCTTCTTGATGCGGGAGGGAACAAGAACGAGAGGACACTCTAAGAAAATTTACAAAGAAAGAAATAGGCTTGAAAAGGAAAAGAACTCATTTTTTGATAGACTGGTAAATGAGTGGAACGCACTGCCCCAGTATGTAGTCGATTCCGAATCAATAAGGAAGTTTGAAAGTAATCTTGATAAAGCATGGGGAAGACAAGATTTGAAGTTTGATTATAAAGCAAAAATACAGAATAGTACAAATGTTGCGTCTGCTACCGCCGCCGCCAACACCGTGAATGACCACAGCAGTGCAAGTACTGGCACTGAGCTGGATACACAGGCCTAGTTTGCCTTTTTCCAAAAGATCTACTGTAAGAAACTGTAAGAATATCAATTAAAGTACGCTGTTAAATATCAAGGGCATATACAGGGTATAAGGTATATTAAATAACTTTAAGCATATTGATAATGATTTACCTTGATATCCTTGTATTTGACGGGTTTATTACACATATATAATTATAATACATGCAAAATTTTCAAGACAGTGTTTCACATGAGATGCGGTTTCAGTCTCGCGTCCTAATGGCACTGATTCAGGCAGCCCTGTTCAGGTTTTTAAATTTGAGATCGGAACAGATAGTCTGATCCCATGTCTTTCTAGTTTCTGCTCCTTTGTGCAGCTCCTCCACATTTCCGAACTTGCATTTATGCACCCAGTTAAGTTCATCCACCCTCCCTATAATAATAATAATAATAATAATATTTATTCAGTTAGCATTTTACAGTGTTGGTACCACATAGGCCTAATATGTTACAAAAATGACATGTACCAGCCTTGCATAATTCCAACTAAGGATAGCCCAATAAGGCCGTTAGATGTATTTCCATTGGGGTCCTTGTGGGATTAGGTTAGGTGGGGAAAATGGGGAGGATAAAAGAATTAGATACTTTAGAGAAGGTATTTCTAGGGGGTTATTTTAAGATACCTTACATCCTATAGTAAATATCAGTAATCCGTAATCAGTAATCATTTCAGTCTGTTTTGCCTATCTCTTATGTCGTATTTAGTAGTTGACATAAGCTTGGTGCTCCCTTCTCGCAGCTGTCCGGTTCAGGTGTTCCTTCAAGCTACGTCTGAAGGAATACAGTGTTCTCTTTTCACGGACTGACTGGGGTAGGTCATTCCAGTCTTTGATGGCAGTGAAGAAGAATGTTTGCTTACCCTGTCCTTGGATTCTCGGGACCGTAAAATTAAACATCCTGTTTCTTGTATTATGTCCACTCCTCTCATTTGCTTTAACAAAATTACTCTTTAGATACTCTGGAGCTCTGTCATAGAATATCTTGAAGGAATTGTGAGCCTGATTTGTTTGGCCCTGTCAGAGACATTGAGCATACCTAGTGACTGAAGTTGTTCCTGGCCAACATGTGATCTGGGTCCTAGGTTCAGCATGAACCAAACCATTTTATTTTGAGTGACCTGAAGTTTGTGCTGTGCTGATTTAGATGATGCAGAGTACCAGGATGACACAGAATAGTCAAAATGACATTGAATAAGCGCTTGGCAAAGGGTCTTTTTGGTCGCCGCTGGCAAGCATCCCACCTGTCTATAGAGGTATTTTATCCGTGCTCTACACTTACTCAGGATAGATTCCAAAATTGTTTCACCTGAGAAAGTCGAGTCCAGTTTTAGTCCGAGATATTTAACTTGTGACACTGTTATTATAGGAATATCATTACAGTTGACCGAGAAGCCCACAATGTCTTTCAGTTTGCGTTTTGTTCCACATACGATGGCTTCCGTCTTGCCCAGGTGAAGAGATAGTCTATTGTCCACTAGCCAATGACTACACGATTCTAGTTCCAAGCCTGCTTATTTGTACACATCCCATCATTGATACTATTGATACCTAACAGTCTCCTCAGCTACTCAATATATATCCTCTCTAGCAGTTTGGCCCCACACATACATCTCACCATTCTCATATCATTGCATTACATTATGTTGATTATAATCTACTATGTTTCTGAGCGCAATGAGTCATTGTGCTTCTGATACACAAAGTGTACACCTTCCCCTTCAAGGGGAGTCGTCGAGTATTCTCATGGTTACAATTTTCAACAGTTCTCTGAACTTTCCCTAACCACATCTAATTTCGGCAATAGTGGCAGCCTCGGCCCCACCACCAGCAGAGATGGTATCTCCCAAGTTGCAAAACTTGTCAAACAGCTCCAGTGACTCCCAATTGCATATTATAATTACAAATTTCTCATTTGTTTCTTTCTTTCTCACCAGAGGTCCTTTATTACTAGTACAGCGCTTATTCCCATGGTGTGCCCAGCAATGACAGATGCTATACTGAATTGAGTTTACGTCCACCCTTTCTGCATGCTACACATGGGTATATACAGTATATGCACCACTTTATTCTATATTGAGTTTACGTCCACCCTTTCTGCATGCTACACATGGGTATATACAGTATATGCACCACTTTATTCTATATTGAGTTTACGTCCACCCTTTCTGCATGCTACACATGGGTATATACAGTATATGCACCACTTTATTCTATATTGAGTTTACGTCCACCCTTTCTACATGCTACACATGGGTATATACAGTATATGCACCACTTTATTCTATATTTTCATGCCCTAATCCACTGTACATAACTTTCGTTTTATTACCTCCGCCAATGAAGTTGGACGGACGTTATGTTTTTGTCTTTGTTTGCCTGTTTGTCTCTGTAACAAAATATCTCAAAAAGTTATGAACCGACTTTTATAAAATTTGGTGGGCTGATAGAGTATGCGCCAAGTAAAAAGTGATTCCTTTTTGGAGGCGATCAATATAGCATATACCTCCGCTAGCGTAGGCGGAGGTACTGTACGTTCTCTCTCAAATGCCTCTCTAGTTATGTATTGTATTTCACATTACTGCTTGTAGAACAGTAATATTTGAAGTGTTGGTTATTAATACGGCTGGTTTGACTATAGCAATAATGCCTGTTGTATGAAGGTGGCTTTGGCAAGCCAATACTGTCTAATTACCTCCACCAACGAGGTTCGACGGAGAGTATCTTTTTGCCTCTGTTTGTCTGTCTGAAAACAAGATACCTCAAAAAGTTATTGACTGATGTTCACGAAAGTTGGTGAGCTGATAGGACATGCGACAAGTAAGAAGTGTTTCAATTTTGGAGGTGATTGGTAGAGTACATACCTCCGCCAACATAGGCGGCTCACAAAGTTATGAACCGATGTTCACAAAATTTGGTGGGCTGATAGGATATGCGCTAAGTAAGAAGTTATTTCATTTTGGAGGCGATCGGTACAGTGCATGCCTCTGCCACCGTATGTGGAGGTACGTGCTCTCCCGAGGGCCTCTCTAGTTTATATATATATTTACTAGTATCAAAATATCTATATAGGGTATACTCATATGGACACTTTTATTACCATTTTCACTACTATAGAGAAAGGAAATAAACAATAGCATACTTGTTTTCACCTGGCAGGCAGTTCAGTATCTTACCTGCTGATGTCTTGATATATATTGGGAAAAATATAACTAAAATGTCTCTGCTTCCTATTAAATAAGTTGGCCTCATTAGCTTCTAAACCACACATAAGGGACATTATCAAACTGAAATTTACTTTACAATAGGCCTGGAGTTGGCGATAAACATTGAATTTAATAGTGGTTCTCTCCTTCAATGATGTGAAAGCCTAATCTATTATTAGGGCTTTCCGGTTCTCTAGGAACCCGGAGATTGCTTATATTGCAACCCAATAACAGATAAAAAACATTCTAGGAGATACACCTTAACCCCTTGAGTACCAGCGACGCACATTATGCGTTGTTGCCTATGTATGTAACATTAACCCTTCCTACCCGGGTGTCATATTAACATGACACCACAAAATAAGGGCAGGAGCCCGGGTGTCATGCTAATAGGCAGCAAGATTTCAAGCCTATTCAGCTTGGTCTGAACGCCGTGCGTCCGACGCATGTAAACAAAACCGATCGTTGCGTCACCGCACCTCCGAAAACAAGAAGGAGACGTCGGATCAATGTTATTGTTGTGACGTAAGACGAAATTAGTGTGTGAAAAGCTCCGATACTGTCAACATCGCGGCAAAATTCGCTCCACTGAAATCGTCATCACAACTGAACCAGTTGACTTACAGAGCTCTAATCAACGCCAGTCTACAGATTGAAAACCGCACTACGTTTATAGATGCGTGGGAAATTTCTAGCAGTTAAAATAAACCAAAATACGGTAGCCTAGGCCTAGACGTTTTTCGGCCATTTCACCCGGGTACGGGCGACCGTCCTTCGGCGTACCAGCCCGGGCCCGGAGGGTTAAACCCCAGCGACGCAATGGTTGTGTTCACGTTAATTACTCTTGTCCTATGGTACCTAGAGGGTTCAGATTTGTATGGGAACTGCTTTAGTATCCCACACAACAATATCGATGGTTGGAAACCCTTCAAGTAGTCCAGCCGCGTGCATGTGGGCGAGCACGGGAGTGATTTTCCAGTATTTCCCTATGTTAACTGCGACTTTCCGCCGCCCCGTAGAACCCCTAAATGACCTAGGTGAGCGTTTTTTTGTGGTTTTTCCTTCATTACTAACCCATCCCATGTGTTTTCAGGAAAAACAAAAACAAATTACAACCTGCTGGTCCCTCGTTGTACATTTATTATATATCAGCTGGTGCTCAGTGCGTTAAATAGTTCCTAGGGAACGTCATTGAATCGGATACCACTAAAAAAAGTAAAAAAATAGAAAGATAGTTAAGGTTATTTGAATCTGGCGCCATCACAAAGGCAGGCTTCCCATGCATAGTCGCCAAGCGCCACTAGGTGTCGTATCTCGTCCTTCTATCGGGCTGCGAGCGTTTCAACGAGGCGTGTTTTTTGTTACTCCCTGCTCTTTTCCCGTGTCTCTCCATTTAGCCCCACCTACTTGCCTTATTAGCGAGTTAATGTTGCAAATTAACTGCGGTGGTGGCTAATTATATTTTTAAAGTGGTCGGGGTATTTTTTTGCAGGGTGTATGATGTGTTGTTCACGTTCGCAGCCTTCGACAGCTTACAGGGTACCGACGCCATTATGGCAGTATCTTTATTATTCGAGGTTTTAACCATTTCCTAGTTACCTATCTTGCAGGCGTACTGACTATTTGATTCTCTACAGTATTTATTAGTGCTGGAGCGACCTTGGTGACCCTGGTCTCTGGGTATTCTCCTGGGTGACCTAGATGTGTGTGAATTTTGTGTTTTGTCTGTGTTTGTTCGCTGTTTTGTCTTGTGTTTTGTGTTTTCCTGTTCTTGCTCTGTCTTGAGTCGGCCACCCCCAAGAAAATACAAAAAATAAAATAATAATAAAATAGAGGAAAATAAAAATAAAAAATAGGAAAAGTGGGGATTGGGCCTGAGCATATAGGTAGATAGATTTATTACCTAGGTCTGTTAATTGTATAATTTGTAACTAGGTTATTTTCACCATGTATAGCGATAGGACTCTGTCGATCATCACTACTGCATTTTCGGCAGCTATAAATCTGTTATATAGATTAATGATATCATGATATACTTTAAGGTTGGTTTATGTTCTGCCTAGGCTTGGAGATCCTACAATGCAGTACCGGTGTAACTAGTCACCAACACCAACTATAAACTTAGGGCGAGTTTAGCAGCATTCTTTCAACACAATTTACTATTCTAGTGTTTTGTTCCTGTGATCTTGATATAGAAGTTAATATATGCATTATTATTAATTTGTATTACCAATATGTACCAAATAGTGTGCTTGCTTTATTTTATAGATCGTTGTTATAGTCCTCGAGGTGTTCTTTGTGTTTTGACCTGGTCACCACGCAGACAAAATGGCGGCCTCGCCTCTACCCAAAATTATTTTCTTCCTAAAATTTCAGTTTTTCGAGACTAGTTAATCTATTCTGTTCAGCTATAAAGTTCTTTTCTATCCTTTTTTCGAAACTGTAACTCTGAAATTGTATTTAACTTCATATAACTTGTGATATCATTTTCTGACCTACAGTGGAGCCCCCATTTTCGCTACACCGGTCTTCGCTGATTCAATTCTCGTGCCACACACCAAATATTCCCAAATTCAATTCTCGCGCCAAAAGCCTCAATTCTCGCATCAAAATCCCAGCCGAAACCCGAAAAAATAGCAAAAATAACGAAAAACTCAACATAAAACTAGAAAACAAACAAAAACAATAATTTTGTTTTAACATAACGAAAGAATCTGCCAGGTGCTTGCCGTTTAGAGACGAAATCCGAGTGAATCCGAGATCCGATCGTCAAATGCACAAGATGCCGCCATCTTTGTATGACGTCATCACTAAGCAGACGCTTGCACTTTAGCTAGTATCTGTGTTGACAAAACAACCGTTTGCAAGCTTTTTTGTGCCTGAACCCCTTATCTCTCACGTTTATTATAACCTCTAGTACATCTAGTGATAGGGATGGTTGGCCTGGTGGTAGCAATGAAGGAATTTCATGCTCAAAACACAGAGCAAAGACCAGTCCATGTCGGACGAAAGCGATTGAAATGCCTAGCCTAGACGATGTTAGCCTAGGCTAGGCTAAATATGACAATGATTTATAATAAAATCTGTGTGGTAAGTAATCTTCTCATAATACGTATTTATACATCTTTTCCTCATAATATGTATTTATTGGATGTATTTGGGGCGAAATGGGTACTTGAGGGGTGGCTGGACGAATTTAGAACCTAGGCCTAGGCTAGGCCTAAAAAAAATTGCATGATAGAAACAATGCCCCAATCTACAGTATTTATGGTTAGGACTGTCATTTAGCCATGTCTACATTATTATTTACAATGCATAAGATTTAGGCCTAGGCTACTTGATGTAGCCTAGACAAAAAACATGTTTGCATAGCCTAACACTGGGAAAAAGTGCGGTAATTGTTTAGATTTTGGGCCTTTTTTTTTCTAGTTATTAAAAACTTATTCTATGGTGTATTATATGATTCAGTATAATGCATAAAATTTAATTTGTGTACAATAAAACATGTTTTCATAGGCAAAAAATAGAAAAAGACGCAAATTTTGGCATGAGCACGGAACCGATTGAATTTTCCCCATAAGAACAGTGCCCCGATCTTGGCTGTTTCAATCCTAGCTCTATTTCTGTGGAACCGATTAGCAGCTAGGATGGGGGCTCCACTGTACAGGCAGTTACTTGTATATCTTTGCAGTTAATCATCTCATATTTAGGGGGTTCAGTTATAATTCTTTGCCTTGCTCGTAAATTATTATATCTTTTCTTCCCTTCGCCTTTCTATCCCTTCGACCCTCCTTCGTTGCCCCAGCTGGACTCCGGGTCTTCCATGTCAGGTTGTCCCTTCTCCGGGCCGGGATGTCTTGTCGGTCGAGGACCGGGGGTCCGCGTTGTGAACCTCAGCTGGACTTTGAGAATATTTCCACCTTTCACAACTTTCCTACGACTGTCCGGGTGTATCTTCGGATTCCCTACCTTCTTATCTATTACTTATAATTTCCGGCTATTCTGATGAATAGGCCATCTCTATATTCCAGGTATGGATCCCCTCCTTCTTTTCTTTTACTGATTATCTCCAACTACTCAGATGAGTAGTCCAGTAATTCTCCCTATCTTGTTCAGCTTAGCTCCGGGTTTAGTGACTTCACTATTATCTCCGGCTCTAGCAGAGCCTCTATTTACTCTTCTACTAAATTCCGAGTAGTCAGCAGGACTTCCGGGTTTTTATTTTTTCTACCTGGGGGGTATTAAGCCCACATCAGTCATGGCTTCTCTGACTCATGATAGTTTTCTCGAGCCTATGCATAAGTAATCTTAACTCTGATTGCTAGATGGCAACTCAACCTGGTTTGATAATTCTTCCTAAACTCCAGGTTGTAGAGTTTTTTCTTGGTAGTTACCTACATGTGTAGGAGTGGTAGCAAGTAATGGAGGGAAATGATCTCACCTAAACACAAATTTATATTTTTTTTTTCGTGCCACTGGGGTGTTTTAAATGTTTTTTTTTTAGGCCTAGGATCTTAAGAGATTTCCCGCAGCCGCCCAGTAAAATCTCTTATGAGTCTTCTCGCAGCTGCCGGGTTAATGGCATGGGATGGTGTGAAGAGCTATATTTCTAAAATGCACATAATCAAGCAAGATTATGCAAAATATATAAATATTAAACTACCATGCTCCCAACGCTCTAGTCGTTCTGCATCCCCAGCTAGCTCCAGTAAAACGTCTCAAAAGAAACATAAACGTTCAACAAGACGCAAACTTAAGCGGACTAAGAGATTAGCATTAGTGGCTTAGACCCTTCTCCAAATTCTTCAGGCCTTAACAATACTAGTAAAGCGGACAGCCCCTCTAACTCACATTTTTCTTTTTTCTTTTATTTTTCTATGTGAGTGAGGGTGACAACAGGCAGAACTGCCTGTAGTGAGTGCCTCCCCCCGATGTGAAAGAGTGACAGGGCCAAAATCAAGGGAAGTTCGAGCCAAAATGCCCGGACACACAGAGTTTGAAGCAATTTAAGCCATAGGAAGAGGGAAATACTGATTCTGGGAGAGAGTTCTAGAGCTCAGCAGTTGAATAGAAGAAAGACTGAGCGTAACATTTCACTCTTGGGTTGGAGAATTGCACAGAGTATGGGTGGGATTGTGTTGCAAGACGGGTACCACGTACCCTGTGTAGCGGAGGAGGTATACACTGGGAGAGCTCTGAGAAACCTGATTATTGTAGTAGCGATAGAATAGCAAGAGCGATTCAACATTGCGGCGTAGAGAGGGAGAATGCAGAGAGTTGGTGAATGGACCGGAGTTGATGATACGAAAGGCCTTCCTTTCTACTTTGTCTAGGAGTATGGTGTGAGAGGATCCTCCCCACACATGTGAACAATACTCAATACAAGGACGCACTGTGCCCCTATACAGAGCCCCTGTACAGAGCAAGAAGCTGTGCAGGGGTAAAGAACCACTTGAGGCGGTTCAGCAAACTCAGCTTCTGGGAGGCTGCCTTAGCAAGACTGGTATTATGGTCCTTCCAAGTGAGAGCAGAAGAAAAATAGACACCAAGAATATTGAGAGAAGATGAATGATTGATTTTTGTATTGTTGAAGTATAAGGGATAGTCCACTGGAAGTTCCGGATGGGTAGGAAGATGGAGAAATTGGGCTTTAGAAGCATTAAAGGCAACAAGGTTTTCTCAGCCTCAATTGGAAATAATATTCAGATCATAAAATAAGTGTTGTATGGCTTCATTACATTTGTTTTTGAGGGATTGCTGGCTGGGGTATTCCAGAAAACATTGAGTAGAGTAAGGTAGAGTCGTCTGTGTATGAATGGATGGGACTGGAGGTACAGTTGAGACGATCATTTATGAAAATTCGAAAGAGAATGGGAGATAAGACAGAGCCTTGAGGAATACCGGAGTTGATAGGATGAGGAAGTGAACGATGGCCGTCCACAATTGTAGCTATGTAACGGCCGGAAAGGAAATTAGAGACAAAGGCACAGATGGAGAGATAGAAATCGAAGGAGGGTAGTTTAGAAATTAAATATTTGTGCCAGACTCTATTGAAGGCCTTAGATATGTATAGTGCAATAGAAAAGGTCTCACTGAAGTCCCGAAAAGAGGATGACCAAGAGTTAGTAAGATATGAAAGAAGATCCCCTGTAGAGCGACCCTTAAGGAAGCCATACTGGTGATCTGCGAGTAGATTATGAAAAGAGAAATGCTTAAGAAATTTGGAAACAAAAATATAGTTTCAAAAACTTCTAGAGATACAAGAGATGAGAGCAATTGGACGATAGTTGGAGGGTTGAGAGCGGTCACCCTTCCTTGGGACAGGTTGAATGAAAGCAAACTTCCAGCAAGAAGGGAAGACATTAGAGGAGAGACAGAGACGAAAGAGTTTGCCTAGGCAGGGAGTCAGCACGGAAGCACAGTTTTTTAGTACAACAGGAGGAACACCATCTGGACCATACGCCTTCTTAGTATTAACCCAGGGACTGCAGCCAGTCTCTTAAGAGGTTCTACTGGGCGAATGCGGTCAGACTCTTAAGATCCAAGGCATTAACACCTTACGAGCGGCCTAGGCGGTAACTTCTACGTACCGCCCAGCGGGTGGTTTTACCATAAATGGCCTTGTTTCCGTGCTCTTTTTCATGCATAAACAAGAGCCAGAGCATAATACAATTATGTATCCCTGAAAGGGCGTTAATTGAGCTTTCCAATGACACCAGAACCATCCTCCTACGACCACGCGTTCTCGTGCAACATGAGTGAAAAATCCCTAAAATACGGTAATTTCTGTACATAATATCCTGTGTAGTGAGGGAGGGAGGGTGGATGTGTGTGGAGTAGACCTCAGTAGTCGCGTCGCGCGGCTGCCGTGCCGAGCGGTCAGAGCCGGATCTACGCTCCTCCCACCGTTCGGCTCTCTCTCAGAGCACATTACATGCTCAAAATTGCATGCGACTATAGCCGGGCCACGCTCTCTAGGTTGGGGTTCTCTTGTCCGACTATAGCCGGGTGCCGCCAAAGAGGGGTTAAAAATAAATGTCAAAACATCCCAGTGGCACTCAAAACAAAGCAATTTGTGATTAGGTGAGCTAATTCCCCTCCATTACTTGTTACCACTCTTACACATGTGTCCCCCCCCCCCTTTCCCTCCCAGTTCTTCCCCCCTCCTCAATTATCCGGTACTTTCCCTATTATTCCCGATATTTATCAAGTATTTTCCTGCGAGAACGGCTGGGAGAGAGGGGGGAGGATGGAGGAGTGTATCTCCGACCCTCTAAGCCAGTCTGAAAGCTCCCCTTGTCTCTCAGTACCATGCAAGACAAGAGAGAGTGAGGGTGTTTCTCTCTCGCCGGTCAAGGTCGATTACGACCGTGGGGCTAAAATATAAAATTTTCACCAGCCAATTGCTGTTACCACTTGTTTTATTGCTTTCCAATGTTCATATGACAGCGCTGTGACAGGGCTTCATTGTTCTAGTCCAAGTTGCCTAATGGCGGCACACTGGCGGTGAATGTCGCTCCCTCCGGACCCGGACCTGGCGCCTTGGGCCTAACCTGGACGAAATGGATCCAGAGGGTACAGTGCATAGTGTTTCTCCGGACTGGCACTCTCTGCCCAACAGTATAGGGGCCCGAACCTAGTGGTAGCGTTCCAGGAGGCTGCCCTGTCATTGGGTGAAAAATACCAGAACAGTCGTAGTGCCGTGTACGCGCACGGGATGCGTCCCTGAGGGTGGTTCTGGTGAGGCACACCGAGGCCACTGGATCCTACCTCCTTGTAATCTCTTGGGGGAAGGTGCTGGGAATGGTCCCCAGGGTAAACTGGAGCCGGAGTTCTGGGGGGGTGATGCCCATTTGCCAGCCTAATCACCAATTATGACTAAACCTAAAGAGAAACAACGTAAGTCCGATGATCCAAAACCGCACAGGATATGGACAAATGCCCCCCACAGTCTCAGACCTGCTAGTGTGAATGTTCGTAGTTTAAATCTGCGTGCAAATGAAGTGGCTGAGATGTGTGACAGGAGGCGAGTGGATATCTGCTGTGCCCAGGAAACACTCTGGAAAGGGTATGGGGCACAGTGGATTGTTGGAAGAAAGAAAAGATATAGTATTTATTGGAAGGGGGTTGAGACTGATAAAGCGAAAGGAGAAGTGGGTGTTCTGGTGGCTGAATAGTGGGCGGAAAGTGTGCTTCAGATTACGAGAGTTAGTGAAAGGCTGATTGTTTTGAAGTTGAAAGTTGGTGAAGAATTCTGAATGTGATATCTGCATATGCCCCACAGGCTGGATTACAGAAAGAGAAAAAAGAGGACTTCTGGAATGATACCGTCAGTGTCATTTCAGGCCTCTCGGAGAATGAAATAACAATCCTAGGAGGGAACCTGAATGGTCACGTGGGAGCATCTGCAGATGGGAGTACATGGAGGAAATGGTTACGGAAGGAGGAATCTGGAAGGAGAATATTATAGGTTTGACTCCTGCAAGGAGATAAAGAAAACCTAATATTTAGTAGTGGCCCCGTAATCATTGACGATTATGCCTATTACATAAGGCACCCTCTTCAAACACTCATTCGCCGTAGTTTGAATCTACCGCGCAGAGCATAACAAATTGAGGATCCTTCATCATGAGCGCACGCAACCTCACTCATGGTTCAGTCATTATGAAATTGGGTTCTCACTACAAAAAAACTTTGTAACAAATAAAAAAAAATAAAAAAAATAAGAATAACTATTCATAAGCTTTCCATATAATCGTGGATGTACTTGTGTGGATCTTTGACCAGACGCCGACTCAGGCGTCATTCTTCCTTCACTGACATATCAAGTAAACCAAAGTCCTTAATACATCAACGAATGGGAAGGGGATGGTCGGGAGGGCCCCAGTCGTCAATGATTACGGGGCCACTACTAAATATTAGGTTTTCTTTATCTCCTTGCAGGAGTCAAACCTATAGTTTATTAGTGGCCCCTCCATCATTGACGATTATGCCTGATATCTAAGACTGGAGGGGGACATTCGTAATCATATCATAACTCTAGCAAAAGCAGATAATCAAACACCCACATAGTATTCTTACTTTGTAAAAAATATATATTTGGGTGCATAAACTTTATACAGCCTAAATATTCAAAAAGGGGTACAAGCAGGAGCGTGCTTCGAAGATGCCTGCTTGAAAAAGGGTTAACTCTGAGACTCTGTACACAGATCTGCTAGTTAAGAAGGCACCCCACTTAAATTAAGTGGTGAAAAATAAAAACTTATAAGTTTATATGTGCACATATGAACCCCATTAAACTAGTGGATATATTCCTAAAAATATACCCAAACATAAATGAATTCTTGTACTTTCGCAGAAGTACTGAACTCGTGTACTTATGCAGAAGTACTTACATCAAAAATAAAAGTCGTAGTTGCAACTACTGAGATTTCTTAAAAATCTATTGCTTCACAGCCAAAACTACTTACAACAAGAATTGTTGTATTACTACTATTGGACTTTAGCACAATTTCCTGTAATGAATACTACAGAGAAATTTTATATCACAATACCTACAAATAGTATCACAGCTCGTATGTTCCATACACATACTCCGGCGGGGTCTAGGGTGTCTTATGTTACAGTGACTGCACCCCCCCCCCCCCCCTTTTCTTGAAATTAAACAAAAAGTGACTAAAAGGGCCACCTAGACCCTCTGCCTTAAAGCTATACATGGCAAGGTTTGTCTAGAGCTACTGAAAGGTATCGATCAAAAAACGTATGATTAGAGGTCCACAACTGTGGACTTAATATCTTCAACCGAAAACTGTGCGGACCATAATAAACCGCATAGATTATTAAGGAAACGTAAAGAGGCTGCCCCCTTGCGTAAATCGTGGGTCTTACCCACAACGCCGGGATTACTCTCTTTAAAGACCTCGACCAAGAGAGAAGCCAGTGTACGTTTCATCAAGCGTTTACCCGTACTTGCTACGCATAAAGCACCCTGGTGATTTAGAGGTGCCACTCTCAAATATTTGGTTAGAGCTTGCACTGGACAAAAATTATGGTGCACCTTTCCCCTTTTTCAACGCCGGCACCGTGAACTCTGAAAACACGTGTTCACTGTGCTCATTCTTGGCTATGAATCCTGGGGAAGGTGCAATGTGAATACACTCATTAAGCCTACCAAACCTGAGGCAATTAGGTGTGTTGCTCATCGCCGCTAGCTCAGCTACTCTGTTCCCGGTAGCCAAAGCCATAAGGAATACTGCCCCTTTTCTAAAAGTAATGTAAAATATGCAGTCTTTTGGTATAGACGGGAATGAAGTAACGACAATGCTTTGTCCAGAGACCAGGTAGGCATGAGCTGACGGGGAGGTGGGCGGAGTTTAAAACATGCCCTCATAAAACCTGTTTCCTCCGCGACTGGTATGGTGAGACCGGTAAGGTCCAAAAATGGCATCCTAATCGCTGTTAAGTGATTTTGTAAAGTTACTACAGATATATGTTTCTGCACGAACAGATAATTTAAATAATTAAAAACCAACGCCACCGAGGGCACAGTTTGTTCTGTTCTAAGAATCCAAGACGTAAAAGCTTGCCAATGCGATTGATACTGTCGCTTTGTAGACTGGGTATATTGATTCATGAATTTATTGGTCACGTCGCTACCATATGGTGCTAGCCACTTGGCCTCCTGAATGTCCATAATGCAAAAGTCAGCGAGGTTTCTAGGTTGCCAATTGTGTCTAAGTGGAACAACCCGACCGGGAGTGACACCGGGTGCAGGCACCACGTTTTCAATTGCTGGTACCACAACTGCGCCGGCCACAGGGCGATTAGTGAGACTACGCCCCGATAATCCTGTAGT
Organism: Paralithodes platypus; assembly: GCA_032716605.1. Classification (NCBI taxonomy): domain Eukaryota; kingdom Metazoa; phylum Arthropoda; class Malacostraca; order Decapoda; family Lithodidae; genus Paralithodes; species Paralithodes platypus. The sequence goes on along the minus strand of CM064509.1, from coordinate 2,219,742 downwards.
TTGTTAACTACGTGGCACATTAGAGACGCGTCTGGCGGCGGAAATAGATAAATGGAACTCCACCTGTTCCAGTCCGTCATCAGAGCGTCTGGTCCGCCCGCCGGCGTTATCGTCCGGCGGGTGAGGTACAGTGGGAGTTTGACGCAAACAAATCCACTTGTGGATGGTAAGGCTCCGCAATCATTTGGTTGAAAAATGGTTTGCTTGAGCACCCATTCTACTGTTGTGCTTTGTCTCCGAGACAGAGCGTCTGCCCAGACGTTTGCTACGCCTGGGAGATAAGATACGTGAAGATGAATGTCCAGCCTGTTGGCTAGTATAAAAATATTTTCTGACACGTTTAGCAACTTCCGAGATCTCGTTGACCCTTGTTTCTGAATACAGTGAACCGCATTCAGATTGTCCATTCTGAAGGACACCGACTTGCCCCGTAAAGCAGAGCCGTGAGCCTGAAGTAAATATAAGGGGACTAGTAATTCTTTGACATTGATGTGGAAGATTTCTAAATGGGACCAAAGCCCTTGACCCTGGTGCCCTTGGTTTGACTGAAAGCCCCAACCTATCGTTCCTGACGCATCCGTGTCTACCCATACCGTCGGCAGAGGAGAGGTCCATGACATTACTGAGTGCAACGTTTCCCTCTTCGCCCAGACCGCTAGTAAGGTGTGGATTAATTTTGGTATGGGCCATAATTTTTCCGCCGGCAATAGTGGAAAAAATTTGTTGCCCTCCAAAATTAAACGTTTGAATTTCAACCGGACCAACTTTATAGTTAGTTGAATCCAGTTGAGAGAGCCGACCAGGGACTCCCAGATTCTCCGTGTCGTAGTCAGCCTGTGAAGGAAGAGAAACAATTTCCTGCGAAATCTGTTTCGATTGTCCACACTCTGACTCAGAGTGAGAGTAGCTGCGTCCCAAACCAGCCCTATCCACTGAACTACTCGTGAGGGAACAAGGTTTGACTTTACCAGGTTTACCTTGAATCCTAGAGATTTGACATGATTTAATGTTATGTTGACATGATTGACGCATAAATGTTCCGTCTCTGCCACCACTAGCCAGACGTCTAGATACCACAAAATCCTGATCCCTTGCTCTAACAAGGGCATCAGGGCTTGCCGGACTAATTTCGTGAATAAGCGAGGTGCTAGGTTCAATCCAAACGGCATCCTCTGAAAGACATAAGTCTGATGCATTATTCGTAAGGCCAGAAACCGTTGAAATCTTTTGTTTACCGAGACGTACCAATACGCGTCTGTCAGGTCTAATGAACACATCCACCCTCCCGGCGGAAGTGTTAGCCTGATTTGATTCACTGTCAGCATCCTGAAGGACCCGTTGTTAATGTGGAGATTCAAATAAGACAGGTCTACGCCCGGTCTCATCTGAATACTGTCCCTTTTGGTACTCGAAATAGTTTGGATGTAAACACCGGGTAAGTCGGGGGGACGGGGATAATGACACTCTTGGTAATCATCTCCTGAACTAGTGACTCCACCTCTAAAGAAACATGATTGGCCTTTGTTGGCTGACGTAAGCGAGGTCGCCGGAGCCACTGCCAAGTGATGCCTTTGCGTACCACAGTCCTCGCCCATGTGAAACTTGTGGCCTTTACCTGAGAAATTACCCTGTTTATACATGAACTGAGCCTGACCCTGGGTGGAAGGAGACTTTGGCTGATGAAAAGGCTTAGACCCACTAGTTTGAGCTTTCGAAACTGGTTTGGGTTTTAGGGAAAGTGAAGGTAGGTTTCTTAGGTTGAGAGGGACTTTGTTTGAATGCTTGTGCCATATTGAAAACAGTCTTCCAAACTGCTGGTGAAATCAAAGAAGGAGTTAGAACTGGAGACAGAACTACTTGGCTTGCAATACGGTCAGGAAGTTTCTTCACTAAGAAACATCCTCAGATCCTGCCTTGCTCGAACTGCCTCTAATAAGGCCGTCCGAATATCTCCAAAGACTGACCGGGAAAGTTCAATGGCTTTCTTGACTTTCGCGGCTTCTATTGCCTGAGAAGAGCGTAACAGATACTTTGTTACTTGCTGGGTAACTATATATTGCGAAAACAGTCTAAACGCTTTTCCTCTTAACCTAAACTCGCGGTCTAGATGAGCTGGGGAAGGCGTGCTAAACGGATCTTTTAATTCGCACAAATTGTTTTTAGGGGCAGCCAAGAAATCAAACAAAGCAGAGGGGACTCCGCCGGCACTAAAAACCAGAAGAGAGAACCCAGAATGGTGTTCTTGAGGGATTTGGTGGGAAGATTTTGACGTGAAAGTAGTGGCAAAATTTTGAGCCTCTGTTCCCCATTCCACCCAAGGTCCCGTACCCAACTGCCACACCTGCAAGACTGGATTAGAGGCTGAGTCTGTGATCGGAAACATATCCAACTCCGGCGTCAAAGCAGAAAGTGCCTTGACGTCGTTAAAGCCGTCATTCTTAGTCCAATCAGAAAATAGCTTTGAAGCTGAGGCAGGGGGTAGGGCTGGTATTGATGCATACCCAAAAAAGTCCTGGTTATAATAACTTGGAATGGCCCTAATATGAACATCCAAAACATTTCCTTGACTATCCAAAGCTCTGAGTTTTCTAGACTTAATGCCTTGGATTACCCCCTCATGTAGTACAGGGAGCTCCCCGAAATAGTAGCTTGTGCTGCCTCTGGCTTAGTTGCTAACATTGCTACCCATGACTCATCAGGCCCATATAAAAGAGGCATAGCTCCTTTTTTTCACTGGCGCCTTGTCTAAAGTAGGGGGAGTTATGTCTGATATGACTCGCACATTGGAAGTAGTGAGAGCTGCTGTGCCTGGCACATTGAAAATTGGATCTGACACAAGAGGGGGGGGGGGGTTTAGGTATTTTAGCTAAAGCAATGGATGTAGCCATTGCTTTAGTCGACGTCGCGGGAGCTCCCGTACCAACTGTAGGAGTTTCCGGCGTAGGGCCAAAGAACCTATTAAGTGCATTCAATAGTAATCCATCAATCTCTTCTGCCGTTACATACCTAGCTGATGACGAACTCCGTGGAGATTCGACAGTACCCTGAGAGTCGTCTAGAATGTGACTGGACTCATCAACCTCCATCTCTGAGACCAGAGATCGTTGTTCTTTATCCGTTAAGTCTGGCCTATCATGGGAAGATCCCGCCGAAGCCGGGACCTCCACATGCTGCCATGTTAAAACTGGGATAGAAGATGGTACATCGGCATCCCGGTGGACGTCAGCCACTACTTGAGTCACAAATGGATGTGTTCTGTCCTGCCAGGACTGTGAGTATCGCCATACACCTTGGCTGTGGCTGTCACTCGCTTGCGAGCTTGGTATACTCTCCGATTGAGAGCCCTCACCCGAGCCCCCTAAAGGTTTTATGATAATTAAAAGCTCCCATAGCTCAAGGTTATCACCTTGCAATGATGTATGTGCTACATTCGTTGAGTAAGTAGCGAGAAGTTGTTTCACTTCTTGTAAAGCTACCGCCGCAGTATTATCTTTCTGAATTAGAACTTTAACACTTAAGAGGTTATAAATAGTGCAATTCTTTGTCACCCCAAATCCCCCGTGACCGATCTAGGCATTTAACATATTTAATGCAGAGCTTGTGAGCAAAAATAGGGATACCTGAGCATAACGGTGTTGAACATAAAGCAATGAGAGGTTCAAGTGCCGACATGACAGAGACTGGGGGAAAACTACCCCGCCCCCGGGAACTACCTGGTCACCCGGTGCAACGCCGGTACTCCGCCCTGGAAAGAGAAATGTCCAGGAATTAATACTCATAAGGTTACCCCAAAATGGTACAAAACATGTGCCTTAAAACCGCCGGTCAACGAACCGTAGCACTCCACCACTACTGTTCGTTTTCCTTTAGTTTCATATTAAAGATTTCAGCATATCTTTACCCGTTCAAAAGATTTAAGCATATCTTCTGAATCCTCATAAAGATGAAGCATATCTTTATTAAAGATGAAGTCTATCAAGTATCCCTTTACACTAGTCTTGAAACACTAGTAAGATTCAGGCATCATTTTATCCCTTAAAAAGTCTAAGCCTAACTTAATCTCTAATCCGGCTTCTCCCAGAAGCCCTCATAGATCGCCATCTTGAAGGCCGTGATACCCTATTGTATCAATCAATTGTTTGGCAAATGATCGTGAATTGCAAATCCGTTAATATAACCACCCGAAGGTACAACCGCCGGGTTTTATATGCAAAGTCAAACCAATTGTACCTGCCCCAGACCTCGTTGTAAAAAAAGGGTCGCCGGAAGGGAAAGACCAAACAAACAAACAGCATTGTTTCAATGGCTTATTAAAGATTTCAACATATCTTTTACCTGTCCAAAAGATTTACGAATATCCTCTGACATGATATGAAGACCATCATGACTTTTATAACTGACGCAGTCGTCCCAGTGGTGTTAAGTTTTACTGGAAAACCCATGAAAAGATGCCGGCCCCCGTATTATCTCGCAGATCAAAAACTGAGAAGCCTGTCTTAAATGCTAGATCTGACTTCCCCCGAAGTGTCCTAGATCGCCGTATTGTCGAAGGCGGCGATACCTTAACATATCCCTCAATTGTCTGGTCAACTATACTGATTTGCAAATCCGTTAATCCCACCCTCCCAAGGTGCAACCGCCGGGTGTGAATTTAAGTTCAACGTTAACCCCAACTGTTCCGATCCCCACTTCTCTGCAAAAGATCGCCGGGGAGGAAAGACCAATCGACAAACAGCCTAGTTTTACTGGCTTTGTAAAAACTGGGAAAACTACACACCACAAGTGTCCCCATGAACACTGTTAAATGGGTACAGCCATCCCGCCGGGAATCAAAGGAAGCCTGAACACAGGCTCCATCAGAGACGCAGTCCTGGAGAGCCTCAAACAACCACTCGCCGGGGAAAACAAGCCTTTTTTAACCACACGTGGCTAAAACTCGGCAACCAGCCGGGTTTTTCAAGATGTAACCGAGAAAAACCCGCCGGAGAAGGCAACCCACCCCGTTCAGATTCAATCTGAACGCACCAAATATATCGTGGAATTAGCCAAAGCACAACTAACCCAGGACACACAAATAGTCCGTGGAATTAGCCAATACACAACTAATCCAGGACACATATATAGTCCGTGGAATAGCCAATACACAACTAACCAGGACACACATGACACAGTAGTACATATTTATAACATAAATCAATAACACTTGTACATGTGGCAAAGCTACGAGAGGCTGGCTAGGCCTAGGCAGACGGACATAACAAGTAAACATGTCGTAATATAAACAAAAAGCACTGAATTATATCACAACAGGAACCACCGTCAACACACCACTGTAGCAAACACTTCCCGGCAAAGGGAAGAACTGACTCGGGACCCAGAAAAAAACTTCACTAAGTGAAAAAAAATACGCTGGGAACGTCAGAGAAAAAAGCTACCTCATCAGAAAGATAAAAGGAAGCAATAATAACGCGTAAAGAAAGCCGCCTACATCACAAAGCTAGCTAACTGTGAAAAAGTTCACCTGTCCACAACAGGACCACGAGGGTACACCCGAAATAGATGCCCCAAACATACGACCCAAAATACACTGCACTGCGGGCAACTAGCCCAGGACACTCCTGCTACGCATATCCTAACCTTACTCGAGACATCCCGGAGTAAACAAATAAGAAAAAACTCACTAGGGACGCAACAAATGCGGAACCAGCGGAGCGTGGGGAGGCACGTCCGGGCAGGTTGAGCGCAGAGCAGAGAAGGAAGAATGACGCCCGAGTCGGCGTCTGGTCAAAGATCCACACAAGTACATCCACGATTATATGGAAAGCTTATGAATAGTTATTCTTATTTTCTTTTTGTTTTTTATTTGTTACAAAGTTTTTTCGTAGTGAGAACCCAATTTCATAATGACTGAACCATGAGTGAGGTTGCGTGCGCTCATGATGAAGGATCCTCAATTTGTTATGCTCTGCGCGGTAGATTCAAACTACGGCGAATGAGTGTTTGAAGAGGGTGCCTTATGTAATAGGCATAATCGTCAATGATGGAGGGGCCACTAATAAATATACTGAAGTCCTGGGTTGCACTCAACATGGTTGCGTGTAATACGAAGTTCAAGAAAAGACAGAGCCATCTGGTCACATATAACTCTGGGGTCTCCAGTAGCCAGATAGATTACTTCTTGGTTAACAAGAAAGACTGGAAACTGGTTCGGAATATAAAGGTAATCCCGAGCGATGAATGTATCCCCCAGCATAAGCTACTTGTGTGCGACATGAGCTTATACAGAGATCCTGAGCGCAAGAAGGTACACATGCCCAAAAGGAGAGTGTGGCTGCTGAAGGACAAGGAAGTTATAGAGAGGTTTCATAGTGAACTGGAGGAAATTAATAGAAATAAGGAAGCTAGGCCGAGCGATGTAAATAGTCAATGGAATTCCCTTAAGCATAGCTTTCTTGCTGTCACTGACAAAGTCTGTGGGAAAACAAAGGGTCACCCCAGGAATAAGACATCCTGGTGGTGGAACGATGAGGTAGAACATGCTGTGAAAGAGAAAAGGAGATGCTTCAAAGCATGGAAGAAGGGAGGCAGTAAGGAGGAATACCAGGCAGCTAAACGAACTACCAGAAAAGTTATTTAGAATGCTAAAAAAGACATAAAGAACTTGGTCCTCGAACAAGTGTGTAACACTGACATTCCCAATGGGATCTCAACCTACCTAGGTGAGTTAAAAATTACAGTAGGGATATTATAGGTGAACAGCGTGTTAGAAACGATAATGGGAAGATTGTGTATGCAGAAGATGAAATCAGAGAAGCATGGAAGTCACACTATGAACGATTGCTAACTGTAGAGTTTGAATGGGATAAGGAACAGCTTAGTATCGAAAAAACAATGTCTGGACCCCCTTCTTTGATAGCACCAGCTGTAGTGAGCGACACAATCAATAAAATGAAGGACGGTAAAGCTCCAGGGTGCTTTGACATTGTTTCTGAGATGATAAAAGCCTCAGGGGAGACTGGTGTCAGCTTAGTCACTGATATGATAAACACCAATATTTAAGAGGAGAAAACCCCCGATGATTGGCACAAAAGTGTAATAGTAAATATATACAAAGGAAAAGGGGATGCACTACATAGAGGTAATTATAGGGGCCTGAAAATGCTTGACCAAATCATGAAGGTCTGTGAGAGAGTCTCTGAGGGTTTGATCAGGCAAAGCATCTCCATTGATGATATGCAGTTTGGTTTTATGCCAGGACGTGGTACAACCGATGCTATCTTCATAGTCAGGCAGATATAGGAAAGATACTTACTAAAAGGCAGGGATCTTTACTTTGTGTTTGTAGACCTGGAGAAGGGCTGACAGGGTGCCTAGAGATGTTGTGCAGTGGGCTATGAGGAAACTTGGGGTGGAAGAATGGCTGGTGTACTGGGAACTTAGTACTGGTGAATCGGGTGGCCGTACCGGAGAGATAGGACAGGTGACAGATATTAGTTTATGGTCGGAGGAGCCAAAAGGAGAGAAAAAATGTATACAGTAGGATAAGCAGAAGGGTTAGAGGTTGGAAATAAGTCAAGAATGTTGGGCCGATCTCCGAAGCGATCCAGGATACGAATGGGTTGCTGGACTAACTGTTCTAAGTCGTTTAGGATAGAAAAGATGAAGGCTTATTCACCAGGTTGGTAAGTGGAAACAGGGGGAAGCCATTGGCGGTGGTGAACATTGAAATCTCCTAAATTGGAGATTTCTGCGAAAGGAGAGATGGATAGAATGTGTTCCACTGTAGAAGTTAGATAGTCGAAGAATTTTGGAAAGTCAGTAGAATTAGGGGAGAGATAAACAGCGCAGAAATATTTAGTTGCGCAGAAATATGTCCTGACCTCCCCTCCCGAACCTGCCATTTCTAACCATCCCACGGTGTCATTAGCACAAATACTTTCTTATCTGCCAGGCCTTGAGGTATGTCCTTTACAAAGACGAGATGATCAGAATGATCATCCAGAAGTGTAATGATAATTATAATTACCATTAATGCTGACATTCATCATTCTGATAATTCACCTACCAAACATTTGATTCCTATAGTGCCATTGACAATTAGGGATAAATCTGACTCAGCTATGCCTATTCACCTGGAGTCTGTCATGTTTAAGACAGGTGAAGTGATTTCTAGTTTATCGGAGGAAGCACCTCCAGCTGAAGTTAATATTTATGATGAAACATTAGACTCTCAGGGAGAGTTCAGCCAGGATGAAGGTTATGAGGTGGACCAGGGACACTATGCTGATGAGTATTATTATCCTGACTCTTGGGATCAAGAGCTTTCATACATAGAAGAGCCTATCTCCCAACCTACTCCTTCAGATTGGGCTGAACCCTCTCTGCAACATATTTTATCTGTGGTTCAGTTGTCGATGGAAGATGCAATTTAATATGAACCAACTCATGGACACTAAACTCCATGCTGTTTTATCTGACCTTCAAAATTTACATCCATCAGCCCTGAAACCACCAGTAGTGACTACTGTACCTTTAGCTCCTGCCCCTATTAAACCTAGACCACAGTCCCCTAGTCTGTCCCAAGCTCTCCTTATTACCTCAGAACAAACAGTGCCACTTATTCCGCCTAATTCATTTATGTCCTAAATTACGCCAGCGGCTCTTGAAATGGATCCGGGGGTCCCCAAGAAGCCTCTACCTTTACTCTATGGCCCTCCAAGGCAATGGCACTGTGTTCCGTGCCAAACTCCTATTGATGCAGAGACAGGGTTTCCTGGTTCTTTCCCAGTACCCAGAGACTGGACTATTGACATTAATGAACACAGGCACTTGAGGGCTAAGGACAGTGAGGGCAGAGTTTTGGACGTGGTAGTTAGTCCATTTCCTTCCAGTTATGATGCTAATTATTTTGTATATAAACATACCCCAGCTGTTCCTTCTGGTAAACAATCGGACTTCAATACAAAAATGGGCAGCAGAGGCTAAGAAATTTGCCTTAGGATGTACTGATTTGTCACCTAACAGAATTCCTAACGAGAATTATCACTTTGCATCACTGTATGATTTTTATTCAGACTCAATCCCAGCAGAGTTCTTGGAATTTCTTAGGGGGCCTAACATAGTTTGCAAAGCTTTAACAGATCCTCTGCTATCCGTTCCTACCCAGGGTATGTTAGACAAGGATTTTAAATTTAGACAGCGGGCCCACCGGTTATTGTCTAGTTTTCTTATTAACAAACAAATGGCACAATGTATGCAGGAAGTTGCCGATTCCATTGAGACACCTAACTCTAGAGTAGCCCTCTCTTATGTCAGGAAAGTCTCCTTAGCTAACTCCCAAATAATATTGGGTGATGTGAGAATAGCCTTTTTTGAGGCTGCCAGAGCTGGACAGGAGTTGAGGCTATATTTAGCCAGGAACTTAACTAAAGATATCAAGGCTAGAATGGGAGTTTTGACGATCTCCCACCAAACCAAATAAGGAAAACCTCTTATTTGGTAGTAGCCTCGGAGTATCCAACATAGTGCTTATATTATTATTATTTTTTCTTCTATATTCCAACTACTCCCTCTCGGGCATAGGCTGAGAGCCTTTACACTCTACCGATGAACACGGTGAGGCCCGTGAGGTCTTGTTCCAGCCTAGGGAGTGAGATATGCGAAGCACCCACGGCTCGAAGCAACTGCATCTCTGAAGCTGCTCCGCCTCCGTGCTTCACCGTCTCATCCCCCAGGCTCAGACCCTCACTCTCAGAACGCCACCTATTGAGCAATTAACTCACTAGGCATTGCCCCCCTGTAGCCTATTTTGAATATGGGAATATTCATACAATGCTATTTAATCAGGGAACAATGAGGGTATTTTTTTGGCATTTCGGTGTGCTGTGGTAATGCACTGAAACTAGGTACAGCACAAATTCCATCCCAATAATATCTTCCCATTGACACATTGGGATTCGAACCCGGGTCCATTGGATTACCAGTCCAGTGGCAAGACCACTCTGCCACACCTCCCCTAATGCCGCTCCGCTCTAGGAGCGGCGAATTTATCGGAATCACTTGCGCGATTAACCAATAACGTCTAGAGATGCACCTCAATTCTCTACTTGGTACATTGTACATACTTCGAGGCCACTATTTGAATATAAAATATAAAATATGGGTGGGAGTAGAGAAGAAAAAGTTTATAATAGTTGCCCATTTAATCTAGACCCTCATGGCGCATGTGTGAACCCCCAAGGTACCTAACTCTAACCTTAAGACGGTATCAAGGTATCAAGTAATCAGACTAGATTGGATGGGCAGGGGTTCGGTGCGAGGGTGGGATAGTCTAACGTTGGATACTCTGAGGCTACTACTAAATAAGAGGTTTTATTATTTGGTTTGGTGGGAGGTTGTCAAACCTCCCAATTTAGTTGTAGCCTCTCCATTATCTAAGGTAGTGCTTGAATACCAAAATTGGAGGTGGACATCCAATCTACAAAACCAAGCCATAGTAAAAAATGGCGAAGATTAGACACATAAAAACCAGGGGAGTCACACCCAGAGCGGGAATGCGGCAGCAGACCCCCACACATGAAGCTCCCAGAGCGGGGAGGCACAGCCTGCGTGAGAGAGAAGGGCGTCAGACACCCAGCCAACAGACCTCTTATAAAGAGGGAGATGAGATAGGAAAGAAAAAGAGCATAGGACAGGCAGTGGCAACAGCCATGACCACTCCCAAAGTGGACCAACCCAAGTACTGTATCTCCAGACAGAAATACCTATAGGAGTGTAGGTACTTGTCGCAGCCACTGCCACGCAGTACCCTCCCTAAGAGCGGAACGATGAGCAAGGCTAGAGGGTATAGGATACACCAGACGAGAGGATGTCGTGCAAAGGTCGCTCAAACCGCCGCCAGACCGGCCAGGTGAGGCATGAATCAGACACGGGAGAGGAAGCAGAAGAGTAAAAAGCGGGGCGGAAATGTCCGGTGATTGAGCGGAAAAGTCTGTACACAAATTGCTCAAAAAGTTAAGTTACAGGGACCATGCAAGCAGCCACCAGAGCGGCCAGATTGGGCACGAATCTGACACCGTCAAGCGCCTCCCACTGAAGACTGCATAAAATTCGGGGGCCACGTAAGTACACGTCAGGGGACCAGATTAGGTCTTGTCTGATCTAGTCTGGCGATTCTTTGGTGAGATAATTTTTTCAACGGCCCCCCCTATTGGCATTGATTTTATTATTATGTAATTTGAGCTCAATTGTCTTTTTGTTTTCTCAGTTTTTCTCTTTGTACCCACATTCTATGTATTATTCTTTTAACCTCTTGTATATATTTTTTTATATCCAAATAGTAGTTCTGCCAACTTTTTTTGTGTGTAAGGTCTTGCAAATAGTTTATTTTTAACCCTCAGCTGTTGGTAATATTCACAGTGGGGTATAACATGTTCTAGGTTTTAATTTTCTTCTTCGCAGGCTAACACTTCATATCCTCTACGTTAAATCTCTTTCTATTGTTGAGTTGTAGCGTATTTGGGCGACATCTGAATACAGTTATCGAAGATGGAGTATTATCGTAAAATTGTTCTTCTTTTATTTCACTTTTGTTATTTTTATATAGGCTAGATTAACACTAATTTTTGTTTCTAGTTCTTGTTTCCATCGATTTGAGTCGAATTCTTGTATTCATATTTTTAACATTCTTATGTCACTCCTAGACGTTATTTCTACTTCATGAACATTGACACTATCAAATATACTTTTTATTTCCTTAACCCATTTATTTTTTTAATGTGATCTTCTCATTTCTTCATAGACTGCCATTATCACTGATCCTTCTTTTTTATGTAGGCTATGTATTTTACAAAGTTTATTCTATTTTTCATAATTCTTTATATCATAACAGATGCACCAATGTCCCCTATTAATGTGCACACAGGAGTAGGCCTATGGATAGGAGCCCCTAAAAAATATCTGTAAACTTTATTCTCTATGGTTTGTAGATCTTTTATATCAGTTTTGTAATAAATAATTACCTGATTGCCATATAAGACTGCTGGGAGAACCACCGATTTCCAAAAAGCCTTACCTATTATTAACTTATTACAGCTATTAGCAATAATAGATGGGACCTGATTAGCTAGTGTTTGTGCTTTATTAACCATACATTCTCTATGATATTTAAACATTTTGTTCTTGTTAACGCCTAGATATGTAATTCTATCTGTTACTTTGATGCCTTCAATTTCATTTGTTCTTCTGTTTTATTATATATTAAAAGGTTACGTTTCTTTGCATTTATCTCTAATCCATATTCTTTTACAACCCTGTCAATCGTCTGTATACTTAATTTTGTTTCTTCAATAGATTGTGTTAAATTTAGATCGTCATTTGTGAAGAAGATAGTATTAACCCATTGAGACCCAGCGTCGCACGTGATGCGTCGGCAGTTTTTGATCACCAACTCCCAGCGACGCATCATGTGCGTCCGGCATATTAAAATCAGTTACGTGGCTCGTAAGGTAGGAAATGGCGGGAGAATAGGAGGGGGAGGTACCGTAGTGTGTGGGCGAGCCGGGCCGGTAGGTGTGAGCGGGCCAAGACAGCCGCGCGGCCGGTGGTGGTGGGCTTAGTGGGGATACTTTACACCCTTAGTTCACCGCCACTTTGAACCTTCATTACTCCGGTCGTATGGGAGCTAGAATCTTGAGATTTATGTGAGACACTCCTTAGGATGTATGCCATACAATGCCATACTCAGTTTTCACCCTAGTGCTCCCGAGCGGGTGGTCATGCGGGGGAGACGAACTTTCGACCCCCCCCCCCCCCGACCCCCAAATGACCGAGATGAGTTTTTTTTTATTTGTTTCTTCATTTCTCACCATTCTCTTCCATTTTGGCTCAACAAATTTTTTTGAGGCTCCCCCCCCCCCCCAAACAAAATATCCGAGGCGATTTTTTTTTTTTTTTTTTTTTTTCATTTCTCACCCTTGTCTTCCATTTTAGCAAACAAAAACAAAAAGTGAAAATGGCTTGGGACTGGGGTGAACAAAATATTATAACTAGCCGGGGCTCAGCGGGTTAAAATAGAATGCTAAATCTGAGGATCCTAATCCTGCGTCTTCTAAATGTAATAAATGTAATAAAAAGGTGCAGACCCGCAGACCCGACACATTTTTGTTTTTATTTTTTTAATGGGATGAAGGGCCGGAGGATCCGGCGCGTAACCTATTTTACTGTCAGGCCATTCCACTCACTCTTCTTCAGTTTGTGGCCATGCTTGAACACGGAGCGGACATCAAATCTCAACTGAGGTTTGGCGCATCAAAGACAGATCTAGCAATTGCTCAGCTGCTTCAGTACAACTGCTACGCAAGGTACAAAGAAGGAGCAGCAACTCACAGACACTCCAAAGACAGAGAGACCCCATTTCCTGTTTACATGGGGATGTCCGTCTACACAAAGACCAGAAAGAGAAAGTTGGTGGAAATGCTTAACGAGCATGGCATCAGCATTTCATACGACAGGGTGCTACAGATATCTGCACAGCTGGGAGATGCAACAGTCAGCAAGTACGTGGAGGATGGGGTGGTCTGTCCACCAGTTCTGAGAAAAGGGCTGTTCACCACATCAGCCATGGACAACATAGACCACAATCCCACTGCAACGACAGCGACCACTTCTTTCCATGGAACCAGCGTCTCTGTTTTCCAGCACCCAACCAAAGAAGACAAAGGTGAAGAGCGTGGACAGCTGAAGTTCGGAGAGGAGAAAGTGAAAACAGTTCCAGAACTTCCAGACTCCTTCACCAATGTCCGGCCCGCCTTCTTCACCAAGAAGAAACCCTCTCCTCCCCAGAGTGGTGTGACACACCCAGACACCAGTCTGCTGAGGCCACAACTGGCAATGGAGTATGAGTGGCTGGAGAAGGTCACTGTGACAGATGGGCCAGTGGATGTGACTTGGTCAGCCCACCATGCTTCACAGAAGAGAGGAAAGCCATTTGAGGTCAGCATTACATCACTTTTGCCTCTGCTGCGAGATCAGGCCCACTCGGTTGCTACAGTCAAGCATGTGATGGACAAGATCAAGGAGATAGTGGCATTTCTGAACCCCGGTCAGGTGAGGACAAGTTCGTCATAATGTTCGGAGGCTTGCATATTGAGATGGCGGCACTGAAGTCCATTGGAACTCTACTCCAGGACAGTGGTTGGACAGGAGCCCTCTTGGAGGCAGGGATAGCATCTCCTGGGACAGCAGATTCATTTCTGACAGCTTCGAGCATCACTAGGACACGACAGATGCACCAGATAACAGCATGCAGTCTGTACAAGCTTCTGAAGGCAGCCCACACGGACTACTCGAAAGAGACAGATGAACAACCCGAAGAGGTGCCTAGCTTCGAAGCTTGGTGTGAGCATCGCAAACTGCAAAGTCCCCAGTTTAATTTCTGGTATATGGTGCTGTCAATGGAACTGGTGATCCTCTTGTTGATCCGATCATTCAGGGAAGCCAACTTCTTCCTGTACTGTCAGTCACTGGCTGAGCTGATACCGTACTTCATTGCCAACAACAATGTAAACTATGCACGGTGGCTTCCGATCCACTACAGAGACATGGTGACCCTGGAACAGAAGCATCCTCAGCTGGCTCAGGAGTTCCAGAGTGGAAACTTTGTTGTACACAAATCGAGCCGACAGTTCTCAGCAATGGCTATTGACCAAGCTCACGAGCAGGCCAACGCTGTCATCAAGGCAGACGGGTGTGTGATCGGCGTGACTGAAGACCCATCAGCACTGAGAAGATGGATGATAGCTGGTCCTCAAGTCAGCCACTTGGTTGCACAGTATGAGGCAGCATGTGGGACCAAAGAGGGTACTGAACACACCAGCCACCATGAGGAGACAGAACGAGCACAAAGAGTGTTCCTTGAGAAAGTAGAAAAGCTCTCACAAGCCATGACAGATATGTGCAATCCTTTCCAGGAGGAGAGTCGGGACCTGCTTTCGCTTGATACAAAGGATATTGCTCACCACACTGCCGCCGAGCTGATAGGCACACACCTTGAGAAAGGCAAGGTCCGTTTCCAGGAGTTTATAAAGGGACTGGAAGGGGAAGAAGAATCCACCTTCTATGAACCAATCAAGAAGAACATGGTTGACTTTTTCCGACAGGTACCAGCCTCTGTTGACTCTTCAAAGCAAAAAGTGCTGAAGGAAGACTGTCAACTGTTCTCCAAGCTGTTCATATCATGCCAGAGCAGAGAGTGTGACTTGAAGGAGTTCTTCCGTCATGAGAACCAGTCACATCCTGCTGCCCTCAGTGATGGTGGAAAGCTCCACACTTGTCAGAAATCCCACCTCACTACCATTCTTCAGAGCCAAGTTACAACCCCTGAGGCAGAGCCAGACGCCGACACCATCATCATTGATGGTGCAGCATTGGTGAACAGTCTGCCCCCACGGAGTTCAAAGACGTTCGAAGAGTACGCAATGCTCGATGTCCTTCCTAGAATACAAGCATACTCTACCAAGTACAAGAGAACAGACATTGTGTTTGATGTCTACCGGCCATCTAGTCTGAAAGCTGAAACTAGATCAAAGCGAGGACGCGGGGTGAGACGCAGGGTGACAGGGAAGGGCAAAATTCCCTCAAACTGGCGAAACTTCCTGAGAGAAAATGACAACAAAGCCGAGCTGTTCAACTTTCTGGCTGATAAGATTGCACGTGTGGCCACACCAAATGTGGTCATTGTGACCAAGGAAGAAGATGCTGTCAGCAACCGAACTATCAATCTGGCTGGGGTGGCACCGTGCAGTCATGAAGAAGCTGACACGTGGATCTTTGTGCATGCCAGGCATGCAACAGAAGCGGGCAGCAAAGTCATCATGGTCAAAGCCAGCGACACTGATGTTGTCGTCATCACAGTTAGTGTTCTGCAGGCACTTCAGGAGCTAGGTCTGCAGCAGTTGTGGGTTGCCTTTGGCCAAGGACAGAACCTGAGGTGGGTTCCTGTACATGACTTGTGTTGCACTCTTGCAGAAAAGAGCAAAGGGATGCTCTTCTTCCATGCCTTCACTGGCTGCGATGTCGTTTCAGCATTCCGTGGCAAAGGGAAAAAGTCTGCTTGGCAAACCTGGGATGTTTGTGATGAGTCTTCCGGTGTCTTCAGCAAACTCAGCCAGTACCCACCGGTAGTTGATGATGAAGACCTGGAGACCTTGGAGAAGTTCGTGGTCATGATGTACGACAGATCCAGCACAGCTGAAGGTGTCGATGATGCGAGGTTGGACATGTTTGCTCGGAAGCAGAGGCCGTACGAAGCCATTCCTCCAACCCGAGCAGCACTGAAGCAGCATGTGAAGCATGCTGCCTACCAGGCGGGCTGCATCTGGAGTCAGTCAACAGTATGTCAACCAGAAACGCAGACTCCTGCCAACTGGGACTGGACCAAGAAAGGAGATCTGTGGCAGATCGTTTGGACAGAGCTCCCACCCATTGCACAGAGTTGCCAGCAGCTGACCAAGTGTGGATGCAAGTCGGAATGCTGCGGTCGATGCAAATGCTACTGCTTTGGTCTGACCTGCACGGCACTGTGCAGCTGCAGATGCGAGGTTTAGAAGCATTGTAGTATACTCATCCAGGCAGCAAGACAATAAGTGACAAACAAGTATAGGCCTACTGCCTACATGTACATCCAATAATATATCGGACTAATGGTGCCTATGATATGGGCACTTTTTACCCTAATTATGATTCCGGGACTGATATTATGGTACAAGGAAGCTAGTGAGTAAGTCCATGGTTCCAAATTCGGATTCTACATAGTGAAAAATGTATGATTTGACACCAAGATCATTCAAATAGGACAAGTCTTTGCGATTTTATTGCGAAATGCAATGTTTCTGTATATTCAATGGCGGCCATCTTGAAAAATGGCCGCCATCTTGAATTTTAGGTGGCTAACGGGTTTTATCAAAAGAGCAATCCCCAAGGAGTATGTGTGCCAATTTTGGTGCTTGTTTCCAGAAATGAACGATTATTCCAGTTATCTGCCCCACTATGGTAACGTACCTGTGATTTACTAAGCTGAATTTTCATTACTTATCTTTACTGATGAACTTACCTGTGTTGACCTTGGGTATCTTCATTACTTGGTAATTTACCTGCCAATTACATTCAAAATTTACTATTTACATTCTTAACTTATTATTTGATGAAATAGAAATCGGCATGTCGATTTCTGTGTTAATCCATACATATTTAGATACCCCTAAACATGTCTGAAGTGGGACCAGATTTTCGGGGGTGCGCCTCCTCATTCACCCCTGCAGTGTACTCGGAATATGGCTGTGTGGGCGGCCCTGCGTACAACTTTGAATATGGCTGTGTGGGCGGCCCTGAGTACAACTTTGAATATGGCTGTGTGGGCGCCCCTGCAGTGTACTCGGAATATGGCTGTGTGGGCGGCCCTGTGTACAACTTTGAACCCTCTGGTATTATATATCTTGTGTATAAGGCCCTTAGACATTGTCTTAGTGAGTATTTGCCACATTCATTAAAAATTAAGTGTTCCATGACACTTTTCCCTAAAAAAATACAGTAAAAACTCGGCCCTCTCAAAAGTTAACCCTATATAATTATGTTTGGTTGGAATTTATTCAACTCCGATTTCATAATTTGCATAGCAGGGATACTTTTAGATAATATAGGCACCTGCATACCACAATCTGTGGCAATTCAAAAATATTTAGGTACCCCCATACATTTTTGAAAAGGGGGTTAATTTTTGTGAGAAAAAAAAAAAATGTTGACGCTCCACAACTTCCATCTTTGAGGTAACACTGTCAGTGCTCCACGAGTGCTACGTAGCTGTATGTGGTGTTATTGTGTAGCGATTTCCACCTAGTTTTCGGCACAATACAGTTCTTTTCATGCTGATGGTTGATATAGCAGTCAGAATGGCCTGAAAAGGCCCAAAACGGCCACAGACCACCCGCTAGACTAGGGTTTTAATAGACCACTGGTTGTAAAGATCTATTTAGCATTATTTATCCATCATTGACGATATGCCTATTACTTAATAGAACCTTTCAAGCCCTTGCGTTAGTTGTTTGAAACAACCACCGCAGGGAGAGAGAGAGGAACCACATCGTAAGGGTACGCTTATTCTCTTACGGAATCGCCTTTATGATTGGGGACACACTACGAAAAAACTTTGTAAAAAATAAAATAAAATAAAATATTAGAAATACTATAAACCAAGCTTCCCAAAACTTGTGGATGTTTTCCCGTTCAGAGTATCCTCCGTGAGACACTGCTCTGTGAAGCGTCATTCCGTCTTACTCTCCCTGCATCCGTGCTGAGTGGACGTGCGGGACCGTCTCTCTTCATTCTGCATTCGTTCACCTCTTAGTGAGTCTTTTGCTCATTTTTATCTAACTGAGACGTTAAAGAATAGGTTTAGATTAGTGAGAACGGTCGTCCCCATTGGCACAGTCGCAGGTAGTGTGTTTAATATATGTGATGTGACATCCATGCGGTCTACGTCGGACCCAGGCGCCTCTGTGCTAACTTTTCTTTTTCAGCATTTAGCTTTGCCTTTTAGCTACTTAGGAGGCTTTGTAAACGCGGGGCTCCACTTCTTGGCCATCAATATGATGGAGTTGCGGGTATTTTGATCGTCTAGCTGACGCTCTAGTCCACGTGTTCCCCCACGGGGTGTGGAACTTTCTGGAGCCCTTGTAGCTCGAGGCGACGTGTGGTAGCTGGTCGCTATGTCGTCGCGGGGGTTAGGCTTCACGTGTTTTTTCGTGCTGCTTGCCCTATTCCTCGTGGCTAGCCTCGTGTAGGGGTATGTGTCTATAGCTAGGCTTTATTATTGATTCTTGATTTAAATAATAAGTTTAGCCTTTACTTATTACTTTCGCTCTCATGTGGTGTGATTTTACATGATTGGAAAGTGTCAGGTGTTTTTCTGACGTATTTGGTATGTTTTGAGTGTTTCAAGCTTGCTCAGTCAAGTTCGTACACTCATTGGGTGTGGTTTTTCCCTCCAGTGCACTTTTGCCAGTAATTGGTGCCGGAGGCTCGCCTCGGCGGGTTAGGAATTGATCCAGGTCACCCAGTTTGGTTATCATACCATTCCATCCCCCGGCGGATGATCCGACTTGTAATGAGGTTTTTCGGCTCAGCCGTTTGGCCTCGCCTATACGGATATCCTCACGCGGCGGGAATGACCTTTATTCCGTCATCACGACGGACGAGTCTAAGTGAGATCCTCAAACTATCACTCTTTTAAGATAGGATAGTTACATTACATATTCCTAAGGAATACACAGTTGTATAGGTCATTGATACATAGTATCATCGATAAGCAGTCTTTTTCCTTTCATGGGAAAAAGTTTGATTTTCAGCTCAGCTGATATGACTCACCTATACGTTTTTGAGAGCCTCCCGGCCGGGAGTCCGTCATCGCGGCGGAAAGGCCTAATTTTGGGAAGTCAACAATCGTCCGTTAGTAAACGGTAGGGTTGTTGACAAGTAACATTCTATAAGAATGAGACATTCAGCCGTCAGTAAGGCGGTAGGTTTGGCAACTTGGTTGAGCCCGAGAACTTTTAATTTTCTACTGTACTTCTCACTTCTCCGGTTGTTCTTCCTCTGTCCAATTGCTCTTCTTTCCTACTTTAATCCAGCCATCTGGTCAGGATATATATACAGTACAGTTGGCCCTCGGGTAACGCGGCTTTGGGTGCCGCAGTTTTGCTCTAACACTGGTACCCCAAATGTGCCGAGTCAGCATCTAACACGGGTTTGTTTATGTAGTGCGCGTGGGGTTGTGGCGGTTGGCTGGCAGCTCTCGGCATCTCTCGTGACGTCAGACTCGGGTGTGCACGGTGCGTCTCGTTTCCCGCCAGTCAGTGTGCTGCCGAGTCTACCCGTGATTACCAGTGTCCGTGCAAAACGTCTCTGTTTTCGCTAGTTTCGCCACAACCATGCCTACCCCAACCAAGCGTCGGAAGTTTACATATGCTGAGAAGCTGGAGATAGTGAAGAAGGTGAGGTGGAGCAAAGAAGGCTCATATTGCTCATACATATGGGGTCAACGAGTCTACTAGTACAACAATCTTCAAGGATAGAGAGAAGATCCGCAAAGTTTTGAAGGGATACCCTGGCCAAGCTAGCCTGCATGCCTTCAAAGTTGCTAACCCTGTGCTGAAGACTACGGAGAAACTTGTGGGCAGATATATACGGCAAAGTAGGAATGGGATACCGCTCGATGGCAAGGTTATTCGTCAGAAGGCTAAACTTTTATATCAACAAGTGGCCACCAAGTTAAACGAGCGTCACCCTCCACCATTCCAAGCTTCCCACGGCTGGCTTTGGTCATTCATTAAGCGTCAGAAAATGAAGAATGTGAGAATAACAGGAGAGGCAGCCAGTGCAGATACAGCAGCAGCAAGTCAATTCCCTACCTATTTACGCCAAATTATAGAAGAAGGGGGATATACAGCAGACCAGATATTCAACGCTGATGAGACTGGCTTTTTTTGGAAGTCTATGCCCAAGCATACCTATATCCATAAGAAACAGAAGAGTGCCAAGGGCTTTAACCCTTAATTAGCGGCGAGCAACATAAGTCGAGTTAAATAAAGCTGGACTATGTGGCGGCGCTCGACATAGGTCGAGTGGCAATTTCAGCACGTAATGTTGCTGAGAGAGAGAGACAAGTGGTGGCAGGAGAGTAGCGAGCGTATGACTGCTCCAGACCACCGCGGCGAACATACTGACACGAATCCCAGCTCCCTCCTCCCTCTCTCACTCGCTATATAAGGAATTGTATCGGGAAAGTGGCTAATTACATGCTTTTTGCACTCGCGTTGCACGGTTATTGCAAGAAAACTAGCCATCATAAAAGGATCGTTATGGTGTCATTCGAAAGCTCTGTTTATGCCCTTTCAGGGATAGATACTTGTTTTACGTTCTGGGTCTTATTTAGGCATGAAAATGATCACGTAAACAGCCCTATTTTGGCTAAAAACACCCCGCTGGGAGGTACATATAAATAAACCGCATAGGCCGCTCTTAAGGTGTTAAGGGTGCAAAGGAAAGAGTGACATTGCTATTAACATGCAATGCCTCAGGGTCCTGTAAATTAAAACCCCTAGTGATCCACCGTGCAAAGAAGCCTCGCCCCTACAGGAACCATGATATGTCCCGTCTGAATGTCCACTGGATGTCTCACAAGAAAGCTTGGATGTCGGCTGCCCTAAGTCTTGAGTGGTTCAACAAGTACCTAGTACCTGACCTAGAACAGTTCTGTCGCCGAAAAAAAATAGCCTTTAGGATCCTGTTTCTTCTCGACAATGCTCCTGGCCATTCTTCCTTGCTAGTCGACCGACACCCTACAATAAAAGTCATGTTCATACCTCCCAATACAACGTCTCTACTGCAACCCCTAGACCAAGAGATCATCGCCAAATAAAAGCCAGCTATGCTACCAAGACCTTTAAAATGTTGGACTCTGCAACAGACACCCACAAAGAGATTGACCAGTTGTCCGACCTCGACTCTCCACCACCCTCTCCACAGGTTGCAGATCCAGATGACCCTGAACCTGCCCCTGGACCTGCCCCTGCCCCT
Organism: Paralithodes platypus; assembly: GCA_032716605.1. NCBI lineage: Eukaryota > Metazoa > Arthropoda > Malacostraca > Decapoda > Lithodidae > Paralithodes > Paralithodes platypus. Next base: position 2,198,112 of record CM064509.1, on the reverse strand, counting down.
GAAGATCCTGCAATAATCACTGTCTTCCAATTTTGGAAAAAGTTCCACATTAAGAATGGCATTGACTTTATTGTGGAAAGTTGGAATGAAATAAACCAGCCCACTATCCACCACACCTGGCGGAACATTTTGGAGGGGTTACCTGGCCACAAGTTAGACCTGCCAGGTGAGCGACAGACGGTAGAAGCGGCGGTTGGCCAGGCAGTAGCAGCAGCTCGTAACGTAGCAGGTTTGCAAGAAGTTAACAAGGAAGACGTTCGAGAAATGATTGTACCACCTGACCAAGATCCCGAGGAGTTACTGCAGGAATTAGATGATGAGCTAGCAGAAGAAGCACCTGTCGAAGAAGAAGGGCCTGCAGGAGAACCTATCATCCAAGATTTACGGGAGATCATCGAATTGGCTGACCGCTTGGCAGATCGTATCCAAAACAAAGATCCTAATAGGGATAGGGCTGCAGCAACATCATCACAACTTTCAACTCTTCTAAGAGCCTACTCCGAGATGTTCACCGATTGTGTCAATTCTCGCCAACAGTTACGCATCACAGAATTCTTTCGTGTCTGCCAGCAGCAACAGGACCAAGAACGCCAACAGGGCGACGATTCGGACGACTCCCTCGCTTCAGACATTGATGTGGACGATGCTATGTCCCTCTTGTCGGGGTTTGGCGACGATGACGAGCATCGTCGTCAGGATCTGGGGAGGCCTTCAACATCCTCTCAGTGACGCCAATCGTGGTATCGTGGGGGAGGGGAGGGGGAGGGGGCGGGCGAGAGAGACAGGGGCTACGCACTACATCACCACCAAACAAGGTACAGTACAATACAGTACGGGATTCTTATTGTTACCTTTCATTTATTAATATGCAAGATATCATACATATGTTCTGTAAAATATTGTTAGGTTGTGTGTGACTAATGTTTGATCCATATTTTGTTAGGTTATCGGGTGGTAAATGGGTCAAAAAGGGGACTTTGGGGAAGTGGCCAGAACGAATTGAATTATTCCCATATAACCTTTGCTTTATGTAACGGGTTTTTGCGTAACGCGCAACTACTCCCTCTCGGGCATAGGCTGATAGCCTTTACACTCTACCACTGAACACGGTGAGGCTCGTGAGGTCTTGTTCCAGTCTAGGGAGTGAGACATGCGAAGCTTCACGGATCGAAGAAACTCCATCTCTGAAGCTGCTCCGCCTCTGTGCTTCACAGTCTCATCTCCCAGGCTCGGACCCTCACTCTCAGAACGCCACCTATTGAGCAATTAACTCGCTAGGCATTGCCCCCCTATAGCATATTTTTGAATATGGGAATATTCATACAATGCTATTTAATCAGGGAACAATGAGGGTATTTATTTGGCATTTCGGTGTGCTGTGGTAATGCACTGATACTAGGTACAGCACAAATTCCATCCCAATAATATCTTCCCATTGACATATTGGGATTAAAACCCGGCTCCATTAGATTACCAGTCCAGTGGCAAGACCACTCCGCCATATATATATATATATATATATATATATATATATATATATATATATATATATAAATATATTTATATATACAGTATATATATATAAAATGGTTAAGGTGTCTAAAAATCTATGTGTGATAACCCAGGTTCGAATCCCGGTGGATCACATATATGCTTTCATTAATTTCATTGGAGATGATTGGTGTTGTGGTGAAATTAATAAAAAATAGATTATCAGTAGCTTCAGGGATATTTCGTAGCGAAGCCGTTCTATATTATGTTCTGTGCCCCATAAATATTCTTTCCTCTCACTTAAACATTAGGCTACCATAGTGCAGTGGGAATATGAACATGATTAGATTAATATCCAGTATTCGAGAATGGATAATAAGTCGTAGGCGTGTGCATAAACCTTTAACCGTCTTGGTGGTCTAATGGTTAAGGTGTCTAAAAATCTGTGTGTGATAACCCAGGTTCAAATCCCGGTGGATCACATAAATTATATGCTTTCATTAATTTCATTGGAGGTGTTTGGTGGTGTGGTGAAATTAATAAAAAAATAAAATATATATATATTTAGGAAATTTCAATGTTCACCACCACCACTGAGCCGGCTCTCCTCTTTTTCCACTGACCAACCTGGTGAACAAGCTTACATCTTTTCTATCTTAACCCGGGAACGGCAAAACCACTCTTAAGAGGTTTTGGTGGGCAAAGGCGAGAACACTCTTAATTAATTAAGGGGGTGTTCTCACGGCGAAATTTAAGCAAAATTCAAAATCTTATAATTTCTCTATTTATAGACCAATTTTTATAATTCAAAAACCATTCTGCTCACCATTCAATAGGGAACAGGACTGGTGCTAGTACATGTTCATATATGATAATATGTACGTTATATGATATATAATGTTTGTATACGATATGAATTACTATATATATATATCAATAGTACCTATATTATTATATATGAACATGTAGTAGCACCGGTTCTGTTCCCTATTGAATGGTGAGCAGAATGGTTTTTGAATGATGAAAATCGGTCAATAAATAAAGGAGTTATAAGATTTGTATGCAGAATTATTATGTTTATTCAGTACGCGACCTCGAAAATAGAACACACGTTATTGCCAATATATCATGAAGTACTGGTCTTAGGCTCATGAAATTTGGTGTAGGGATTACTTTCTAGTGAAGAAATAAGCTGTACTAAACCCTCTGCGATTTTCCACGTGTATATTATTAGGTAACGTTTTCTTCTACGTTCCAGCGAGTACAGGTTCAGTGCTCTTAAGCGATCCCAATAGTGTAGCTGTTTTACCGAACTTATATGCGAAATGAAATTTCTTTGTACACTCTCTAAGTCATTTATTTCACCTGCTTTGTATGGGGATGTTAATACACTACAGTATTCAAGTCGCAGTAGCACTAGAGATTTGAAGAGCGTTATCATAGGTAATTCACCGCGTGTTTTAAATGTACGCAGAATCCAACCCGTTAAACGTTTCGCACTTTGACCTGGTTATGTTCTTTGAAACACATATTTTCAGACATTAACACCCCAAGGTCTTTCACACTGTCTTTCCGTTCTATTATGTGGTTAGATTCTGTTAGGTAGTTTGTGATCACTTTAACGCCATTATTTTCTCCGTACCTTATTAATTGGAATTTTTCTTCATTGAATTACATGTTGTTTTCCCTGGTCCACTGGAACACTACATTTATGTCTTCCTGCAGCTGGCCCGTGTCCTCTTGTGTGTTTACTATCTTGCTTAGTTTTGTGTCATCCGCAAAAGACGACACCGTACTGTGTCTTGTGTTGGTATCTATGTCACAAATTAGAATGAGGAACAGAAGGGGTGCTAGCACTGTTCCTTGGGGCACTGAACTTTTTACATCCGAAGGCTCAGATGTGACTTGGTTTACTGCTACTGATTGTTTCCAGTTTACGAGGAAATTATATATCCACCTTCCGATTTCCCCCGTTATACCTTTTGCTTTCTAATTTGTGGGCTATTATACCATGGTCACATTTATCAAATGCCTTAGCAAAATCGGTGTAGATGACATCAACATTTTTCTTTTCTTCTAGCGCTTTAAGAATTTTGTCATAATGTTCCAAAAGTTGTGAGAGACATGATCTTCCCACTCTGAACCCATGTTGACCGGTGTTGTGTAGTTCATTTGCCTCCATGAAAGCTGAAATTTTGCTTCGCAGGACTCGCTCGAAAACTTTAATGATGTGGGAGGTTAGAGCTACCGGGCGGTAGTTTTTTGGTAGTGCTTTACTCCCTCCTTTATGAAGTGGGGCAATTATTGCGTTTTTTAAGCTATCTGGTATTTCACCAGTGTCTAGACTCCTTCTCCACATTATAGCCAGGGGTTTTGAGAGGTTTTCCTTACATTTCTTCATTAGGATCGAATTCCATGAGTCCGGGCCTGGTGCCGAGTGGGATGGCATGTTGGAAATGGCCTCTTCTATGTCTTTTGGACCGAAATCAATATCCAGCATCTGGGGGGCTTCCGTGGGGGAGGTTTCCATGAAAAATATATTTTGGTCTCTGATGGCTTTTGTTTCATCAGGCTCACTGAAGGCCATTTCATACTGCCGGCGTAAGAGTTCGCTCATTTCCTTTTTGTCCCCTGTGAATGACCCATCCCCTTTGCTTAGTGGGCCGATGTTTGATGCTGATTTAGCCTTTAGTTTGGCATATGAAAAGAAGTACTTGGAATTTTCCTTTATACCTGCAATAGCTTTCCTCTCCTCTTCCATATGTTGTAGTTCATATGATATTCTTAGCCTATGTTCAATTTCCTCAATTTCTCTATCTATTTTGGCCTTTTGCCTATCCTGTAGATTTGGATGTGTGCGTCGTTGTGGGAGTAATTTTCTTCTTCTGTACAGCTTCCTTCTTTCCCGATCTTGTTTGCTTCTTCGTCTCGTTTGTCTTTCAGGTATGTGGTGGCTACAGATTAGGGTCATGGTTTCTGTTATTAGGACAAGACATTCTGCAGGTGTCAGGTTATTCATTAAATCTTCCCAGTCTATTTCCTCCATTTCTTGATTTACCTCTTCCCACCTAATATTTTTGTTATTGAAGTTAAATTTACTGAAAGGGCCGGTTCTTGGTCTCGATTCTGAGGTTGTCTGAACACTTGCTAAGGTTGTTTTGATCTCAATTAATTTATGATCTGAGTATGTTGTGTCCGATATGTTTATGCTGTGTACTAGAGAGTCATTGTTAGTGAAAACAAGGTCTAAGATATTGTTTTCCTGTGTGGGTTCAGCAATATGTTGGTTAAGACTAAAATAGCCGCAAAGTGTAAAAAGCTCTCTCGGATTTGCTTCCATGGTGTTATTTGCCACTACTTGGTTTTCTACTTGTCTCCATTTAATGTTTGGTAGGTTAAAGTCTCCTAGCCACATAATATTTGGTGTTGGGTTCCCCAGTGCTTCCACTTCTGTTTTTATTTTGTTGAGCTGGGTTTTGAATTCTTCTAGGGATGAGTCCGGAGGCCTGTATGTTACAATAACTGCTAAATTTATGGATTCTATTTTAACTCCCAGTATTTCCACCACTTCATTACTGTTATTTAGGAATTCAGTACATATCAGTGATTCGTGGATGTACAAGGCTACACCTCCACATGTTCTATGCGTTCTGTCCGCTCTGTGTAGGTTATAACCAGGAATCCATACTTCACTATCCTCTTGATCTTTAACCCTTTATTAGCGGCTCACCACTTAAGTCGTATTTAATAAATCTGGACTATCTGGCGGCGCTCGACATAGGTCGAGTGGCAATTTCAGCACGTAATGTTGCTGAGAGAGAGAGACAAGTGGTGGCAGGAGACTAGCGAGCGTATGACTGCTCCAGACCACCGCGGCGAACCTACTGACACGAATCTCAGCTCCCTCCTCCCTCTCTCACTCGCTACATACTGAATTGAATGGGGAAAGTACCGAATTACATGCTTTTTGCACTCGCGTTGCACGGTTATTGCAAGAAAACTATCCATCGTACAAGGATCGTTATGGTGTCATTCGAAAGCTCTGTTCATGCCCTTTCAGGGATAGATACTTGTTTTACGTTCTGGGTCTTATTTAGGCATGAAAATGATCACGTAAACAGCCCTATTTTGGCTAAAAACACCCCGCTGGGCGGTACATATAAATAAACCGCATAGGCCGCTCGTAAGGTGTTAATGTGAGTTTCTGTGAGAGCTGCAAATATAGCGTTTCCTTCTTCTAGCAGGCCCCTAATAAATGGTACTTTGTTTGTAGTTCTGTTTTTTAGGCCTTGGATATTTGCAAACAAGAGTGGGGAGAGATTGCTTGGAGAACTATGTGTTTCTAATAGTCTTCGGGAGGTACTCACCACTCTTGGGTGGCCAGGAGGTGCTCAAGGTGTTGTATGTGCTCTTCCATCTCCGTCAATCTCCTCATCTTCATCTGCCAGTTCTCTCCTTGCCTTCTTCCTCTGTCTCGTCCTCGCGAAGCTGGAAAGTGTTTTGGGTTGCCAGTACCATTTGTGATGTTACTTGCATACCTCCATGTACCTCTAATATGAAAATCGTGGCAGTTAGTATTATAGCAGGTCTTTTCTTTCAGTGACGACTTGCAGATGGTAGGGTGGTGGTATCTGCATTTTTCACCAAATCTGCATTTTCCATCACTTATTAGTCAGTTGCAAATTTGTGGGTGGGCAAATCTGCATTTTCCTCTAATATCACCGTTTTGCCCAAAATAGCACCGTCTTTTCAGGTAATATCTGCATATTGGTGAAGGTCACTGAGAGCTGTTATGTGGTGAGCTATGCTGCGGGGCTAGTTGGGTCTGGGAGGGGGAGGTCTGGTAGTTGGGGGAAATAGTGGTGTGGTTTAGGGATGGTGTGGTGTTATGAGGTGGTGTAGAGGGGGGCTGGGTGTCATGATCTGCCGGGCGTAAGTAGGCAGATGGCAGAGGTGTGGAGGGGGGCGGTGTGGGCGGGTCATGTGGGGAGGCGGCGGCGGTGTGGTATTTGGTGACGTTGCGGTGTTGCGAGGTGGTGGGGAGGGGGCTGATGAGAGTTTTTGTGTGGGAGGAGTTGTGTGTGGTGTTTGTTCAGAGGGAGGTGTTGTTGGTTGTTTTGGGTGAGACGAAATAGGAGTACTTGAATTCGATACGGTTGTGGTCAGGGATGTATGAGAGGAAATTTTTGGTGTGCTTCCCCAATTTTGTTGGAATAACACCGCCTCTTGGCTATATTTAGGTCTATCTTGTACCTCTGTTTTTTCCACTGTCTGAATGATTTGCATTGTGAACTCGGCACAGTTGTTGCAAAAATGGAAGTTCTTCCCCTTATTATTATAAGCCATGTTTATCGGTGGTGAAAGTCCTACGCAGCACCAATGAAACTTGTCTTTGCATATTTGGCATTTTCTGCCATGTTTGTCTCTAACTGTGTCCCTACAGATATTGCAAACGTCATTGGTATTCATATCTAACATTATAAGAATATTTCACTCGATTTCTTGTATGTAACGACGCAGGGGAGGGAAAGGGGCTAGAGAGAGAGAGAGAGAGAGAGAGAGAGGGGGAGGGGGGGGTCACTGTTTTGTGGTTAGGACTTGTTCGAGCTTTCAATCATTAACACTGGCTTTGGTTAAAACTTTAAGTAACACTTTCGATAAACTTATGAAACAGAATCATCACTGCTCTAACCATTTCCTGTGGTTATTTTTTTTATATTTGTTTTACCTGTTCGAGTTTACATTTCGGTAAAATCGTATACCGGTACCACGGTTTAGAATGTGTCTACGTCAAGGGTGGTGTTGGTGAGAGGGGGGCCTATGACACTCGTCAAGTGCTAAGCGATTTATGTGTTTTGGTACGGTGGTGGTAGGACGCTCACTTACACTGGCCCTAAACTTTCTTTTGAAATTGTAAGTTCTGTATAAATGCTGGTAGTTTTTTTCATGGGATACAGTTTACATACATGAATCGTAATCTAGCCACTTTTCACTAATATGTGATTTTAACTTTGCACACTGGACTAAAAACCCATCGTTCCCTTGGCACTCCCTTGTTTATGCCTGGCATTGGGGAATAACGGTTTTTGTGTTTCACACGCTTTTGTTATATCTCCGAAGATATTTATGCCATCAATTCGATTTGACACTACACAGAACCGCGACACTAAGTTTGGTTATGTGGATGATTTTGATTCAGTTGTATCATCAATATCCCGAGTTATGATACAAAAACTTGGACCGCGGTGCCGGCGACCTCTCTCCTCCAAATACTACACTAATTACCCTCATTGTTCCCTGATTAAATAGCACTGTATGAATATTCCCATATTCAAAATATGCTACAGGGGGACAATGCCTAGTGAGTTCACTGCTCAATAGGTGGCGTTCTGAGAGTGAGGGTCTGAGTCTGGAGGGTGAGACAGTGAAGCACTTGAACGATGCAATCAGCAGCTTCAGAGATGTAGCTGCTTCGAGCCATGAATGGATGCTTCACATATCTCACTACCCAGACTGGAACGAGACCTCACGGGCTTCACCGTGTTGAGCGGTGGAATGTAAAGGCTCTCAGCCTATGCCCGAGAGGGAGTAGTTGGAATATAGAAAAAAAAAAAAAAAAATCCGGTTCTAAGGCGTGATCATATGCCTACCGTGTGTGTTGTGTAAGAGAGAGTGTGAGAGAGGGACTCAGTCAGGCTTCAGGCCTCGAGAGAGGAGGGTGTACGTCGCGCGTGCCTCACATTTCATGAATGACCGGTCAGCAATAATTCGCGATTTTGACCATCTAAACACTATTCCCACTTGTTTTATTGCTGCTACATGTTAATATCTTCATATTAAACGTAAAATACATGTTAATATCTTCATATTAAACGTAAAATAGGCGCATATGAATATGTAATAACGATATTTATTGTAAAATGACGATTAAAGGTGGGAATGGAGCCTAATATGGCCGCCCAGATATATGGTGTTCACTACATATTAAAGGTGGGAATGGAGCCTAATATGGCCGCCCAGATATATGGTGTTCACTACATATTAAAGGTGGGAATGGAGCCTAATATGGCCGCCCAGATATATGGTGTTCACCACATATTAAAGGTGGGAATGGAGCCTAATATGGCCGCCCAGATATATGGTGTTCACTACATATTAAAGGTGGGAATGGAGCCTAATATGGCCGCCCAGATATATGGTGTTCACTACATATTAAAGGTGGGAATGGAGCCTAATATGGCCGCCCAGATATATGGTGTTCACTACATATTAAAGGTGGGAATGGAGCCTAATATGGCCGCCCAGATATATGGTGTTCACTACATATTAAAGGTGGGAATGGAGCCTAATATGGCCGCCCAGATATATGGTGTTCACTACATATTAAAGGTGGGAATGGAGCCTAATATGGCCGCCCAGATATATGGTGTTCACTACATATAGCTCGCCTTTTTCGGGTTAAACGACCTAGAGCAGTTAGTTCAGTAACCCGCCCGTATCCCGGATCGCTTCGGAGATCAGCCAAACATTCTTGACTTATTTCTATCCTGAGTCTAACCCTTCTGCTTATACTGTAAATCTTTTCTCTCCTTAGGGCTTCTCCGACCATAAACTAATATCTGTCACCTGTCCTATCTCTCCAGTACGTCAACCTGATCCTCCCAACCGGTGGTGCATGTAGCACTTTGGCGCTGCCGACTGGGAGGCTCTTCGACAGACACTACTTCTTTGATTTCCCTTGGAATTACTTTTGTTTCCGTGGCTGGGGACCCTCGAATAGTGCTGAATGCATTACCGAGGTAATCTTCTCGGGCATGGAAGCATACATTTCATTTTCTTTCTCACAGTCTAATGCAAACAAATCTTGGTTTACTCACGCTTGTTCTACTGCTGTCCGCAACAAGGAGGAAACATTCAAACGGTATCTCATTCTTCCTATGTTTCTGCCCGGAATCAAGCCAAATCTATTCTTCAACTTGCCAAACATTCTTTCATCAATAATAAATGCACTGAACTATCGAACTCTAGCTTTCCCCAAGCTTTCTGGCATCTAGCCAAAAACCTCTCCAACAATGTTTTCTTCCTCGCCTTTCTCTCCCTTTTCCACTATGATGGCACAACCATCACTTCTTCTTCTGACAAAGTTGAACTCTTCGCTCAAAATTTTGCTACAAACTCCACATTGGATGGTTCCGGTGCAATTCCTCCCTCTCCACCTCCCTCTCTCCTACTTATGCCTAATATCCTAATCTCTTCTTAAGATGTATTTTCTACCCTCTCTGGGCTTAACCCGGCAGCTGCAGGGAGACTCTTAAGAGGTTTTACTGGGCGACTGCGGGGAGACTCTTAAGGTCCTAGGTCTAAAAAAAAAACTTTTAAAAGGCCCCAGTAGCACTTGATTTTTATTTTTTTATTTTTTTGTATTCTCCATACCTCACATCACTTCTCCACATCTGTCAAAGTCCCCTCCTTTCCCCCCCCCCTCCCCCCCTTCAATTATCACCTATTTTTCTCTTATTCCTGTAATTATCAGTTTATTTATGGCGCCAAAAATTCCCACCCGGTTCCAAGGTGGAAAGGGAGGTTGTGGATGGAGGAGAGAGAGAGAGTAGTAGCCCTAACTACCTCCAGTCTCTCGCCAGAGCTCGTGGAGGGAGGGTGTACTCTCGCTCGCTGTCAACTTCATGAATGAACCGCTCTGCAATATTTCATGTTTCTCACCCTCCAAACACTATTCCCACTTGTTTTATTGTTGTAACATGTTACCATCTTCATATTATACGTAAAATAGGCGCATATGGATAAGTATTAATTATAATTATGGTAAATAAACGATTTTAGTGAGGAATGAATGTAAATACCTACGCACAGGGGTATGGTGTATACTACAGGGGCTGCGTAGATGAGAGGTTAATACTAAAAAGGCGTACAGTCCGGACGGTGTTCCTCCTGTTGTACTAACAAAATTTGCTTCCCTGCCGACTCCCTGCCTAAGCAAACTCTTTCGTCTCTGTCTCTCCTCTAACGTCTTCCCTTCTTGCTGGAAGTTTGCTCTCATTCAACCTGTACCAAAGAAGGGTGACCGCTCTCAACCCTCCAACTATCGTCCAATTGCTCTCATCTCTTGTATCTCTAAAGTTTTTGAAACTATTCTTGCTTCCAAATTTCTTAGGCATTTCTCTTCCCATAATCTACTCTCAGATCGCCAGTATGGCTTCCTTAAAGGTCGCTCTACTGATGATCTTCTTTCACATCTTTCTAATGCTTGGTCATCCTCCTTTCTGGACTTTGGTGAGACCTTCTCTATTGCACTAGACATATCGAAGGCCTTCGATAGAGTCTGGCACAAATCTTTAATTTCTAAACTACCCTCCTTCGGTTTCTATCCCTCCATCTATGCCTTTGTCTCTAGTTTTCTTTCCGGTCGTTCCATAGCTGCGGTTGTGGACGGCTATCACTCACTTCCTCGTCCTATCAACTCCGGTGTTCCTCAGGAATCTGTCCTATCTCCCATTCTCTTTCTAATTTTCATAAATGATCTTCTCAACTGTACCTCCAATCCTATCCATTCAGATGCAGACGACTCTACCTTACCGTACTCTACTCAATTAGTTTTCCTGAACGCCCCAGCCAGAAATCCCTCAAAGACAAACGTAATGAAGCCATGCAACACTAATCTTCTGATCTAACTACTATTTCCAATTGTGGCAGAGATAAATGTGTTGCCTTTAATGCTTCCAAAACCCAATTTCTTCATCTTACTACCCGTTCAGAACTACCAGAGGACTATCCCTTACAATTCAAGAAAACAAAAATAATCCTTCATCTTCTCTCAATATTCTTGGTGTCTCGTTTTCTTCTGCTCTCACTTGGAAGGACCATATTACCAGTCTAGACAAGGCAGCCTCCCAGAAGCTGGGTGTGCTCTACCCTTATTTAAGGGGTTGTTTACCCATGCACAGTTTCTTGCCCTGTACAGGGGCACAGTGCGTCCTTGTATTGACTATTGTTCACATGTATGAGAGGTCACACCGCACTCCTAGACAAAGTAGAAAGGAAAGTCTTTTGTATCATTAACTCCCACCCACTCACCAATTGTCTGCAATCTCTCTCTCTTCGCCGAAATGTTGCATCTCTCTCGCTATTCTATCGTTACTATAATAATCAATCTTCCTCAGGGCTTTCCCAGTGTATACCACGTCCTCTATGTAGGGTACGTAGTACCGTCTTGCAACACAATCCCACCCCTACTCTGTTCAACTCTCCAACCCAAGAGTGCAACGTTATTCTGTCTTTCTTCTATTCAACTGTTGAGCTATGGAACTCTCTCCCCTAATCAGTCTTTCCCTCTTCCTATGACTTAAATTGCTTCAAACTCCGTGTGTCCACGCATTTTGGCTCGAACGTCCCTTGATTTTATATATATATATATATTCTGACATACGGAGCCCTGTATGTGTTTATTTAAGAGTTAGAATTAAGAGTTGAAGGAGTGCCGAATTACCCAGGCGGCGAAGCAGACCAGCGAGCGAACCAGCGAGTGGGAAACCAGCTCGTCCGCATACCAGCAAACAAACCTTCACACCTGCGTGCGTCATATGGGACCCTGCAAACTACTTCGATGACCCGACGCTATGACGATGATCGACGCCATCAGACGCCATTCGACCACGCATCTGCTACGCAACTAGAGGAGCTGTGATTGGGGCGCGCACCATCCCCCGCCTCCTGATTCGTTCCTACACCATCATTGCATAGTATATAAGACCCGAGTAGTGGGCATTCAAATCAGTCACATTTGGAGTTGGGAAGGTAAACTTACAGCTGGAGGAAGACGGGGTGAAGTATTATAATGGGATTGTGACTGTCAGTCAGATTATATAAGTGTGTGTTAAGTGTGTTCGGTGTAAACACTTTACAGTATGTTGGTTAGTGAGATTATAGGTTTGACTCCTGCAAGGAGATAAAGAAACCCTAATATTTTGTAGTGGCCCCGTAATCATTGACGAACATGCCTATTACATAAGGCACCCTCTTCAAACACTCATCCGCCGTAGTTTGAATCTACCGCGCAGAGCATACAACATTTGAGGAGCCTTCATCATGAGTGCACACGACCTCACTCATGGCTTCAGTCATTATGAATTGGGTTCTCACTACAAAAAAACCTCGTAAAAAAATAAAAACAAAAGAAAATAAGAATAACTATTCAATAAGCTTTCCATCATATCGTGGATGTACTTGTGTGGATCTTTGACCAGACGCTGATTCAGGCGTCATTCTTCCTTCACTGACATATCAAGTAAACCAAAATCCTCAATACATCAACGAATGGGAAGGGGATATTCGGGAGGGCCCCAGTCGTCAATGATTACGGGGCCACTACTAAATATTAGGTTTTCTTTATCTCCTTGCAGGAGTCAAACCTATAATTTATTAGTGGCCCCTCCATCATTGACGAACATGCCTGATATCTAAGACTGGAGGGGGACATTCGTAATCATATCATAACTCTAGTAAAAGCAGATAATCAAACAACCACATAGTATTCTTACTTTGAAAAAATATATATTTAATGGCGCAGCACATATATACAAAAGGGGATTCAAGCAGGAGCGTGCTTCAAAGAAGCCTGCTTGATAAAAAGGGTTAACTCTTGAGATTCTGTGAACAGATCTGTAAGTTAACAAAGCCACCCCACTCAACATAAGTGGTGAAAATAAAAACTTATAAGTTTACATGTGCACATATAACCCCATAATACTAGTGGATATATCTTGCAAAATATATCCAATGCTAAAAATTAAATTGCTTTCACAGCTAAAACTACTATAACAACACTGTTGTTTGTACTACCATTGTACTAGCACAATTTCCTGCACTGAATAGTACAGAGAATTTTCATATCACAATACCCATAACTAGTATCACAGCTCTTATACTCCGGCGGGGTCTAGGGTGTCCTATGTTACACTGACTGCACCCCCCCCCCCCCTTTTCCTTGAAATTAAACCAAAAGTGACTTAAGGGCCACCTAGACCCTCTGCCGTAAAGCTATACATGGCAAGGAAGGTTTGTCTAGAGCAACTGACAGGTATCGAGTCAAAAACGTATGATTAGAGGCCCACAAATGTGTGGACGTAATATCTTCCACAGAAAAATTCTTAAGGAAACGCAAAGAGGCAGCCCATTTGCATAAATCGTGGGCCCTACCCACAACGCCGGGATTACTCTCTTTAATGACCTCGACCAAAAGAGAAGCCAATCTACGTTTCAGCAAGCGCTTACCCGTACTTGCTACCCATAAAGCACCCTGGGGGTTTAGAGGAGCTACTCTCAAATATTTGGTTAGAGCCTGCACTGGACATAAATTATGGTGCACCTTTTCCCTTTTCAACGCCGGCACCGTGAACTCTGAAAACACGTGTTCACTGTGCTCATTCTTGGCTATGAATCCTGGGGAAGGTGCAATGTGAATACACTCATTAAGCCTACCAAACCTGAGGCAATTAGGTGTGTTGCTCATCGCCGCCAGCTCAGACACTCTGTTCCCGGTGGCCAAAGCCAAAAGGAATACTGCCTTTTTTAATAGTAATGTAAAATCTGCAGTATTTTTGGTACAGACGGGAATGAAGTAATGACAATGCTTTGTCCAGAGACCAAGTAGGCATGAGCTGACGGGGAGGTGGACGGAGTTTAAAACATGCCCTCATAAAACCTGTTTCCTCCGCGACTGGTATGGTGAGACCGGTAAGGTCCCAAAATGGCATCCTGATCGCTGTTAAGTTATTTTTTAACGTTACCACAGATAAACGTTTCTGCTTGAACAGATAATTTAAATAATTAAAAACTAAAGCCACCGAGGGCACAGTTTGTTCTGTCCTAAGGATCCAAGAAGTAAAGGCTTGCCAATGTGAATGATACTGTCGTTTTGTAGACTGAGTATATTGATTCATGAATTTATTGGTCACGTCTCTACCATACGGTGCTAGCCACTTGGCCTCCTGAATGTCCATAATGCAAAAGTCAGCGAGGTCGCTAGGTTGCCAATCGTGTCTAAGTGGAAAAACCCGACCGGGAGCGACACCGGGTGCGGGCACCACGTTTTCAATTGCTGGTACCACAAGTGCGCCGGCCACAGGGGCGCGATTATCGAGACTAAGCCCCGATAATCTCGTAGTTTGTTTACTACATGGCACATTAGAGACGCGTCTGGCGACGGAAACAGATAGATGGAACTCCACCTGTTCCAGTCTGTCACCAGGGCGTCTGGCTCCCCTGCCGGCGTTATCGTCCGGCGGGTGAGGTACAGTAGGAGTTTGTGAGTCTCCTCGGACGCGAACAGATCCACTTGTGGATGGTAAAGCTCTGCAATCATTTGGTTGAAAATGGGTTTGCTTGAGCGCCCATTCTACTGTTGTGCTCTGTCTCCGAGACAGAGCATCTGCCCAGACGTTTGCTACGCCTGGGAGATAAGATGCGTGAAGATGAATGTCCAGCCTGTTGGCTAGAATAAAAATCTCTTCTGACACGTTTAGCAACTTCCGAGACCTCGTTGACCCTTGTTTCTGAATACAGTGAACCGCATTCAGATTGTCCATTCTGAAGGCCACCGACTTTCCCCGTAAAGTAGAGCCGTGAGCCTGAAGAAAATATAAGGGGACTAGTAATTCTTTGACATTGATGTGGGAGATTTCTAAATGGGACCAAAGCCCTTGACCCTGGTGCCCTTGGTTTGACTGAAAACCCCACCCTACCGTTCCTGACGCATCCGTGTCTACCCATACCATCGGCGGAGGAGAGGTCCATGACATTACTGAGTGCAACATTTCCCTCTTCGCCCAGACCGCTAGTAAGTTGTGGATTAATTCCTCTGAAAAACATAATTTTGATGCCTGATCCGTAAGGCCAGAAATCTTTGAAATCTCTTGTTTACCGAGACGTGCCAATAAGCGTCTGTCAGATCTAAGGAACACATCCATCCTCCCGGCGGAAGTGTTAGCCTGATTTGGTGTACCGTTAACATCCTGAATGACTCGTTGTGAATGTGAGGTTCAGATACGACAGGTCTACGACGGGTCTCATCTGAACACTGTCCCTTTTGGGTACCAAAAATAGCTTGGATGTGAAGACTGGGTAATTTTGAGGGACCGGGATGATGACATTCTTGGCTATCATATCCTTGATCAGTGACTCCACCTCTAATGAAACTAGATTCGCCGTAGTCGGCTGACGTAAACGAGGTCGCCGGAGCTACTGCCAAGTGATGCCTCTGCGTGCCACCATCCTTGCCCAAGTATTTAACGGCCATGCTTGATGACACGTTCGGAACGACCCAGTTAGCAGACAAGGGTTTGCCGGCTGTACTACCCTCGGATCCACCCGCCTTGAGACCGGCCCCGGGAGTGAGAGAGACTTTATTTTTTTGATGGTGGTGGAGATGGTGGTGGTGGACGCTTAGCCGGCTGGCCGGCGTTGGCAGAAGACGGGCCTTGACCTGGTTTGTTATAGCCTCGTCCTTTCTGACCTGTAAACTTACCCTGTCTATACCTGTACTGACCTTGGGGGGAGGAGGACTTAGGTAGGTGAAAGGGCTTAGATCCCCCCGGCTGTGCTTTTGCGACTGGCTTGGGTTTGGGAAAGTTATAGGCAGGTTTCTTAGAAGGGGAGGGACTATGTTTAAGGGCCTGAGCCATATTAAACACAGTTCTCCACACATCAGGGGACATTAAAGAGGGAGTGAGCACTGGTGACATGACCACCTGATTCGCAATTCGATCAGGAAGTTTCCGTACCAAGGACATTCTGAGATCTTGTCTCGCCCGGACCGCCTCAAGCAAGGCTGTGCGGATGTCACCCAACGACTGAATCAACGTCTGAAGGAGCAATCGCCGAGATAGTTCAACCGACCTTCTGGCATCCGCGTCTGCGATTGCCTGAGTGGATCGGAGCATCGATTTCGCCACCTGGTGCGTCACAATGTACTGAGAGAAAAGTCTAAACGCCTTCCCTCGTAGCCTAAATTCCTGGTCTAGGTGAGTTGGGGTAGGAGTAGTGAAAGGTTCCTTGAGTTCACATAGATTGATTTTAGGGGCAGCTAAGAAAGCAAACAAAGCCGAAGGGACTCCGCCGGCAGAACACACTGGCATAGAGAACCAAGAATGACTATCGTGAGGAATTTGGTGGGAAGATTTTGAGGTGAAGGTGGTCGCAAAGTTCTGCGCCTCCGTCTCCCATTCCACCCAAGGTCCCGAGCCCAACTCCCCCACCTTCAACACTGGATTAGCGGCTGAGACTGTGACAGTTTGCAAATCTAGTTCTGGAGTGAGAGTTGACAGTGTTTTTATGTCATTAAAACCATCATGCTTGGACCAGTCAGAAAACAGTTTTGAAGCTGAGGCAGGGGGCAGGGCAGGTGTAGCAGTATATACAAAATAGTCCTGGTGATAATAGTTAGGAATGGCCTTAACATTAACATCTAGTTCATTACCCAAAGAATCCAAGGCTTGTAACTTTTTAGATTTATTGCCTTGGATTACCCACTCTCGTGGCACTGGAAGTTCCCCTGACAAGGTGGGTTGAGCGACCTCTGGTTTAGTGGGGATCAATTGTACCCATGACTCGTCTGGACCATATAATAGGGGCATTGCTACCTTCTTTATTGGTGCTTTATCTAACGGGGGTGGATTCACATCCGTTATAACCCTTACACTAGAAGTGGTTAGTCCCGCCGAAGCAGGCCTAGTGACCACAGATGGTGATATAGAGGGAGGGTGAGGAATCTTAGTCAAAGCAATAGAAGTCATCAGAGGCCGAACATTGGAACTTGTCATGGAAGCTCCCAGGTCTACTGTAGGAGTCTCCGGTTGTTGGCCAAATTTTTTAGTTAGAGCATTAACCAGTAAACCATCTATTTCTTCTGCCGTGACATATTTGGTTGATGACGAACTCAGAGGTGAATCATTCCGATCCTGTGCGTCGTCTAAAACTGAACCCGACTCTTGCACTTCCATGTCCGAGATTATTGATACCTCGTCTTTGTCATCTGGCTCCCCGTGAGAGGATTCCGCCGAAGCCGGAGTCCCGTCGCGTTGCCAAGACAAGTCGGGAATGGATGATGGGATCGCCGCGTCCCGGTGGACATCAGCCACTGTTTGTGTATCTTGAGCCAGACGTGGGCTGGAAAACCACCATACACCTAGGCCTTGGCCTGCACTCCCTTGGGAGTCCGATACTCCCTCAATTATGGAGCCCCCAATTGACTCTGCTATAGGACGATCACTGTCCACCGAACTCTCCAATTCTAAGGTTAGAATACTATTTGGTAAACTATCTTTGGTTGCTGACACTACACTAGCCTCATCATATTGAATACTAGCTTTGTCGGGGGTAGAGGTATGACGAGAGGCACTAGACTCCGGTGAACGCCGGGAGGCCTTTCGATCATGTGAGTCTTTTCTAGAAGATTTGTGGCTACGGTGCAACCTAGAACTGCCTTTGGACTTTGAAGATTTCTCGCTATAACCACTGGTGGACCCCTCTGTCTTGCTCTTCTTACTCGCCGGCGAAGACGAGAGACTAGGCGGCTGCTGCCGAAGAGGGGACCTGGACCTGGATCGCGCCCATGACGCTGCCACCGGGGGCGTAGGTTCGCGCTATCTCTTAGATGTGCCTGGGGCTGGAGAAAGTGTAAGACCCTGTCCAGTCTCTGCCGACTTTCGTACAGTTACTCTAGAGGGACGTTTAATGGGAGGGTGTTCAATTAGTAACTTATCCCAAAGAGGTACGTTATCGCATTGAAGTGACTTATGAGCCACGGTAGTAGTATAAGTGGTCATCTGCTGCCTGACCTCCCGTAAAGCGACCGCTGCGGTCTTATCATTGTCTTGTAGCACTTTATGGCTTAATTGAGAGCAAAAGGTACAGTTCCTCATAACCCACAGACTCCTTGAGCGGTCGAGACATTTAACACATTTAATGCAAAGGGTGTGTGCAAAAATAGGGATACCTGAACAGGTGGGCGTAATGCACAAAGCAAAGACAGGGGCAAAGGTAGCCATGACAGAGACTGGTGGAACTTACTCCAGGTTCTGTATAGACCCGCCGGGACCCAGCTCTGGAAAACAAAAAAAAATCCAGGAATTAATGCTCATAAGGTTAACCCAACATGTTCGCACACAAGTGTTAAATAACCCGCCAAGGTAACGAGATGCAATACTGAACGACTACAGCTCGCTACGCGGTGGGGTTCCTAAGTAAAAGATTTCAGAATATCTTAACTTGTCCAAAAGATTTATGAATACCCTCTGACATAATATAAAGACCAGCATGGCGTTTATAACTGATTTAGTCTTTCTGGTGGTGTTTGTTTCAAGATTCAATTTTGGAGAAAAAAAAACTAAAAAAACGCCGGCCCCCGAATTATCTCGCAGATCAAAAACTGGGAAGCCTGACAAATATACGAGATCTGACTTCTCCCGAAGTGTCTTTTTAGATCGCCGTAAGTTGAAGGCGGCGATACAAAACGTATCCCTCAATTGTCTGGTTAACTAACTGAATTGTAAATTCGTTATTCCCACCCTTCCAAGGAGCACCCGCCGGGTGTGAATTTAAGTTAAAAAACGTTAACCCCAATTGTGCCCTAAATCGCCGTATGTTGAAGGCGGCGATACACAATGCATCCCTCAATTGTCTGGTCAACTAAACTGAATTTTGCAAATTCGTTCATCCCACCCTTCCAGGGTGCACCCGCCGGGTGAGATTTTTAAGTTTATAAAGTTAACCCCAATTGTTCCTATCCCCACTTCTTTGTAAAAGATCGCCGGGGAAGAAAAACAAACAACAACAGCTTAGTTTTTTATTGTTTTTTTGCAAAACCGGGAAAAACTACATACAACACGTGTCCGCATGAACACTGTTAGATGGGTACAGCCATCCCGCCGGGATTCATAAGGAGCCTGACACAGGCTCCACCACAGAGACGCAGTCCTGGAGAGCCACAGACAACCACTCGCCGGGGAAACAAGCCTGTTTTTAAAACCACGCGTGGCCAAAACTCGGCAACCAGCCGGGTTTTTCACGGTGTAACCGAGAAAAAACCCGCCGGAAAGTAACCCACCCCGTCCAGATACCATCTGAACGCAACACAGGACCGAGGAGTTAGCCAAAACACAACTAACGCCGGGCCCACAAATAGTCCGTGGAAATAGCCAATACAAAACTAACCCAGGACACATAAATAGTCCGTGGAATTAGCCAATACACAACTAAACCAGGACACACATGACACAGTAGTAGATATTTATAAAATAAATAAATAACACTTGTACATGTGGCAAAGCTACGAGAGGCTGGCTAGGCCTAGGCAGACGGATAAAAGTAAACATGTCGGAATATAAACAAAAAGCACTGAATTATATCACAACAGGAACCACCGCCAACACACCACTGTAGCATACAGTTCCAGCAAAGGGAAGAACTGACTCGGGACCCAGAAAAAACTTCATTAAGTGAAGAAAAATACGCTGGGAACATCAGCAAAAATAAGCTACCTCATCAGAAAGATAAAAGGAAGCAATAATAACGAGTAATGAAAGACGCCTGCATCACAAAGCTAGCTAACTGTGAAAAAGTTCACATGTCCACAACAGGACCACGAGGGTACACCTGAAATAGATGCCCCAAACACACGACCCAAAATACACTGCACTGCGGGCAACTAGCCCAGGACACTCCTGCTACGCATATCCTAACCTTACTCGATACATCCCGGAGTAAACAAATGAGAAAAAACTCACTAGGGACGCAACAAATGCGGAACCAGCGGAGCGTGGGGAGACACGTCCGGGCAGGCTGAGCGCAGAGCAGAGAAGGAAGAATGACGCCTGAATCAACGTCTGGTCAAAGATCCACACAAGTACATCCACGATATGATGGAAAGCTTATTGAATAGTTATTCTTATTTTCTTTTTGTTTTTATTTTTTACGAAGTTTTTTCATAGTGAGAACCCAATTCATAATGACTGAAGCCATGAGTTAGGTCGCGTGCGCTCATGATGAAGGCTCCTCAAATTTGTTATGCTCTGCGCGGTAGATTCAAACTACGGCGGATGGGTGTTTGAAGAGGGTGCCTTATGTAATAGGCATGTTCGTCAATGATGGAGGGGCCACTAATAAATATGTGGTTGGGAATTAACGTTAACGCTACTATTATGTACTTAACTATTTTAGTTGACTGACTTGTGGACTAAAGCTACTCTTTAAGTAATTGGGTTATGATAAAAGTAATACTATTGTTTTATATTAATACTTGAGAGTTCTTTAATTTTCTTTTAATTAAGCTTACATTGCTGGTAAGAAAAAGAACGGTGATACTATTGTCTCATATTAGTAATATCGCCTTAGACTAACATGGCTGTTTTAATGTTACTTTTAGTGATTTCCTAAGCTGAAGACAATTCTTTTAGCTTCAAAATATTATTTTTGCTTTTCATATTATTTGAGTGAGACCTGAATCGAATCTATGAAGCGATCCTGTAACTTAATTTACTCATAATCAAACCTCAATGTTACGTGGTTAAGAAATACATTTATCTAATTATTAAATATATATCTAACTGTTTTATGTGACTTTGATATTAATCCTGATAATAATAATATAATACTATTAACGTAAGACAAGAACCAAGAATAATAACTACAGTACATTAAATATAAATAAAAGGACATGATATAAGAAAACTATCTATTAATTTCAAAAAGGGTAAGAGACAGAAATATTCTTACCTTAATATTTATCTTTCAAGACTCGATATATATTTAATAGTCCTTCTTTAGATATAACTTATTCGGTTCATAACCATAGCCTACTAAGCTTCGGTTAAATAATAATTCTTTATAAATACTACATGACTTTAATTAGTTTCAGTATTTTTTCATAATTAAAGAGTATCAGTCAATAAAGGATACCAAGTCCTAAGATCCAAAAGGAAAGGAAGCAACAACAGGAAATAATGTTATTAGATTTTACTTTCGTTTTGCCTTCAGCTGACTGATACCTTAATATATATCTCTGTGCTATCTAGTTTCATCAAGTTAACCACTTGAGGATCAAGATACATAACAGAAGAGTGGCGACCTCGCCAGGATTCGTTTCATACAGTTTCACTCAGTTTCATTACCGTTTCACTACTTACAAATCAAATATTAATCATGCCTGAGCTAATTAGTGACGAAGATGCTAGAGTTTTCATAGAATCAGAACCCACAGCCCCTGATATTGACCGTCTGTCAAAATCCGAACTGAAAGTGCTTGCCTCACATCTCCAGTTAACTGTCTCAAACATGTCCAAAGTAGAGGTGGCTCAGACCATAAAAACCCACCTGTTCCCTGTAGAAGGCGAGGAGGGTGACGGAGTAAACCTAGCCAACTTGATGAACAATTACCACCTGGTTTTACCGGTGATCAATTATTCGAACTAGAACTAGCCAGAATAAAAGCCGAACAAGCCAGAGCAACGACCGAACAATATCAATATCAATATCGTGTAGCTCAACTAAATGTCGATACAAATGCTCCCTTAATTGCTCCCCCTCTGGGATTGACTATGACCAGTGTCATTCCACCTTTCACTGAGGATAATGTGCAGGATTTCTTTGTTTTGTTTGAGGAAGTTGCTGGAGGTATGAGGTGGACAAGAGATCAATGGCCTTTTATGTTACAAACCGTTTTGACAGGGCAGGCTCGAGCCACGTATTTGTCAGAAGTAGCAGAGGTTAGGCAGGATTATGACAATCTCAAAGAAGCTATCCTAAAAACCTATCAATTACAGCCTGAGGCTTACAGGCAATCTTTCCATAAAAACCAGAAGAAAGTAGAAGAAACCCATAAGGTATTTGCCAGGACCATGACTAAAACTTTCAATCATTGGGTCAAGAGTAAGAAAGTCACAAGCTACAACGATCTGAAGGAGTTGGTCCTGTTAGAAAATGTCCTATGGAAAATTGATTCTTCTGTAGCCTATCATTTGAGGGGGAAAAAGGTAGATAGTCTTGCCGACACCGCTGACATGGCTGACACATACGTGCTCAACAACAAATTTTGTGGAAAGAAGCCCTACGGTAATTCTAGTTCTAATTCTAAGTATCCCAATCACAAATCTGACAGACCCAGTCACAAGCCTGTAACGTCTTCCCCAGCTAGCCAAAATAGAATTGTTCCCCCAACTAAAAATGCGACTCAGGGCAATGGTAACAGAGGTGGGGCCCAAAGTAATTGTAATGCTCAAAGAGGGAACGTTCCCGTATCCCCTAAAGTATGTACTTTTTGTGGCAAGAGAGGCCACCTAGCTTATCAGTGCTGGGCCAAGGAGAGAACCGAGAGATCGGGGCAGACAGTTGCCACCGTATCTCAAACTCCATGTTCATGTGCCTTTAATGCAGGACTCCCGACAGAAGGAGTACCTAGCACCAAAAGTTCCTTTAATACAAGACTCCCGACAGAAGGAGTACCTAGCAGCTAACGTAAACCATCTAGACAGGGGTGTAGTAGCATGCGTGGTGCAACCCACTAGGGTTACGCCAATAATAATTTCACCATCAGTGCAGGACAGTTACCGTCCCTTTATTTCATCTGGCAACGTGAGATTATATGATTGCATGCATGAGGTAAACATTCTGAGAGACACAGGTTCTACTAGCACCCTCATGGTGAATCCTTACACTGAGTGCCCACCTGGCGAACCAGTTATAATGAGAGGTGCTGGAGGCCAATTTTATGCATACTTGGTAAAAGGCGAAATTGAATGTGAGTTACTACAGGGTGAGGCCACCATAGCTTTGTGTAGGTCCCAAGATATCCCTGTGCCCGGGGTAACACTCCTTTTGGGGAATGATGTAGCAGGTGAGAAGGTCCAACCAGACCCCATTTTGTCACTTTCCCCTGTTAACGAACCACTAACCGGTGAGCTCGAAAAGGAGATGCCAACAGTTTTCCCTGTGTGTGCTGTCACACGTTCAATGTCTCAAGTAGCAGTTCCCTCAGACAGAAATGTACCGAATGTAAGAGTTGATGAAAGGGATGATGAGAGTGTGAATGACGCTCCAACTGTGCCTGATGATGTGACTGAGGTGGATTTATCTGACACCTTTATGGCTCATCTTGACCCTAACGATGACCATGAAACACCTCCAAATTGTCCTAGTGGCCTGGTAGAGGTACAGAGAGATGATAGAGAATGCAAGGAGTTAACTGCCAGGGCCGTGAGTGAAGAGGAATGTGAGAAGGAGGGTGGTGAATGTTTCTACCTCAAAGGAGGAGTATTGTGGCGTAGATGGAGACAGCCACACAGACCAATCGATGACGGGGCCTGGGACGTCCATCAAGTCCGGACGGTGTTCCTCCTGTTGTTCTCAAAAACTGTGCTTCCGTGCTGACTCCCTGCCTAGGCAAACTCTTTCGTCTCTGTCTATCCTCTAACGTCTTCCCTTCATGCTGGAAGTTTGCTCACATTCAACCTGTCCCAAAGAAGGGTGACCGCTCTCAACCCTCCAACTATCGTCCAATTGCTCTTATCTCTTGTCTTTCTAAAGTTTTTGAAACTATTCTTGCTTCCAAATTTCTTAAGCATTTCTCTTCTCATAATCTGCTCTCAGATCGCCAGTATGGCTTCCTTAAGGGTCGCTCTACTGGTGATCTTCTTTCATATCTTACTAACTCTTGGTCATCCTCCTTTCGGGACTTCGGTGAGACTTTTTCTATTGCACTAGACATATCGAAAGCCTTCGATAGAGTCTGGCATAAATCGTTAATTTCTAAACTACCCTCCTTCGGTTTCTATCCCTCCATCTGTGCCTTTGTCTCTAATTTCCTTTCCGGCCGTTCCATAGCTGCGGTTGTGGACGGCCATTGTTCACTTCCTCACCTTATAAACTCCGGTGTTCCTCAGGGCTCTGTCCTATCTCCTATTCTCTTTCTAATTTTTATAAATGATCTCCTTAACTGTACCTTAATTCCCATCCATTCATACGCAGACGACTCAACCTTACACTACTCCATTAGTTTTTCAGAACGCCCCAGCCAGCAATCCCTCAACGACAAACATAATGAAGCCATAGAACTCTTAAATTCTGATCTAAATACTATTTCCAATTGGGGCAGAGAAAACCTTGTTAACTTTAATGCTTCCAAAACCCAATTTCTGAATCTATCTACCCGTCAGGATCTCCCAGCGGACTATCCCTTGTTCTTCAACAATACAAAAATCAACCCTTCATCTTCTCTCAATATTCTTGGTGTCTCTTTTTCTTCTGCTCTCATTTGGAAGGACCATATTACCAGTCTTGCTAAGGCAGCCTCCCAGAAGCTGGGTGTGCTCAACCGCCTTAGGGGGTTCTTTTCCCCTGCACAGCTTCTTGCTCTGTACAGGGGCATAGTGCGCCCTTGTATTGAGTATTGTTCACATGTGTGGGGAGGTTCCTCTCACACCGCTCTCCTAGACAAAGTTGAAAGGAAGGCCTTTCGTATCATTAACTCCCGTCCACTCACCAACTCTCTGCAATCTCTCTCTCTCCGCCGCAATGTTGCATCTCTCTCGCTATTCTATCGCTACTATAATAATCAGTGTTCCTCAGAGCTATCCCAGTGCATACCACCTCCTTTACGTAGGGCACGTGGTACCCGTCTTACAACTCAATCCCACCCCTACTCTGTGCAACTCTCCAACCCAAGAGTGAAACGTTACTCTCAAACTTTCTTCTACTCAATATCTGAGCTCTGGAACTCTCTCCCAGAATCAGTCTTTCCCTCTTCCTATGACTTAAATTGCTTCAAACTCCGTGTGTCCAGGCATTTTGGCTCGAACGTCCCTTGATTTTGGCCCTGTCACTCTTTCAACTATGGGGGAGGCACTCGCTATAGGCAGTTATGCCTTTTGCCTCCCTCAATCACATAGAAAAAAAAAAAAAAAAAAAAAAAAAGTAGTAGTCCCCTAACCTTGTCGTAGAGATATCTTGGAAATGGCACATTGTATACCATTGGCAGGACACCTAAGTGTGAGAAAAACTCTAGACAGAATCAGAACCCACTTTCACTGGCCAGGAATGCGTGCAGAAGTAGTGGAGTTTTGTAGAGTGTGTCACACCTGCCAGATGACAGGAAAACCCAATCAGAAGGTGCCTGTACATCCTCTGGTGCCCTTGCCCATCTTCGAGAATCCTTTTACTCGGGTGGTAGTGGACATTGTAGGCCCATTGCCTAAGACTTCCCAAGGTAACATTTATTTATTAACTATTATGGACACGGCAACTCGCTACCCAGAGGCTACCTCTGCTCTACCTCTGCCTACCTCTGCTCCAACTGTCATCAAGGAACTGCTCAAATTCTTCACCAGAATGGGTTTCCCCCATGAGGTGCAAAGTGATCAAGGAACTAATTTTACCTCTAACATTTTTCAGCAGTCCCTGAAGGAGTTGGGTATCGAGCATGTTAAGTCGAGCACCTACCACCCAGAGAGTCAAGGGGTTTTCGAACGGTTTCATCAAACTTTGAAAGCCATGTTGCGTAAATATTGTACAGAGACCGGAGTTGAGTGGGATAAGGGGGTACCTTTTCTTTTATTTGCTACTCGTGAGGTTCCAACTGAATCCCTGGGTTTTTTCCCCTAATGAGCTAGTTTTCGGTCACCAGGTAAGAGGTCCTTTGCAACTATTGCAGGATAGCCTAGTTGACCAGGAGGGGAACCAAAACCTCCTCAAGTATGTTTCAGATTTCAAAACCCGGCTGAGATCCTCATGTGAGTTTGCAGCTCAAAACTTGACAGTGGCTAAAAGCTCCATGAAGAACTGGTATGACAGAAAAGCCTGTGAGAGGGAGTTTCAGCCCGGTGATGAGGTTTTGGTCCTGCTCCCCCTTTATTGGCCAACCTTTATCTGCCAAGTTCAGGGGCCCATATAAGATCATTCAGAGGGTGAGCATTACCGATTATCTAGTAACTACCCCAGACAGGAGAAAGCCCACGCAAGTATTCCATATAAATATGTTGAAACCCTACCATAGGTCCCCTGATTCCTCTCCTCCAGATTCTCCCACTGTGGCAGTGAATGTACAAAGGAGTACAAATGAGTACAAAGGAAATCAAGCAACAACAGATATAGTGACCCTTCTAGGTTGCTTGTCCTCCAAAACACTGAGGATCAAGTGTCCAAACAGTGGTTTAGAGTGGGTAAGGGAACATTGGAAAGGGAATTACTGCCCTGGAACTAATGTCCGTGGCAGGATTAGGAAGTTAGTAGGGGACAGATGGGTTAGTAACTGAGGGGGGGATAAAATAAAGTTATTCATTTACAAACGCAGTCAGTCGCGGGTTTGATGCGAGATATTTGTCTAGGCGGAGTTTAAATGAATCAACGGTGATGCAGTCTATAACGTTTCGGGGAAGCCCATTCCACAAGTTGACAACTCGATTGAAGAAGAAATTCTTAGATTCGTGTGAGTTAAAAGATTTACCAATAATTTTGCAACCGTTTCCCCGCGTGTAATTAGATTGGTCGATAGTGAAGTACTTACTACAGTTCATATTGTCGATGCCTTTGATGATTTTGAACACTTGAATTAAGTCACCTCTTAATCTGCGCTGGGTTAAAGGAAATAGATTTAATTCTCTAAGACGCTCTTCGTATGGTTTGTTCTTTAGGCTAGGTATCATTTTGGTAACTCTACGTTGAACTCGTTCTAGCTTGTTTATATCTTTTTGGTAATAAGGGCACCAGGATTGAACGCAGTATTCCAGAAGAGGGCGGACTAATGAATTGTAAAGGGTTAGGATAACTTCTTTGGATTTATGCTCAAATGACCTGCCTATAAAGCCAATTATTTTGTTTGCCTTCTTAACAACTTCTGAACATTGTTGACTCGGTTTTAGGTTACTCGATATTGTTACTCCCAGATCGGTTTCTCTGTTTACATTCTTAAGCTGAGTGCCATTCATCGAATAGTTTGCTTTCTCATTTAGGTATCCGATATGTAGTACTTTACATTTATCCGCATTGAAACTCATTTGCCAAATTTGGGCCCAACATGACAATTTATCTAGATTGTGTTGCATATCGTCAACTTGTTCTTTTGAGAGTACGCTATTTGCAATTTTTGTATCGTCAGCAAATTTTGAGATTGTACAGGTGAGACCCTCATCTATGTCGATGATGTAAATTATAAAGATAATTGGTCCTAGTACCGATCCCTGGGGTACCCCGCTACTTACATTGGTCCATTTTGATGCCTTACCGTTTATGACTACTCTTTGCTTTCTGTTGCTGAGCCAATTTTCTATCCATTTCAACACACCGTCTTGTATTCCATGCGCTTTTAGTTTTAGCAGTAAACGTTTGTGGGGAACTTTGTCAAAGGCCTTTTGAAAATCAAGGTATATAATATCTACAGCTTTACTCTCATCGTAGAGGTTGAGGATATCGTGGAAGAAGCCTAAGAGGTTTGTTAAACAGGAACGTTTTTTACGAAAGCCGTGTTGAGTATCTTTAAGTATGTTATTTTCCTCTAAGTGATTTACGAGTCTGTCTCGTATGACCGTTTCTAGCATTTTACATACAACTGAGGTTAAGCTAATTGGACGATAGTTACTGGGTAGGGATTTGCTGCCTTTTTTTAATATCGGTGTTACGTTGGCTAGCTTCCACTGATCGGGCATAGTTCCAGACTGCAAGGATTTATTGAATAGTAATGTCAGTGGTTTAGAGAGCTCATCCTTAGCTTCCTTTAGAACTCTAGGCGAGATTGTATCAGGTCCAGGCGTTTTATTTACCTTGAGTTTATCTAAACAATTCAATACTTCTCTCTCTGTAACGGTGATATTGCTTAGAACATCTGAATTATCAATCTGAATCAGCGATGGTGTAGGGATATCACTGAGGTCTTCTGTTGTAAAAACTGATGCAAAGAAGGTATTGAGGGCATTACTCATTTGTTCTTCGTCTTTGGTGTATTCTCCATTTTCATCGACTAACGATCCAACAGTTGAAGTAACGACTTTTTTCTTTCTGATATAACTATAGAATTCTTTCGGGTTTGTTTTACTTTGATTCGCAATATGTAACTCTAAGGTCTTTTTACTTTGCTTAATTAACTTTTTGGCTTTGCGTCGTACCTCTACAAATTTCAGCCGTTCTTCGTCATTTTGTGAGGATTTTAATCTATCATTAGCAAATTTTTTAGCAAGCAGGCAGTTTGAAATATCTTTATTCCACCATTTGGGCTTATTATTATGGCCTGGACGCCGAGTTTTCGATGGTATGCAGTCTTGCACTGCTTTTAAGTAAGTGGCTTCAAATAACTTCCAAGATGTATTTATGTCGTTATTGTGAATTAAAAAGCTCCAGTCAGTTTCTTTAAACATAGCTCTAAGTTTATGGAAGTTTGCTTTCTTGAAATTAGGGACTTTTTCGATGCTACTATTTGGTTCGTTACTAGTAAACTTTAAAGTGGAAGTTATCGTACGATGGTCGCTGTTACTGAATTCATCACCAACATTCAAATTCTCTATTAATTCTTCTTTTGTTGCAAGTACAATGTCAAGAACGTTATTACCACGGGTCGGCGTTCCAACAAATTGATAAAGCGAACTCTCTTGCAAGTTCGTATACAAGTCATGTCCGGAGTGTGAAGTAAGAATGTCAGGACCTATGGACAGCCTGGTGCGGACGAAGTCTTCAGTTCTCTTACTGACCCGCAACAGACTGTTCCAGAGCCTGAAGGTATCCATGCAGACTTTGACTTGTCATGTAGCCTATCCAACTTTAAGTATAACTCAGTAGCTTGGGGGGAATTACCATCTAAACTATGTCATCTTCCCTCTGATCAAGCGAACCAACTAATCTCTGTTTTATCTCAGTCTCCCAGTGTGTTCCGTGATACTCCAGGGCTCACTTCTTTGGCCGTGCACGACATCGACGTAGGGGATGCAACACCCATTAAACTATCCCCCTACCGTGTCTCACCACAACGCAGGAGTATACTGCAGGTCGAGCTTGACTTCATGTTGTCAAACGAGCTGATCACTAGGGCCTTAAGCCAGTGGAGTAGTCCGGTCATACTTGTGCCAAAGCCAGACGGGAGCCATAGGTTATGTATGGACTATAGGCAAGTTAATGCTGTCACAAAGAACGATACCTACCCACTGCCACGGATCGACGACTGCATTGACCAGATTGGTACAGCCACCTATATCAGCAAGATTGACTTAATGAAGAGATATTGGAAAGTAGCTCTCACCCCTAGAGCGAGGGAAATGTCATGCTTTGTAGTCAACAATCAAGCCTTCTGCTGTAACGTTGTTTTTGTTGTTCCCCAAGCTGCCTGGCCGAACAGCCCCAAGGCCCCGAGCAAGGTCAAGGCCATAACCGAGCACTCCCACAGAACCCTCCCTGCCAACCACAATAAAGCCTGGGTGACCGAAGCCACTCCATGGCGGGGAGCTGAGGAGGGTGCGGAAACTCCCGGGAAACCAAAGCCCCACCCAGGGCACTGTGCCCCTCAGCAATTATGAAGAGAAAGTTGAGGGGCAAAGGAAAAATGTGACGCTTTGGCTTCCAATCTTGGTAGATTGGGAGGTCAATCCACGGAAGAGATGCCGTCACTTGAGATCTAGAAAATATATAAGTAAAAGGAACAGTCAGAGTAAGCTATGGGTATGGCAGAGATCGCTCAGTTCTCACTCTGGTACAGCCACCGATATCAGCAAGATTGACTTAATGAAGAGATATTGGAAAGTAGCTCTCACCCCTAGAGCAAGGGAAATATCATGCTTTGTAGTCAACAATCAAGCCTTCTGCTGTAACGTAATGCCCTACGGCTTGAAAAACGCTCCAGCTACATTCCAGCGCCTCATGAATTTGGTGACTGAAGGGGTACCTGGATGCGTTGTCTACATCGATGATATTCTTATCTTTTCACAGTCATGGGAGGAGCATCTTTACCAACTTAGATTGCTGTTCTTAAATCTTGCTGATGCCAATCTGGTGGTTAATCTTAAAAAATGCACCTTTGTAAAGAGTACGGTCCAGTATCTAGGATATACGGTAGGTCAGAGGCAGGTTGCACCTCCTCAAGCAAAGGTAGAGTCTATTCTAGAATTCGCAACTCCTAGCACTAAGAAACATATCCAAAGGTACCTAGGAATGATTGGTTATTATAGGCGTTTCATCGTAAACTTTTCTAGGTTAACAGCTCCCCTGACAGATCTTCTCCATAAGGATGTGAAGTTTGAGTGGTCCTCCGAATGTGAGGAGGCCTTTAATGCTACCAAATATATTTTATCAAATTATCCTGTACTCCGAGCTCCTGATTTTAACAGATCTTTTTCCCTAGCAGTGGATGCGAGCAATACCGGGATTGGTGCAGTATTGCTACAGGAAGACGACTGTGAAGTATTGCATCCTGTGTGCTATTTTAGTAAAAAATTAAAATTCTGCTCAACGTAACTATTCAGTCATTGAGAAGGAGCTGTTGGCATTCATTTTATCCCTTCAATACTTTGCTGTCTATGTGCAATCTGCCTCTGGTGCCATCACTGTGTATACTGACCATCACCCCTTAAAATTTGTGCATAAGTTCCAAAATAAAAACCAACGACTGACCAGGTGGAGTTTGTTGGTGCAGGAATACTCCCTGGATGTTAAACATATTAACCCGGGAACTGCAGGAAGACTCTTAAGAGTTCCCCCGGCGGACTGCGGGAAGACTCTTAAGAGTCAGGGAAAAATAAAATCAATTTAAAACACCGATTTTCTTTTTTTTTCTTTTTTTTTGCCCCTGGGCCATGCAAAATATCACTCCTCTACCTCCCCTCGTTCCCCATTTTCCTCCCCTCCTTCAGTTATCACCTATTTTCCCTGTTATTCCCTTATTCTGTGGTATATTTTCGTGCTAACATTAGCCAGTTGTAAGCAGGGCATTGTCATCACTGTTAGCAAGCGAGTGCAAGAGAGAGAGAGAGAGTATCGATCGACAGTGTCTCTCCAGAGGTGGAGGAAAGTGGAGGGGAGGGAGGTTGCCTCAGCCATACATTATGTAACTCCCAGCCTGTATCGCCGATTTTGACCATCCAAACGCTGTTTCCACTTGTTTTATTGTTGTAACAGGTTAATACCTTTATAATCAACCTATAATAAGCGCATATGGAGGAGTATTAATGCTATTTATGGTAAAATAGATATTTTAGTGATGGAAACAGCTCAAATACATGCGCACAGGCAGAGGTGTTCATTACCCCCCATGCGCACTTCAGAGGTTAAGAGGATCCAGAATGTGCTAGCCGATTGCCTATCACGTATCTATTAACCTAAGAAGTGCGCATG
Organism: Paralithodes platypus; assembly: GCA_032716605.1. Lineage (NCBI taxonomy): Eukaryota > Metazoa > Arthropoda > Malacostraca > Decapoda > Lithodidae > Paralithodes > Paralithodes platypus. The sequence continues at coordinate 2,166,255 of CM064509.1, read as the reverse complement.
GGGGTAATTAGAAACGTCTGCCTGTGCTGACGTATTTGAGCTGTTTCCATCACTAAAATATTCATTTTACCATATATAGCATTAATACTTATCCATACACGCCTATTATGGGTTGATTATAAAGGTATTAACCTGAAGCAACAATAAAACAAGTGAAAACAGCGTTTGGATGGTCAAAATCGGAGATACAGGCCGCGAGTTATATAATGTATGGGTGAGGCAACCTGTTTTCCCGCCAATTTCCCCCAAGGCCACTGAGACACAGTCGATCGATACTCTCTCTCTCTCTCTTGCACTCACTTGCTAACAGTGATGACAATGCCCTGCTTGCAACTCGCTAATGTTAGCACGAAAATATACCTCAGAATAAGGGAATAACAGGGAAAATAGGTGATAACTGAAGGAGGGGAGGAAAGTGGGGAAGGAGGGGAGGTAGAGGAGTGATATTTTGCATGGCCCAGGGGCAAAAAATTTTTTTTTTTTTTTTTTTTTTTCGATGTTTAAAGTTGATTTTTTTTTCTCTGACTCTTAAGAGTCTTCCCGCAGTCCGCCGGGGGAAATCTTAAGAGTCTTCCCGCAGTTCCCGGATTAAAGATTGCATTTACCAGGTTGGCCTCATACAGCAGTAAGATTAACTTAATGAGAGGATTTTGGCAATTAGCTCTCCCTTGTAGCGAGGTAAATATCATGCTTTAGTAGTGCGCTGTCATGCCTTCAGCTGTGAGATAATGCCTTGCAGTTCGAATAACGCTTCAGATACGTTCCGGCTATGTTCTGATGTGGTACCTGGAGACGTTGCCTACTTTGGGTGATATTCTTATTATATCCTCATTATAATCTTGCTGTTGCCAATCTGGTGGTGAATCTGATTATGTATTATGTATATTATGTACTATACTCCTTAAACCCTTTTCTAGGAGGGAGGTCTGACATACGGAGCCCTGTATGTGTTTATTTAAGAGTTAGAATTAAGAGTTGAAGGAGTGCCGAATTACCCAGGCGGCGAAGCAGACCAGCGAGCGAACCAGCGAGTGGGAAACCAGCTCGTCCGCATACCAGCAAACAAGCCTTCACACCTGCGTGCGTCATATGGGACCCTGCAAACTACTTCGATGACCCGACGCTATGACGATGATCGACGCCATCAGACGCCATTGGATCACGCATCTGCTACGCATCTAGAGGAGCTGTGATTGGGGCGTGCACCATCCCCCGCCTCCTGATTCGTTCCTACACCATCACTGCATAGTATATAAGACCCGAGTAGTGGGCATTCAAATCAGTCACATTTGGAGTTGGGAAGGTGAACTTGCAGCTGGAGGAAGACGGGGTGAAGTATTATAATGGGATTGTGACTGTCAGTCAGATTATATATGTGTGTGTTAAGTGTGTTCGGTGTAAACACTTTACAGTATGTTGGTTAGTGAGATATGTGGTTGCGAATTAACGTTAACGCTACTATTATGTACTTAGGCTAACTATTTTAGTTGACTGACTTGTGGACTAAAGCTACTCTTTAAGTAATTGGGTTATGATAAAAGTAATACTATTGTTTTATATTAATACTTGCGAGTTCTTTAATTTTCTTTTAATTAAGCTTACATTGCTGGTAAGAACAAGAACGGTGATACTATTGTCTCATATTAGTAATATCGCCTTAGACTAACATGGCTGTTTTAATGTTACTTCTAGTGATTTCCTAAGCTGAAGACAATTCTTTTAGCTTCAAAATATTATTTTTGATTTTCATATTATTTGAGTGAGACCTGAATCGAATCTATGAAGCGATCCTGTAACTTAATTTACTCATAATCAAACCTCAATGTTACGTGGTTAAGAAATACATTTATCTAATTATTAAATATATATCTAACTTTTTATGTGACTTTGATATTAATCCTGATAATAATAATATAATACTATTAACGTAAGACAAGAACCAAGAATAATAACTACATTAAATATAAATTAACGGACATGATATAAGAAAACTATCTATTAATTTAAAAAAGGGTAAGAGACAGAAATATTCTTACCTTAATATTTATCTTTCAAGACTTTATATATAATTAATAGTCCTTCTTTAGATATAACTTATTCGGTTCATAACCATAGCCTACTAAGCTTCGGTTAAATAATAATTCCTTATAAATACTACATGACTTTAATTAGGTTCAGTATTTTTTCATAATTAAAGAGTATCAGTCAATAAAGGATACCAAGTCCTAAGATCCAAAAGGAAAGGAAGCAACAACAGGAAATAATTTTATTAGATTTTACTTTCGTTTTGCCTTCAGCTGACTGACACCTTAATATATATCTCTGTGCTATCTAGTTTCATCAAGTTAACCACTTGAGGATCAAGATACGTAACAATATATATGTTTCTAATCTCTCAGTGGGGTTCGAGCCCCACTGAGAGATTAGAAACATTTAGTGGCTCACGTGTATTTGTGATATATACTTAATATATATATATATATATATATATATATATATATATATATATATATATAAAGAAACCCTTGATGCGGTTCAGCACACCCAGCTTCTGGGAGGCTGCCTTAGCAAAACTGGTAATATGGTCCTTCCAAGAGAGAAGAGAAGAGAAAGAGTCACCAAGAATATTGAAAGAAGATGAAGGATTGATTTGTGTATTGTTGAAGTATAAGAAGATGAAGGATTGATTTGTGTATTGTTGAAGTATAAGAAGATGAAGGATTGATTTGTGTATTGTTGAAGTATAAGAAGATGAAGGATTGATTTGTGTATTGTTCAAGTATAAGAAGATGAAGGATTGATTTGTGTATTGTTGAAGTATAAGAAGATGAAGGATTGATTTGTGTATTGTTGAAGTATAAGGAATAGTATAAGGAATAGTCCTCTGGGAGTTCCCGACGGATGGTAAGATGTGTATTTGTGTATTGTTGAAGTATAAGGAATAGTCCTGTTGAAGTATAAGGAATAGTCCTCTGGGAGTTCCCGACGGATGGTAAGATGAAGAAATTGGGTTTTGGAAGCATTAAATGTAACAAGATTTTCTCTGCCCCAATTGGAAGTAGTAGTTACATCAGAAGATAGGTGTTGTTTGGCTTCATTACGTTTATTTTTCAGTGATTGCTGGCTGGGGCGTTCAGGAAAACTAAATGAGTAGTGTAAGGTAGAGTCGTCTGCGTATGAATGGATGGGACTGAAGGTACAGTTGAGAAGATCATTTATGAAAATTAGAAAAAGAATGGGAGATAAGACAGAGCCCTGAGGAACACCGGAGTTGATAGGATGAGGAAGTGAGTGATAGCCATCTACTACCGTACCTATGGAACAGCCGGAAAGGAAATTAGAGACAAAGGCATAGATGGAGGGAGAGATACCGAAGAAGGGTAGTTTAGAAATTAAAGATTTGTGCCAGACTCTATCGAAAGCCTTCGATATGTCTAGTGCAACAGAAAAAGTCTCACCGAAGTCCCGGATGGAGGATGACCAAGAATTAGTAAGATAAGAAAGAAGATCACCAGTAGAGCGGCCCTTGAGAAATCCACACTAGCGGTCTGAGAGTAGGTTATGGGAAGATAAATGCTTAAGAAATTTTGAGGCAAGAATAGTTTCAAAAGCAATAGAGATGCAAGAAGTGAGAGCAATTGAACGATAGTTTGAGGGTTGAGAGCGGTCACCCTTCTTTGGGACAGGTTGAATGAGAGCAAACTCCCAGTAAGAAGGAAAGACGTTAGAGGAGAGACAGAGACAAAATAGTTTGCCTAGGCAGGGAGTCAGCACGGAAGCACAGTTTTTTAGTACAATATGTTTTTTATGGTTTAAAATTTATTTTCTATATATACTTAATTGATTATGCAAGTAAAATAATATATATATATATATATATATATATATATATATATAAATATATATATATACACAGTATATATATATATATATATATATATATATATATATATATATACAGTATATACTGTATATACTGTATATACAGTATATATATACTGTATATACAGTATATATATACAGTATATACTGTATATACTGTACATACAGTATATATATATATATATATATATATATATATATATATATATATATATACAGTATATACTGTATATACAGTATATATATACAGTATATACTGTATATATATACTGTATATACAGTATATACTGTATATACAGTATATTCTGTAAAAACTGTATATTCAGTATATATATTCAGTATATACTGTATATACTGTATATATATATATACTGTATATACAGTATATATATACAGTATATACTGTATATACAGTATATATATATATACAGTATATACTGTATATACTGTATATACAGTATATACAGTATATACAGTATATATATATATACGGTATATACTGTATATATATATACTGTATATACAGTATATATATACAGTATATACTGTATATACAGTATATATATACTGTATATACTGTATATACAGTATATATATATATACAGTATATACTGTATATACTGTATATACTGTATATACAGTATATACTGTATATACTGTATATACAGTATATACTGTATATACAGTATATATATACTGTATATACTGTATATACAGTATATATATATACAGTATATACTGTATATACTGTATATGCTGTATATACAGTATATACTGTATATACAGTATATACTGTATATACAGTATATACAGTATATACTGTATATACTGTATATACTGTATATACTGTATATACTGTATATATATACAGTATATACTGTATATACAGTATATACTGTATATACAGTATATACTGTATATACTGTATATACAGTATATATATACAGTATATACTGTATATACTGTATATACAGTATATATATACAGTATATACTGTATATACAGTATATACAGTATATATATATATACAGTATATACTGTATATACTGTATATACAGTATATATATACAGTATATACTGTATATACAGTATATACTGTATATACAGTATATACAGTATATACTGTATATACTGTATATACAGTATATATATACAGTATATACTGTATATACAGTATATACTGTATATACAGTATATACAGTATATACAGTATATACTGTATATACAGTATATACAGTATATACAGTATATACAGTATATACTGTATATACTGTATATACAGTATATATATACAGTATATACTGTATATACAGTATATACTGTATATACAGTATATACAGTATATACTGTATATACTGTATATACAGTATATATATACAGTATATACTGTATATACAGTATATACAGTATATATATATATACAGTATATACTGTATATACTGTATATACAGTATATATATACAGTATACTGTATATTATGTTACTTGAATAATTAATAAAGTATATATAGAAAATAACATTTAAACCATAAAAAACATAAAAACAAATTAATAAACATGGTATATTTGGTTTCTTTAAATAAACCATGGTTTTGAGTTTGCCTGTTTTTAAACCATGTTTTTTTCCACCTTGATAATACTATAGTTTGATGGGGTTTTATTGTCTATGCTTATATTTCATAGGATTGTACATGATACAAAATACAGCACAATTTTGGCTCCGATACATCCGTTGCTTAAGTGTTCGTATATTACCTGGTTCTCCGAGTAATTTTTCTTGCTGTTTCGAGACATAAACAAAATTAGATTACCTAATTCTCAGTAATTTTCTTGCCGCTCCATAGCATAATAAATTACCACAAAAAATCATAATAATAATAATAATAATAATAATAATAATAATAGTAATAATAATAATACAAAGCTATAGATTACCTGTTTGTTGTTGTTCCACCAATTAGACAAAGCAGCAACTCCACCACCTACAGCTGCCCCTACACCACTGACTGCAGCTGTCGCACCTGCCCCTAAACCAGCTGCTCCGGCTGACTGAAGCACTGCCACCTGAGGGACATGGGACCTTTGTATTTATTTATTTATGTATTTATTTATGTATTTTTGTTATCCAATCGACCTCTTTCAGCCTACTATTTTAAGACTTTTCGCCCTATTCATGTAGTATTTATTTGTTTTTCCGGGCGAGAGACATTTTTAGACATTATTATACATTTTTCAGCAGAATAACTTTGTCTGGCGATACCAAACAGCTCCAAAACTGCAGGGTCGCTATCGCTCACCATGAAAAAATCTACACCTGGAGGGGGTGAACAATCTAAAAATTGTGTTTTTGATCAATCCATTCGGCCCCTTTCAGCCCACTTTCTTACCTTACTATCACTAAGGTAAGCAAATATATGGCTGAAGGGGCCAAATGGATTATATTAAACGGTAAATTGCCGTGGCCCCACCTTCATTACATGTCTATTACCAAGGTTTTGAGGCGAATTATGTTAGTGTTTGTAATATTTCATTAATCGATTTTAGGAGTAGAGTTGGTTGTTGGATAGAACATAATAATTGATATTGGTTCAGGAGTAATTTATCGAGAGGCCTTCCCTAGTGGTTAAGGCCCCATTAATTGCTCTTTCCATTCACATATGCATAGCCTACGTGAGTTGTAGTTGGGATGTGTGTACATGCTTAGATTGATATGCAGGATTCGAAGTTGCATAATAAATCGTAGGCAGTGTCCACCATTCTTTAACTGCCTTCGTGGTGTAATGCATAATGTGTTGATATTCGGTGTGAGTGTCCTGGGTTCGAATCCACGGACTGCCACATGTGTTTGTAATATTTCATTAATCGAATTTAGGAGTAGAGTTGGTTGTTGGATAGAACATAATAATTAATTCATTATGAAAACCTGGCACTAATGAAATTGAAGTTTGACATCTTTCCATTAGGCATTAAGAAATCGGTAGCCAACGCTGACGTCACACGAGAGTATGTGTTCGATACCTAGGCTCGGAGCTCCAAAATACAATCATAATAAAAACGATAAAAGTTCAGTTTTGACTTCGTTATTGTAGCTCCGATAAATTGCTCGTGTTACGCCTGCTTAAAGAGTTCAGCTTACCGCCAGCTGAAATAAAATCGACTGTAATAATTATTTTTTATTTTTTCACCTGGCGGCAAATTCAATCCATTAGTAGATGATATTTCTGTACTTAACACCTAAAGGTGTTAAGTGTTGGGCAAGATATGGAGTTTGTCCTCTCCAACCCGTGCGTTTTTACGGTGTTATGCCTTTTTCAAGTCGTTCTAGCTCTGTAAAGAAAGGCTTAGTGAAGAATGAAATATATGTGAGAAATTATTTGTTCTGTCCTACGCACAGACACCAAGATCTCGTTCCCTGCTGGTCTCTGGCTTTGACAGTGACAGAAGAAATGAGCAGTTTTGGGGCGAGACTCCTGGGCCGAGCCAGTAGTTTTCAGACAGCTTACACGTGTGTTCGACTTCACCTTTGCTCGGACCTTGCTGTATGTTTACACGTTATGCCAATAACACGAGCGGGCAGCGGCGGGAGCTTGGCTGAAGCCGACGAAGCTATTGGTCGCTCCACTATGCAGGGTGAGTGATTGGACAAGGTCAATTTGCTGGCATTAGCCATGATATGTCCACTCTGATGGTTCATCCGATACTGAGTATCTGCCGACCGAATCCTAGTATTCCAGACATTTGCCAACCATATGTCTCCTCGTGTTTTCTGGGAGGGGGGGATGCAAAACGTCTTGAGAGCTTGCCTAGAGCACCCTTAACCCATAAACGGCGAGGGTCCTCATCTGAGTCTGAACCCTAGGAGGGCGAGCGTCCTCATATGAGCCTTGGCCTAAAAAAAGCCTTTCCAAACATCCCACTGTCACTCAAAACAAAGGAATGTGTAAATATGTGAGATAATTCCTCTCCATACATCCTATCACTACTCTACATGTGTCCAAATTCCCCCCTTCCACCCTCCCCTCCCCCCCTCCCAATTATCACCTATGTTTCTCTTATTCCTGTGATTATCGGTTTAATTATGGCGCCAAAACTCCCTACCCGGTTTCAAGGTCGAAAGGGAGGGGTGTGGAGGGAGGAGAGAGAGAGAGACTAGCCCGCACTACCTCGCACTCGCTCGAGAGCTCATGAAGGGAGGGTGCAGTTTTGCTCTCTGTCAACTCCATGAATGAACCGCTTGGCAATATTTTGTTTTTGTCACCCCCCAAATACTATTCCCACTTGTTTTATTGTTGCAACATGTAAATATCTTCATATTAAACATAAAATAGGCGCATAATTATGAATAAGTAATAACGATATTTATCGGATTATGACAATTTTCGTCAGAAATTAATGCAATAGCTTCGCCCCACACGACGTTTAACGAATCGGAGTCTCGCCGCGGATAGGTTAACCCGCCGTCTGCCAACAATGTATACTGTATATACATCGAGTCGGTTGAACTCAGTCAGTGCCATTAACATATATATACTGTACGTCTAACACAAACAAAAGATCTTTTAACCCGTGGAGCCCCGGCTAGTTTTGTAATGTTTGCGCACCAGAACCCGGCCGGTTTTCAAAAAATGGTTTTATTCCAGAAACAATAGCGAATGGGTTAGGAATGAAGGAAAAACCACGAAAAACCGCTCAAAAAGCTTAAAAAATGGTCCTACAGAGCCCCCGAAAACGGATTTTATAAGAGTAAAAAATTGAAGGCAATTATCCCAAAAAACCAGGTTATTGCGCGCTCGCGCGCACGCACGTGGACTTTGAGAGTTTTCAACCATCGGCACGGGTGCGTGGGATACGTACACAGTTCCCATACAAATCTGAGCCCTCTTGAGTGGCTACACCTGAGGTCACGGTCGGCGCAATTGGGGCGACGCGCCAGGCGCGTCTCTGGGGCTGTGCGTTACATACATCGCCGACGCGTCAGGCGCGTCGCTGGGGCTGTACGGGTTAAGAATCGAAAATCGATTTTCGTCAAAACAAACTTGGCAGCACATGTTCAGACCTCTGGCTGCCCAGTACCTAATGCATGAGTCACTTCTGACTTGCCAGAAGTGACAGAGAGGAAGAGGCAGGCCGAGAGTGAGGTGGAAGAATGAAGTTGAGAGGTATATGAGTCAAAGGGGTGTTGGACGAGACAAGGGACGCCGACTGACAGAAGACATAAGTGCAGGAAGGAGATTCATTCATGGCTCCCCCCTCGGAGATTGGGGTTTCTGGTAATAGATAGATAGATAGATAGATAGATAGCATGATATTAGTCAGAATGCAATAAATCAGGATACCAGGATACTCGAAACATGTACAACGCTTTATCTCTCTCTGATCGTCATATCCTTTAGTCTGTTTTGTCCAGCTGTTGAATTAGGTCTTTTTTGTTTCTGACGGTATATTATCATGTGTCCAACTTGGTAACTCAACTGTTACGGAGATTTTATAGAATAATGCTAATCATGAAAACTTGGCATTAATATAACACAGAAGAGGTATTGTCAGAGTTTCCAATGAGTAATGAGAAATCTATTAGTAAGGGATTCAATTTACTGTCTGCTGAAAAAAAAACTGACTATAAAAGTAAACAATGTAATACTCTTGGATGAAGGAACTAAAGGACAGTGGTGGGTGCGCTCCGGTGAGACCGGTAATGCGGCAGCGCTCCGCGCTCCTTAGACATAAGGTAATGCGGCAGCGCTCACGCGCTCCTTTGGTCAGCCGACCCGATGCGCTTCCCGCTCTGCGCTCCTGGGCTCCGCGCTCCCAAAAATAGGTATATAATAAAAAAAAGTAAAAAACAGCTTCTAGAAGTTATTTAATTATTTACCTAAATTAATACAATCCTTTGTCTTTCACTTCATTAAATTAAAACAAATAAAAAAATTCATAAAAACTCAAGTCATGGTGTCTTTCTGAAGTTTAAGTTTCTCACTTTCTCAGTTTCTGTAATTCTTTATGTCATATCAATGATATGATTGATATCATTGTGACATTGTGACTGTCCATTGATATCTATGATATGACATAAAGAATTACAGAAACTGTCCAAACTGAGAAACTTAAACAGTTAAACTTATCAAGCTAACAAGCCTAACAATACAATAACAACATGATTAGTTGATTACATGATTAAACGATTAATAATTTAATATCATAATATGATATGATTGATATGATGATATCATTAATAATTTAATATCATAATATGATATGATTGATATGATGATATCATTAATAATTTAATATCATAATATGATATGATTGATATGATGATATCATTAATAATTTAATATCATAATATGATATGATTGACATGATGATATCATTAATAATTTATTAAAATAGGCCCCTTCGTAAGCTGTAACTTGCCCGTAAGGGTTACTTAGCGTTAGCAAAAGCCAAAAGAAGTCAGTAACAAGTTAACAACTGTAACACTGTCAGTCTGTCACTATCATAGTATCACTGTATCACAGTTCACTAACACCGTGAGTAACACCGTACGATGACTGTACACGATAATGACGTTCTTGAACCTGTTGTTGACAGGAAAAATCGCTCCGGAGCGCCAGAAAGGAGCGCAAAATTCAAGCTGCGCTCCCCGCCTGCACTCCGAGTTCAGATTTTTGCCGCTCCTCGCTCCTCTATATTGGTAGTGCGCACCGGATCGCAGAGCGCAGAGCGCCAAATCGGCGCGCCCACGCCCACCACTGCTAAAGGAGGGAATGTCAGGGTGAGACAGTGAAGCCAATTTTCTGCACGATGTTGTCCAAACTCTGATATGGACAGTCTTACTTTAAGTATTACATTAAGTTTCTAGTATTAAGTTTGTGGGATCAATAATTATATAGAATAATTAAAAGGTTAATAAATATGTTCTATATTGACTATTGGGTAATCGATCATTCCTATGAATTTAGGTAATTCTAATTGGGTGGGAAAAATATACCTACCCATTTGCGCATGCGTGATAGCGGCGCACTTCCTTCAAAAAGTGAGGGCCCCGCACTCACTCTCTCCCTAGCCGCCACAACTACCAGACCGTCTGCCTACGCTCTCGTGTTTTCAACTCACCTTTCGCCCCTTTAATGATAGTACTTAGCTCATCAATTCTCCATCTATCCATACTAATCCATAGATCATTAATCATCATTCCCATCAATCATTAAGTATAGTGGCCCCCTTCTTTATTCATCAACTCTATCCTATTAGCTAACACTCCGTTTCACACACCATCTTGTAACATCATCCCGGCTCAACAGGTCAACTAAGTTCTACAGCACTAGTTCCAGTCTTCAGGTGATATAAACTATTATATGATATTATTATACAGTCCACTGAACCATCTAACTAACGAATATCCATAGATGTACTGTCGGAAGAATTCCTTTTCAACCTTTTAGTACCCCATATTATCAGGTACAGATACCAAAGAGATGTATATCTTTGTTATGTTACTATATTATCCTACCCTATCATTTGTAATGCTGTTACGTTACGAGCGGGGTTCGAACCCATAACATAAAGAAACATTCCACTAAAACCACAAAACGAGGACTTGTTACTTAGCCTCACAAAATGCGGTAAATATGACTATCATTTTCAGTCAAGAAGAAGTGGCATGTTAAACTTCCACAAAAACTAGCGACTCTCTTTGTAGTCACTAAAACCTTGGTAGGTGAAAAGATGTGGCAAGTTCATAAAATATCAGTTGATATCAAATGGCTGTTTTAGCTTAAAAACCCCAAAGATATTCCTTTCTCATCACTCGTTCAGAATTAGTTATCTTTAGTTACTTTGACTTAGATTTATCCCAACAATCAAAAGAATAATATATTAGCATATAAAGGTAAAATGTAAAGATTATGTAAAATAAAATTATAATTTATTTGCATGATTAATTATACACAAAAGTTAATTCTAGTGAAAATATCAAAGTGAGAAACATTGAAGTGAAATAATAAAGACACTCTTAAGAAAAATAATACATAGTTATATTGTTATGCCCTGTTTTTCTACAGGTTTAACTTGGGTAATGCGAGTTCTAATTGACTGGGTATATAAGGCTGCATGCACAATACAAGATATGAGGAATAGAGAACACAAAGAAACACATGGTAGCAAGTTACACGATTACGTTTATTTATATACCACTGCAGAATACTCGTGCAAGACAATATAATAGAATTGAACAACACTAGCATAAGTGGATCTGGATGGAACCTAGTCTCCCACTTCCAACGTTCAGGTATTAATCTTCTGATCACTGGCTTTAATTCAACAGGTTTATATACCGAAGACCATCAATGTTACTTATAGAATCATATTCACTGTTAGATTTATTACTGGTAGCTCTGGTGCACAAGTAGTAGTTCACAGACTAGATTAGACACGCGTATTTTAGAGCACAGGAATTCTAGTAACCTCAGGGGGTACTGATCTAAGTTTTATATTCTTGTCTCAGAAATACATAGAACGCAAATCAGTGGGCGAACATTCAGATATCACTAGGGTTTCCTTAGGTAATAATATCTGGGCATATGGTTGATTACGAGAGTTAGTATCGCCTGTTAAATAATGAACACTGATACGCTTAGCACTTCCTAATTGAATGGTTATATGAATTATACTGGGGCAAAGAGATAGCCACTTCGTAGAAATATTAATTAGTGAATCTCTAAACAGCACAGTAATATGTAGTACTGCTAAAGGGAATCTTGGGTAGTATCTGATGGGTCTGGTCCTGGTTATCTTGCGTCCATGATGTTGGGGGCTAACGACTGGTTCCGCGGCCGTCCAGGGGGCCCATATGTGTGAAGTTCTCAAATACGTGGGCAGGTCCTTCTATCCAAATCTGCCACGGAGTCTGCCGGCTCTGGAATCTCACTCCGGAACAACACAAGGGCAGAGCTAGAAGTTAACTGCAGGGTAGTGACCCCTGGTTGGTGTCTAGCTTTCAACTGATTTGACTGGGGGCGGGAGCTAGATTTATAGGCTCGGTTCTGGACCCTGTAGACAGTAGGGATCTCGAGTCTTATGGACTTATTTGAGCTCTCAATAGATATGGGGACTAGGTAAGATGGTATTTACTGTTGTGGCACATGGCTATAGGAAGCCTTTATATTTTCATATAACTGAGCCTTAGTAAGAGGTACTATTTTGGCTATACTGGAAGTATTTTAGGGGAGAGAGACTGGATCTACTTTGCGAGGAGGATGGGGACAGCTGTGATAGGAGCGTCTCTCTTAGATTGTTCAATCTTCATTCTATGGTATAGCTGAGGTGCTAATTTAGTGATCAGAGTATGCAAGAAAGGTAAATGGTTTATTGTGAGTTAATAGAGGTTAGTAAAGGTGTTAGTCATGCATGGTTAGTTCATTGATAGGAAGAATTTCTGTGCTACCTGGCAATGACTCGGAAGTCAAAACAGGGGCCAGGTATACCTCCACGGGGGTGGGGGTCTCCCTCCTCGGGTGGGCAAAAAGGGGGAGCTGGGCGCCCTCTCTCTGTGATAGTCGTCCGGCGGCTGTGGCTAGGGGCTTGCCATATCACCAGTGTTCGTAATAACCCTCTGTGTATGAGACAGATGTGGGTGTCCTTAATACCAAAACCGAAGGTGCCTTGGCTAGCTGGTTTTACTCGGCTGGTTGTTAATTGTAGGGTTTGCTGGATGTGGTGGAGACTGGGTTGCTAACTCTGCCACATTTATCTGGAAGTATGGCAATAGAAGTTAGTTACTGGCGAGGCGGCTAGCCTCGCACCGACGACCATTGGGTGCAGGGTTGTGAATTGGTTGTAAGAGAATAGATGGCATGCAAGGGGCTAGTAAAGTTCTAATGTTGTTCTGGCCTACTAAGTGAAGGTAGGCTGGATAGGAGTATATATATAAAAGGTTGGAGAGCATTAGCAACGGACAATTCAAGGATCTTCAAGAGGTATGAGAGAGAGGCTAGGTCGGACAAGAGTAGAGAAGTGCGGGGTCTTATAATGAGAGGGGAGGAGTGCAGGGGACTATAGGGGAATTTGACCCTAAGGTCTCTGGGCGTGGGGGTGGCATTAGGCTGCAGTTGATATGGAAGTTTGAAAAGGCAGTAGAATACGTTAGCCAAATGCTACCGGGGAATGCAACTATGGGGTGGTATATGAGTCTGGAAAAGATAGAGTTATGTGATCAGTCCGAGGGGTTATGGATACTATTAGTTGGCCCTGGGAACTGCGTTTTCTATTAAATATAAATATACCAACAACAGCAGCAGTTCGTAGGGGTACTTAGTTATTGTTTCGGGGTACTTATGACAGATACTGGTAACCAGGTTATCTTATACAATCTCTGGTTGGGGTAAGAGGTGTATGACACGAAGTAAATTGGCGTAGTGTGGACTGTGGATACGAAGGAGGCAAGGGGAAGACGTATGACAATTGTGGAAAAGTAAATGGAAAAAGGTGAACACAATGGCGGATAAAAATACTTAACCTAAGGATTGAATACATAGATTTATGGGGCGATGGGTCTTCAGAAGCTTAGTCTGGCAAGACAAGATGTTCGGGAATGTTAATATTAATACTTAAAACTAAGGATTGCATACATCGATGAACGACGACATTATAGTCGTCGTCCTAATAAGGTGATGAAACCTGGTTGATCTGTACTTGGCACAATACGACACAAGGACAGTGCCGCTATGTCGTATCAATGCTGGTGGCAGTTAATATTATAGACTTAGTTACTAGAGGAACAATGCAAGGGGCGACTGAGCACGGGTTACATATATCTATACTCGTCATGAGAAATTATATACGAGGTCTAGGGACAAGCGTGGGTGTTTTAACTTCTAAGATATATAACATCTACTTCTCGGATGTAAGAACATAGATAGATATAATTATGGCTGTCTGATGTGTTGGCATTGGCTCAACATAGGGACAGGGCACGGGTGTTTTTAATATGAATGTATATTCCTGTTCATCATCTTTGTAGTTAGGAGTGTAGGACACGAGGGGTAGTGTACGTGAGGTGTGGAGAATGGTCAGTTTAGAAAAGGTAGGTGGGTGCGGCCTGGAGCTGCTTAGCCCTGCGGGCTTGGGCCTGTCTGAAATGGCTGGCTCGGTCAGCTGGTCCTTTCGTTCTGTGGACCTTTCCTTTGGGTGTTTCTGTGTGGTGTTCGTTCGTGGCTTCTGTGGTGGGGTTCTCGTTCTGGGGCATTTTATATATAAATACCCTCCAAGAGAGTAAGTGAAAGCAATCAATAAACATAGAAAAATCCTAGGCTATACTTATTCAACTCATGGTGATTCTTTTACAAACGAACTCAGGGCAGGTCAGCTTTTAGATGATGGTGGAGATTACACTGCCTGCCTCAAGCAGAAGGTAGGCTTATATACCCTTAGCTCACCTGGCTCTGATACCAAACTCTTGAACTGCATTAATCATCAACTCATTATATGCTTGCTGAATTAAAGTATTACTTTTACCAAGAACTCTATGATATATCTTTTAATCAATACTTATGATTAGAAAAGCCAAATACATTATTACCTAGTTGTAATCAATATCATTCGTACGTCAGGCAACGAAGGAGAGAAAGAGAGTTGGAGGAAAGGGGTGAAAGGGGGGGGGGGGGACATTGAGTAGGAGCAAGAGTGTAGGGGAATAGGGGGGAGAATGGAATGTGGGGATTACTGGAAGAAAACGGGGGGGGGGGGGTGAGGAGAACACTGCCTGCACTACCACCCAACACTGAATGGTACACTCTTGAACAAAAATATCTTCCTATATAAGATACTAAGCTGTCTACAGGTCGAATTAATTATACCGGGCTCATAACATTGCTTACGATATTCAATCATAAATAATCAAAGATCGCATCCACCATAATAATAAGCACAATACCACAAATACAACCAGTGACACTTGAATAAAATTGAAATCCCTAACAATGCACGTATACGCGGAATACTGCAGTGGTTAGAGTTGGCCAGTTTCTGCCAGTCCTTTTCCCACTTCACGCTCGCATAGGGTACGCTGTACCTCACAATCTCTCCCTTCATTTAACCTCCTTGGCAGTAAATTACCATTAAACCCACTGGATCCCAGCTAGTTTAGATTAAATGTACATTGATAGACCAGCAGATTTGGCCTTTTTTTTTTTTTTTTTTTTTTTTAAATAGCTTAAATGGGCGAGAAATGAAGAATAACACAAAAAACACTCACCTCGGTCATTTGGGGGTCCTATGAGGAGGAGGGGGGTGGGGGGGGAGGCAGCCTCAGCCATCAGCTGATGCCGGGCGGCCTTCAAGCTTCCCGCCCGGCAAGACACATCTGAGCATGGCAGATGTACGATGCATCCAGTTTTCGAGTGACGGTTATTTACACCACCCGAGCATCATGTGTGCCTTCATACTTCATATATTAGCAACATGTATCACATAATGTCATTATAAGTGAAGTTACAGTATGATAAGTGCATAGATTCAAGTTATATAAGTGCTCACGAGTGGCAAGCCTCACGCGCGTCATGGCTACCATGGCGACTGGCGGCCATCATGGTCTCAGACAATAACAGAACGCACACACGTACACACAACCAGCTGATCGACACGCTCCACCCACCACTTTCCCTTTCTGCCTCTCTCACTCACTGTAGATTCATTTTATACTTTATCGTATGTTTTATAGTTATAATATGAGTTTTACAGATTGTTTTAGGCACTTTGGACTTAGAAATATGGGTTTTCACATTGTATTTGTACTGGTATTTTGTACTTGTGTTTTATCGTATTCTATCTAACTGTTATTTTGTACTTATATTTTATCGTATTCTATCTCACTGTTATCGTCATTGTTCACAGGGCTATGCTATATTTACACTTATTGGTGTCCGTCACTGTTTTATGTATATTTGAGTGTCACTATCACTTACATATTGTGTACGGCACTTTGTATATATTTATTATTTACACTTCGTTTTTGTACACACACTTCACTTTTGATAGCGTCTTTTATCGCAGTCTTTGAATACACTCTCTTAGAAATGTTCAAGGGTATGATACTCCCTGAATCAGTCCGGGAAACACAGTGCAACACCACATTCTAGGCACATATACCTGGTATCTGATCTCACAGGGTCCCTCTGTGTCGTGTTCCGGCACGCATGACACCATCTGCGGGGTTTATCATTGTTCTCTGTGAGCGGCACATAGTACAAAGGAGTACAAAGGAAATCAAGCAACAACAGATCTGGTGACCCTTCTAGGCTGCTTGTCCTCCAAATCACTGATGATCAATTGTCCAAACAGTGGTTTAGAGTGGGTAAGGGAACATTGGAAAGGGAACCACTGCCCTGTACTGGAACCAATGTCCGTGGCAGGATTAGGAAGTTAGAAGGGGACAGATGGGTTAGTAACTGAGGGGGGGATAAAATAAAGTTATTCATTTACAAACGCAGTCAGTCGCGGGTTTGATGCAAGATATTTGTCTAGGCGAAGTTTAAATGAATCAACGGTGCTGCAGTCTATAACGTCTCGGGGAAGCCCATTCCAAAAGTTGACAACTCGATTGAAGAAGATTTTCTTAGATTCGTGCGAGTTAAAAGATTTACCGATAATTTTGGAACCGTTTCCCCGCGTGTAATTAGATTGGTCGATAGTGAAGTACTTACTACAGTTCATATTGTCGATGCCTTTGATGATTTTGAACACTTAAATTAAGTCGCCTCTTAATCTGCGCTGGGTTAAAGGAAATAGATTTAATTCTCAAAGACGCTCCTCGTATGGTTTGTTCTTCTATCTATCTATCTATTGCCTGACGCCGTGATCCCCGAAGGGGTGGCCACGAACGAACCGCCCCCAGTCAGTCGACGCCCCTCCCCCCAACCAGCACCGCCTTCGTTCATGTACTTCCTCACTCCATCCTTCCACCTCTCATTCGGTCTACCTCTCCCTCTCTGTCCCTCCACCTCGCTCTCGTACACCCTCTTAGTCATTCTCTCGCTTTCCATACGTTCCATATGGTCGAACCATCTCAAGTTGTTCCTTTTCACACTTTCCAGCACATCTACCTCCACACCACACCTCCTTCTTACTTCCTCATTAGTCTGTCTATCCCTGTAACTCCGCACGCACTCCTTAAGTAATTCATTTCCACTGCTCTCACTCTTGGTTTGAGTCTCTCAACCATCGTCCATGCTTCGCTTCCGTAAGTCAGTGTCGGGATTACCACACTGTCATGCAAGGACTTCTTCACTTCCATACTGACCACCCTATTTCTTGTTACTGCTTTTAGCGTTCCTACAACCCTCTTCCCCTGTTGTACCCTCTCCCGCACTTCTTCATCCATAGTCCCATCTTTACTCAACACACTGCCCAGATACTTAAAAGAGTTGACGATCTCCATAGCCTGACCGTTCAGTTTCACCTCAAACTCTGTGACTTCACCCCTTTCGAAGACCATAACCTTGCTCTTCCCCGCATTTACCTTCAAATTCCGTTTTTCGCACACTGTTCCAAACTCATTTACCAGACCCTGCAACTCCCATTCATTATCACTCATCAGAACTGTATCATCCGCAAACAGCAGTATAGGTAGCTTCCACTCAATGGTTTGTTCTTCAGGCTAGGTATCATTTTGGTAACTCTATGTTGAACTCGTTCTAGCTTGTCTATATCTTTTTGGTAATAAGGGCACCAGGATTGAACGCAGTATTCCAGAAGAGGGCGGACTAAGGAATTGTAAAGGGTTAGGATAACATACATACATACATACATACATACATAAAATTTTAAGACTGAGTGTTCCACACATCAGTGCAGTTTCAGTCTCTTGTCCTAATGGTGGCGTTCCAGGCAACCCTGTTAAGGGCTGCTTCACTTGTCAAGTTCTTGGATTTGAGATCGGCGCGTATAGTCCGATCCCAGGTCTTCCTCGGTCCACCCCTTGGTGCAGCTCCCTCCACAATCACAGACCTGCATTTTTTCACCCAATTTTGTTCATCCATTCTCTCCACATGTCCATACCATCCCAGTCTACTTGTACGCATCACCTCGCTAATACTCTTTATACCTAAACGTCTCCTCAGCTCAACATTTGTTATTCTATCCTGTAGCCTGGCCCCACACATCCATCTTACCATTCTCATCTCATTACGCTCCATTCTGTTGACATCCTCTACTTTAACGGCCCATGTTTCTGAGGCATACGTCATTGCACTTCTAACACATGAGGCATACACCTTTCCCTTCAGGAGGAGAGGCATTCTTTTCATGGTCAGGATTGGCATCAATTCTCTGAACTTCCCCAGCCACACCTAATTCTAGCAACAGTGGCAGCCTCGGCCCCACCACCGGCAGAGATGGTATCTCCTAGGTAACAAAACTTGTTCACCAGCTCCAAAGACTCATTTCCAAAATTCACAGCCACAGGATCATCACTTAACACAAGCTCGCCTTTGCACACTACGCACTCAAATTTCTCTATTTCTGACTTATCCTTCGGCAGGGGCCCCTTTATTCTACTACAACGCTTACTCCCATGGTGTACCCAACATCGACAGATGCTACATTGAATTGAGTTAACGCCCACTCCCTTTCCACACACTGCACATGGGTATGCACCGCTCTTTTCCACATTGCCTCGTCTCAATCTACAATGCATAACCTTGGTTTTGTTAATATTGACTCTTAAACCCTTGCTCGCCATGCCCTCTCTCCACTCTCTGAATTTGGCCTCAGCATCCTGCATACTGTCAGCTATTAGGACTAAATCGTCTGCATAAACAGTTCCAACGGGAGTCCGCCTCTAAAAACTCTAGACAGCGCCTCCAAGACCATAATAAAGAGGAGGGGGCTTAACACTGAACCCTGATGGACTCCAACACGGACTGCGAACTCATCACTCAGTACACCCTTCACCTTCACCGAACTTCGCGAATCCTCATACATCTTCATTATCACACGCACCAGCCACTCTTCCACACCAAGTTTCCTCATAGCCCACTGCACAACATCTCTAGGTACCCTATCAAAGGCCTTCTCCAGGTCCACAAACACAAAGTAAAGATCCCTGCCTTTTAGTAAGTATCTTTCCTGTATCTGCCTGACTATGAAGATAGCATCGGTTGTACTACGTCCTGGCATAAAACCAAACTGCATATCATCAATAGAGATGCTTTGCCTGATCAAACCCTCAAGGACTCTCTCACAGACCTTCATGATTTAGTCAAACATTTTCAGGCCCCTATAATGTCCTCTATCTAGCGCATCCCCTTTTCCTTTGTATATATTTACTATTACACTTTTGAGCCAATCCTCTGGGATTTTCTCATCTTTAATAATGGTGTTTATCAACTCAGTGACTAAGTTTACACCAATCTCCCCTGAGGCTTTTATCATCTCAGTGACAATGTCGGAGCAACCTGGAGCTTTACCGTCCTTCATTTTATTGATTGCGTCGCTCACTACAGCTGGTTCTATCAAAGGATATTGTTTTTTCGATACTAAGCTGTTCCTTATCCCATTCAAACTCTACATTTAGCAATCGTTCATAGTGTACCTTCCATGTAAGCAAACAAGATCGGGAAAGGAGGAGGCTGTACAGAAGAAGAAAATTACTCGCACAAAGACGCACATATCAAAATCTACAGGATAGGCAAAAGGTCGAAATAGATAGAGAAATTGTGGAAATTGAACAAAGGCTAAGAATATCATATGAACTAAAACATATGGAAGAGGAGAGGAAAGCTATTGCAGGTATAAAGGAAAATTCCAAATACTTCTTTTCATACGCCAAACAAAAGGCTAAAACAACATCAAACATCGGCCCACTGAGCAAAGGGGACGGCTCTTTCACAGGGGACAAAAAGGAAATGAGCGAACTCTTAAGCAGGCAGTATGAAATGGCATTCAGTGAGCCTGATGAAACAAAAGTCATCAGAGGCCAAAATATATTTTTCATGGAAACCTCCCCCACGGAAACCCCTCAGATGCTGGATATTGATTTCGGTCCAAAAGACATAGAAGAGGCCATTTCCAACATGCCATCCCACTCGGCACCAGGCCCGGACTCATGGAATTCGATCCTAATGAAAAAATGTAAGGAAAACCTCTCAAAACCCCTGGCTATAATGTGGAGAAGGAGTCTAGACACTGGTGACATACCAGATAGCTTGAAAAACGCAATAATTGCCCCACTGCATAAAGGAGGGAGTAAAGCACTACCAAAAAACTACCACCTCGGTAGCTCTAACCTCTCACATCATTAAAGTATTCGAGCAAGTCCTGCGAAGCAAAATTTCAACATTTATGGAGACAAATGAACTACACAACACCGGTCAACACGGGTTCAGAGCGGGAAGATCATGTCTCTCACAACTTTTGGAACACTATGACAAAATTCTTAAAGCGCTAGAAGAAAAGAAAAACGTGGATGTCATTTACACCGATTTTGCTAAGGCATTTGATAAATGTGACCATGGTATAATAGCCCACAAACTGAAAGCAAAAGGTATAACTGGGAAAATCGGACGGTGGATATACAATTTCCTCGTAAACCGAAAACAATCGGTAGCAGTAAACCAAGTCACTTCTGAGCCTTCGGATGTCAAAAGCTCAGTGCCCCAAGGAACAGTGCTAGCGCCCCTTCTGTTCCTCATACTAATTTGCGACATAGATACCAACACCAGACACAGTACGGTGTCGTCTTTTGCTGATGATACAAAATTAAGCAAGATAGTAAACACACAAGAGGACACGGGCCGACTGCAGGAAGACATGAATGTAGTGTTCCAGTGGACCAGGGAAAACAACATGCAATTCAATGAGGAAAAATTCCAATTAATACGGTACGGAGATAATAATGGTGTTAAAGAAATTACAAATTACTTAACAGAATATAACCACATAATAGAACGGAAAGACAGTGTGAAAGACCTTGGGGTATTAATGTCTGAAAATATGGGTTTCAAAGTACATAACCAGGTCAAAGTGGCGGCTGCGAAACGTCTAACGGGTTGGATTCTGCGTACTTTTAAAACACGCGGTGAATTGCCTATGATAACGCTCTTCAAATCTCTAGTGCTACCGCGGCTTGAATACTGTAGCGTATTAACATCCCCATACAAAGCAGGTGAAATAAATGACGTAGAGAGTGTACAAAGAAATTTCACTTCGCATATAAGTTCGATAAAACATCTACACTATTGGGAGCGTTTAAGAGCACTGAATCTGTACTCACTGGAACGTAGAAGAGAACGTTACCTAATAATATACACGTGGAAAATCGCAGAGGGTTTAGTAGCAAACCTACATACTCCGATAGTCATGAAATTCAGTGATAGGAGAGGCTGGGAATGCGAAATCCCCCGGATAAATAACAGGGGTGCTATGGGCTCTCTGCGAGAGGGCTGGTTATCACACAGAGGCCCACGTCTCTTCAACAAACTCCCACGGCGAGTAAGAGACATGAGGGACATCTCGTTAGACAACTTCAAGAGAGCCCTAGATGTCGAACAGCAAAAAGTGCCAGACGAGCCCATCCTCGCAAGGGAGCGAGCTGTCGCTTCAAACAGTCTACTGCACCAAATCACCACCCATAACGAGGGGCGTCGCGCTCCTTGGTGCCGCTAGAAGAGCGGCGAACACATCCAAAGGTATCCATAGGTAAGGTATCCATGCTTCTCTAATTTCATTTTCTGCATACACAATCTTCCCATTATCATCTCTAACACACTGTTCACCTATAATATCCCTACTGTCATTTTTAACTCGCCTAGCTAGGTTGAAGATCCCATTGGGATTGTCAGTGTTACACACTTGTTCGAGGACCAGGTCCTTAATGCGATTTTTAACATTGTAAATAACTCTTTTGGCAGTTCGTTTAGCTGCCTGGTATTCCTCCCTGCTGCCTCCTTTCTTCCATGCTTTGAAGCATCTCCTTTTCTCTTTCACAGCATGTTCTACCTCATTGTTCCACCACCAAGAGGTCTTATTCCGGGGGTGACCCTTTGTTTTCCCACAGACTTTGTCAGTGGCAGCGATAAGGCTATGCTTAAGAAAGTTCCATTGGCTATTTACATCGTTAGGCCTAGCTTCCTTATTTCTATTCATTTCCTCCAGTTCATTATGAAACCTATCCCTAACTTCCTTGTCGTTCAGCAGCCACACTTTCCTTTTGGGTATGTAAACCTTCTTGCACTTAGGACCTCTGTATAAGCTCATGTCGCACACAAGTAGCTTATGCTGGGGGATAAATTCTTCGCTCGGGATGACCTTTACATCTCGAACTAGTTTCCAGTCTTTCCTGTTAACCAAGAAGTAAACTATCTGGCTACTGGAGACCCCAGAGTTATATGTGATCAGGTGGCTCTGTCTTTTCTTGAACTTTGTGTTACACACAACCATGTTGAGTGCAACGCAGGACTCCAATATATATTCGCCTTCTAGATTTCTCCTTCCGTAACCATTTCCTCCATGTACCCCCTCGTATCCATCTGCAGATGCTCCCACGTGACCATTGAGGTCCCCCCCCACGATTGTTATTTCGTTCTCCGAGAGGCCTGAAATGACACTGACGGTGTAATTCCAGAAGTCCTCTTTTACCTCTTTCTGTAAACCAGCCTGTGGGGCATATGCAGATATCACATTCAGAATTATTTCACCAACTTTTAACTTCAAAACAATCAGCCTTTCACTAACTCTCGTAATCTGAAGCACACTTTCCGCCAGCTCTTCAGCCACCAGAACACCCACTCCTCCTTTCGCTTTATCAGTCTCCACACCCATCCAGTATATCCTATATCTTTTCCTCCTTCCGACAATCCACTCTATCCCATGCCTCTTCCAGAGTGTTTCCTGGGTACAGCAGATGTCCACTCGCCTCCTCTCACACATCTCAGCCACTTCATTCGCACGCAGATTCAAACTACCAACATTCACACTAGCAAGTCTGAGTTTGTGGGGGGCATTTGTCATTGTCCTGTGCGGTTTTGTTTCATCGGACTTACGTTTATTTTCTTTGATTTTAGTCATAGTTAGGTAGGTTTGGCTGGCAGATGGGCATCACACCCCCCCCCCCCCAGAACTCCGGCTCCAGTCTACCCCGGGACCATTCCAAGCACCATCCCCCAAGTGATTACAAGGGGGTAGGATCCAGTGGCCTCGGTACGCCCCACCAGAACCAGCCGCAGGGACGCACCCCGTGCGCGTACACGGCACTACGACTGGCCTGGTATTTTTCGCCAAATGACAGGGCAGCCTCCTGGAGCGCTACCACCAGGTTCGGGCCCCTATACTATTGGGCGGAAAGTGCCAGTCCGGGGAAACACTACGTACTGTACCCTCTGGATCCATTTCGTCCAGGTTGGGCCCAGGGCGCCAGGGCCGGGTCCAGAGGGAGCGACACCCACTGCCAGTGTGCCGCCATTAGGCAACTTAGAGCAAGTACAATGAAGCCCTGTCACAGCACTATCATATAGAGACAATGCCAGCGCCAATAACAATTGTCTGCAATTGTATAGTGATGGCTACTTGATCCTCAAGTCTATCACCATCCCCCCTATTAGTCGCCTTGTACGACATGCAGTAGGATGCGTGAGGCATATTCTTTTTTTCCTCCACCATTAGATGAAGGCCTCCTTACCCCCTGGGGGTGTAACTTCTTTGGATTTATGCTCAAATGACCTGCCTATAAAGCCAATTATTTTGTTTGCTTTCTTAACAACTTCTGAACATTGTTGACTCGGTTAAAGGTTACTCGATATTGTTACTCCCAGATCAGTTTCTCTGTTTACATTCTTAAGCTGAGCGCCATTCATCGAATAGTTTGCTTTCTCATTTTGGTATCCGATATGTAGTACTTTTGGACACACGGAGTTTGAAGCAATTTAAGTCATAGGAAGAGGGAAAGACTGAACCTGGGAGAGAGTTACAGAGCTCAGCTGTTGAGTAGAAGAAAGTTTGAGAGTAACGTTTCACTCTTTGTTTGGAGAGTTGCACAGAGTAGGGGTGGGATTGAGTTGCAAGACGGGTACCACGTGCCCTACGTAAAGGAGGTGGTATACACTGTGAAAGCTCTGAGGAACACTGATTATTATAGTAGCGATAGAATAGCGAGAGAGATGCAACATTGCGGCGGAGAGAGAGAGATTGCAGAGAGTTGGTGAGTGGACGGGAGTTAATGATACGAAAGGCCTTCCTTTCAACTTTGTCTAGGAGAGCGGTGTGAGAGGAACCTCCCCACACATGTGAACAATACTCAATACAAGGACGCACTATGCCCCTGTACAGAGCAAGAAGCTGTGCAGGGGAAAAGAACCCCCTAAGGCGGTTGAGCACACCCAGCTTCTGGGAGGCTGCCTTAGCAAGACTGGTAATATGGTCCTTCCAACTGAGAGCAGAAGAAAAAGAGACACCAAGAATATTGAGAGAAGATGTGTGTTGCATATCGTCAACTTGTTCTTTAGAGAGTATGCTATTTGCAATTTTTGTATCGTCAGCAAATTTTGAGATTGTACAGGAGAGACCCTCATCTATGTCGTTGATGTAAATTAGAAAGAGAATTGGTCCTAGTACCGATCCCTGGGGTACCCCGTTACTTACATTGGTCCATTTAGATGCCTAACCGTTTATGACTACTCTTTGCTTTCTGTCGCGGAGCCAATTTTCTATCCATTTCAACACACCATCTTGTATTCCATGCGCTTTTAGTTTTAGCAGTAAACGTTTGTGGGGAACTTTGTCAAAGGCCTTTTGAAAATCAAGGTATATAATATCTACAGCTTTACTCTCATCATAGAGGTTGAGGATATCGTGGAAGAAGTCTACGAGATTTGTTAAACAGGAACGTTTGCTACGAAAGCCGTGTTGAGTATCTTTAACCCTCGTCTAGCGAGGGGTTTTGGGCTATTTTGGGCATATTCAGGCCCTCCTGAATGATCAATCAAGTATCTGCATGAAAAGAAATATATTCAGCAAAAAACTAGGCGCTACAAGCTTCAAAATGAGACCAGAACAAGCTATGTAGCACTCATCATTTTGATGCAGTGGTCCCACCAACATGGGAGTTTAGCGTATAGCGGCATATTTTTTCCAGCTGCACTCACTACTGGCTATACTGCCGGCCTCTCAAGAACAGAGGGAGCGTGAGTCAGTGGGCGGCGGTAAGCCCTGGGTGTCGGCCGTGTGGCCTGCTGTGCTCCCGGCCATTTGCACTAGATTTTAACCCTTTAAAAGCCTTAATAATGCTCCTAACTTGCTGCTTTTTAGATACGGACTTAAGTCGGGCCCCGCTCTTTAAGTGTTAAGTATGTTATTTTCCTCTAAGTGATTTACGAGTCTGTCTCTCATGAGCATTTCTAGCATTTTATATACAACTGAGGTTAAGCTAATTGGACGATAGTTACTTGGTAGGGATTTGCTGCCTTTTTTTAAAATCGGTGTTACGTTAGCTAGCTTCCACTGATCAGGCATAGTTCCAGACTGGAAGGATTTATTGAATAGCAATGTCAGTGGTTTGGAGAGCTCATCCTTAGTTTTCTTTAGAACTCTAGGTGAGATTGTATCACGTCTGGGCGTTTTATTTACCTTGAGTTTATCTAAACATTTCAATACTTCTCTCTCTGTAATGGTAATATTGCTTAGAACATCAGAATTATCTATCTGAATCGGCGATGCTGTAGGGATATCAATGAGGTCTTCGGTTGTAAAAACTGATGCAAAGAAGGTATTGAGGGCATTACTCATTTGTACTTCGTCTTTGGTATATTCTCCATTTTCATCGACTAACGGTCCTACAGGTGAAGTAACTACTCTCTTCTTTCTGATATAACAATAGAATTCTTTTGGGTTTGTTTTACTTTGATTCACAACATGTAACTCCAGGGTCTTTTTACTTTGCTTAATTAACCTTTTGGCTTTGTGTCGTAGTTCTAAAAATTTTACCCGTTTTTCGTCATTTTGTGAGGATTTTAATCTATCATTAGCAAACTTTTTAGCAAGCAGACAGTTTGAAATATCTTTATTACACCATTTGAGCTTATCATTATGGCCCGTACGCTGTATTTTTGATGGTATGCAGTCTTGCACTGCTTTTAGGTAAGTACCGGTATTTGCGAATGATTCCCAAGATGTATATATGTCGTTATTGTTAATTAAAAAGCTCCAGTCAGTTTCTTTAAACATTGCTCTAAGTTTACAAAAGTTTTCTTGCTTGAAATTAGGGACTTTCTCGATGCTGCTATTTGGTTCGTTACTAGTGAACTTTAAACTGAAAGTTATCGTACGATGGTCGCTGTTACTGAATTCATCACTGACATTCAAATTCTCTATCAATTCTTCTTTTGTTGAAAGTAGTCAGGGAAGTGGTGTTCTGTCAGCCTGGCAATCCCTTCTGCTGCTGGCTGTCGATGTGCGGGGGGTTGCTGGGCATGGGGGGCAGTCATGTTTTCCCTCAACATCTCCCTGCACAACTCGATGCAGAAGTTCTCCATCGTTTCCTCCGTGCCGGTGATTATTGCGTGGAGGATGTGGCTGTTATACAGGGTGATATCGAGGAGGTGGAAGAATAACTTCTTATACCACCTCATCGTCTTCCTCGCACACTCGACTGACGAGATGACAGCATCAGATTTGTCCACCAGACGCATATTGATGTTGTAGTTGCAGATGGCCAATGGTTTCTTGATTAGTTCACCTGTTGTTCTGTCACGACGTCTGCTGTCTTGGAAGATGGGACGGTGGACTGTTGTGAGGACGTTCACATCCCGGTTATCCATCCAGGACAACATGAGGACATTGTTAGCCTGCTGGTAGATGATGGAGCCCTTTTCCAGCCTGGGTGGTAGTTCGGGCATGAAGGTCCGATTCCTCCTGACGGTGCCACAGACTCCTGTAGTGCGGCTATGCAGGAACTTGGCAAGGGAGGGGCTGGTGTACCAGTTGTCCAGGTACAGTATGTGGCCCCTGTCCAAGTAGCCTTCCATCATGGTGATCACGATGGCCCCAGAAATACCGTATGTCCTCGTTTCCACCAATTCTGGCTTCCTGCCCATGTACAGAATTATGTCCTGGACTGAGGATGCTGATATTTCCCCTCCACAGTAGCAAACTCTCATCAATTATCAACTTCTGATGGGGATTGAAGGCGGCAGCAAACTTCACCTTCAGGTACTCGAAGATGGGTTTTATGCTCTCCATGGGCTCCTTCATGCCTCTTGGTTGTTCCTGGTTTCTTGTGTGGCTTTCCACGCTATCGATGAAGTGAAGGTTCCTCATTATGACCGAGAACCTATGTCTACTCATTACTTGGCCAAAGATAGGGGTTCAGACGAAGAGATCCCAAGACCAGTACTTTTTGATAGAGGATTTCTTTGTGACCCCCATCAGGATGACAATGGCCAAGAATGTGTAGAATTCTGGGACATCTAGTGTGGTCCATGACAGCCTTGCCGAGTACTTTTGCTGTTCTTTCCCAGCCATAAAATAATAATTGTACCAGTTGGTCTGGTCAACAATTAGAGCCATGAGGTTTGCAGTAAAAAACTGCAGGAAGACGTCAAGTCTCGTGGTCTGGTGCCCTTGGTTTGGGAGCGTAGGGCCGGCAATCCCAGGGCCGACAAAGTTATAGTTGGTGGGCACAAAGTTCGCTCCATCCACCCAATTCCACTCATCGGGTTGATCGGCACCTTCGTCGCCAGAGTCGTCAGGAGAGGAGTCACCATCAGGGCGGCGGGAGGGCCTTGCCCTGCCTCTTGACCCCGACCTCAACCTCGGCCTTGGTCGAGTCGACCCGGACCTTGCTCTTGCACCGCTAGGGGTGGGGCGTCGTACTAGGGTAACTTTAGAACCCCTTCGGCCACGGCCACGGCCACGGCCATGCCCACATTGGCTGGTAGGGCGTTGCGCACAATCAGGGCGTTGTGGCAACGCAGGCGGTGATGGTGTCAGAGTGTCGTGTCCGTGGGAGGTCCCAGGCTGAGGAGAAGGTACAGGTGAGTATGGTAGTGGGCCGGGGGGTGATGGTGGGGGCAGAGAGTGTGGTGGTGGTGGTGTCGGGTGGCGAGGCGGAGAATGCGCTGAGTCATCCCGGGCAGCCATGGTGGGGAACAAACGATGTGTGAGCTTCCTTTGTTGAGCAGGTTCGAGGACAGGCACTTCCTTATATGTTTCTTCCTCTGAATAACTTGATGGCTGCGCAGCCAAGATGGCTGCAACCCTATAGAAGGTATTAGGGGTTGTCGCTTTTAGTGGAGAGCCAATGCGGGGTGGTGGTGAAGGCAGACGCGGAGGAGGACCACGGCGAGGCACGCGTGGTGTCGGACCTTGACCCCTTTCATCCTCAGCTCTTCTCTTCTCATCCCTACGATGAGCAAGCGGAATGTTGAGGAAGCCCATGGGGCCTGGGTCATCTGCCTCCTCCTCCTCCCCTTCCCCACTTGCTGGGGAGTCCACTATGTCATGGGGAACAATGGGGGAGCAATACCCTCTCTCCTCCCTTTGTTCTAACATAGCGAGGCAACGAGAGATGGGGACAAAGGGTTCCTCCTCATGCATGTCCTGTATCTCGGCCAAACTGGGACGATACTCTTCGTCTGATTCGTTATCTGACGATCCAGTGTCACTATCAGGCAAATCACTTTCATCAAATATGGCCATGGCATCACGAAGGGATATTCCCCTGCGTGGGTAACGGCGAGGTAAATCCGACATGGTGTTGCACTCGCGAGATCTACGGGTAAACTGGCTGTCCTTTGTCATTCGCGTCCTATGTCCCAACAAACCTAGACTTGGGGGTTGCCAAGTATTGCCTACATCCTAAGGAATATCCCATACCAATATAAAGCCTATAGCTACCATAGGACAAGAGTAAATAAGGTCGAAAGTCGTGGTGAGATAAGCGGGTACAGTGTTTTTCTCCTCCTCCCGCACATCACCACCCGCCCGGCAGGACTTAGTGGGTTGCCGAGTATGGTCAAGTAATGCCAACATCCTAAAGAGTATCTCACACAAATCTCAAGCCTCTAGCTACCATACAACAGGAGTAAATAAGGTCGAAAGTCGCGGTGAAGTAAGTGGGTAAACTGGCGCCACTAATCCGCCCGCCACCATCCGCGCGGCTTGCCTAGGCAGTTGCTGGGTACCGCCACTGTTCGGCAACATCGTAAGGAATATCCCATACCATTCTCAAGCCATTTCCTACCATAGGAGCCGAGTAAATGAGGTCGAAGTAGCGGACACAACATTTGCGGCGCTGGGGTTTAGCGTTACATACATTGGTGGCGCAAACGCTGCGTCGCTGGGGTCCCGTGGGTTAATACTATAAAACAGTGTCATAACTGAGTATGATAGCTTATGATAGTCTAATGTTGCTGAGTATGAGAAAGCTATGATGTTGTTCTAAATTATAAATGAGCGGTCGGGCTAGCATCCTCACCCAAAATCAACAAGAGAAGCGAATGAGTTGCCTCAGTAGATGAAGGTGATTCATTCGTGACTACCCCCTTGTGGAACAAGGCATCTAGCAATAGATTGATATCATATCTCACCTCGCTGTAGCATATGGAACAGTTGGCAACACGAGATTGTATCCACTCCTACTCCTCACTTAAAACTGCCTTAATTTAAGTTGTTTCATTATTACAGTGTTTATTAATTAGGGAACAAAATTAACTTAATGCTGATACGCTTCATTATTAAAATGTTAAGCAGTCAAAATTGATCCAAAATCACAATAAAAATGACAACAATAATTGCTTCACTTGAAATTGTTTCTTTTAAAGTCTTGATTTTCAGGCACGTAAGCACATCTTTGAGGAATTTCTATAGTATAATTTACATAAAAGAATAATTCGCTATAAAACTGTTTATTGGTACTATTATTTAACCTCTGGACTGCAGCCAGACTCTTAAGAGATTCTACTGGGCAAATGCGGCCAGACTCTTAAGATCCAAGGCCTAAAAAAAAACTTTCAAAACTTAACTACTGCATAAATAATATAAATGCATTACTACTTTAATCGTACTAATTTGCCTTCCATATATAAAATCACGGAGGTACGTTTTACTGTTTGATGTTCAATGTTGGGCCAGAGCTTTTACTGGCAATTTTAAATGGTCAACATTTGCCTCACAACATTTCTGGGATCTATTGCATTGGTATCGGAAATTAAAGTAAAGGTAGTGTTATATACTTAGGAATATAATTATAGGAAAATTAATTCTACTCTCATATAGTTTTGCTAATATATTGCAGTGGAAATAACAATGTTACATATAGTTTACAAGGCAACTGTACACGCCTCTCAGTTTAGAGGGCATTTCACGGTCAAGACCAGCTCTAAAATCCTTGTGTTAGGCTGACCAATATCCTGTTGTCAAAAATCACACCACCTCTATCAGGAAAGTTCCCTCACAGAGAGAAGTGGTGTGACTTGTGCTCGTCAGTTGTGTATTGGTTTACTTGCCCTAGCTGCCAGGCAGGGTCTGTGGGTAGCACTGTACGCACTTAAAAAGTCCATGTTGACGAGCACAGAGATCACTCGAGTAGAACGGGTCAGAGGCTTCACACACCTCCACAATCCTCAGTAAGAGATCACAGTAACGTGTGTAACGTTATTCCAACTTCAGATCATTTTAAAATTCTTGATAGTTGCACTAAAGAAAATCTAAGGATTCTTGAATCTCTCTACATTAAAGCCCATAAACCTGTTTTAAATAACACCGTATCAGCCTTTCCCCTTCATATACTATAATCGTCGCTTCTGATACTCCCCGAGTCTAGTTGTTTTTTTGCTTTGTTTTATGTGTAATGAAATCTAATTTTCATATATTTTGTATTACTTGTATTTTGGTATTCCCTGAGTGAAGCCTTTTTTTCATATAAGTGTGGAGTATTTGAAATGTCCTATATTTCCGTTCTTCTTTCATGTTAAACTAAAATATACTACAGTAATTGTCTTATATTTTAAATGTATAAATAATGTTAGGTTAAAATACTTAGATATTTGATCTTTATTTTTGCTTAGATCCTGATGATGACTTAAAGAAAAGTTGAAACGTTGAATAAATAAAGATGTTCGTGATTACCCTGGTCCTCCTCTTTCTCGGAAGTGGTTTTATATGGATATAGAAACATCCCAGGTACTGAGGTTGGGGTGGATGGAGAATATACTTCAAAGTTGGGCGCCAGATACCACGGTGCCAAAGGTGTTCACAGGAGAGTTCTATTGTTCTATTAGGAAATAGACATATTTATAATTTGTTCCTGGATTCATTGTTTCTGCATATCAAGAGCTTCATACTTATACTTTGTTCCTGCATATCAAGAGCTTCATACTTGTACTTTGTTCCTGTAATAATTGTTCCTGCATATCAAGATCTACAAACTTATACTTCGTTCCTGTAATAATTGTTCCTGCATATCCATAGATTTATTTGTTAGTAATCTTGGCAAATCCAATGTCAAAGCTATAAACCTAATTGCAGTGGCGACTTGTCATCAAGTGACCCAAAGTCGTCACCCCAACCGCGGTCAAATAAGAAAACGTCTAGAGTCTACTCCTTAACCCACAGAGTGCCAGACAATTATTGACCCTATTCATCTGCCAGTGCCAGAGGAGTTTTTATTTTTATTTTTTTGGCTAAATCTATCAAGTTGGGTGAGAAAGGAAGGATAATGGTAAAAAAAACACTCCCCTTGTCCATTTTCGCCAGAAATCAGGTCCCCGATGGTCCCGAATGTAGCTGAAATTTTCAGAGCAAATCATCGACTTTGGAACATATAGGTAGGAGGGTGGTGGGAGGGTGTTTTGGGGGATGGTGGGGGGAAGGTAGAAGCGTAATTGACACGTGTTACAAATATGAAGCGGATTGGTGAGGTAGTTTCGCCACCACAGATTTTCCTTTTTTTCCTTTTCTTCGTACGGATACGCTGGAAGTGGGTGGTCGGAGGCGGTTGGGGGTGTGGTGGGGGGAAGGCAGAAGGGTAAGGGACTTGTCACACAAATATGGAACTGATTGGTGCAGTCGTTTCGCCACCACAGATTTTCCTTTTTTTTCCTTGTGAGGCGACCGATAGTCAGCGAGTGGGTGGGGGGAGGGGGTTGTGTTGGTGGTGGCAAGAAGCCAGAAGGGTAAGGTACATGTGGTAGAAATATGCAAGCCATAGGTGCAGTCGATTTGCTGCTACAATTTTTTTCCGGCGAGTCCGTATATATACGGACCTGGCACTGGGCGTAATAAGACCCTAGTCCGTATATATACGGACCTGGCACTCAGCGGGTTAATTAACTTACTCTAGCAGACGTTGTACACTAACCAATACCACCACCGAAGGTGAAAAAGCATAGAAGAGAAGAAAAAGGAATTTACCTTAGTTAAAGTTGATGCCCATCCCGTCTTTTGTCAGGGAGTTGACAACTGGTCGAACCTGAGCGCAAGCTCCCTTATCCCAGTATCATTTTCATTCACACCACCATATGAATAAGTCGATTTTGTTTGTGTTCTTCAATCCATCCTGTTGCTGGCATGTTTCGGCTTCTATTGCCTTCCTTATGTTAGACAGATGCTACGTGGTATAGGGCGCACATGAAATGGGCTCCAGAGTGTGTCATATGGAGGTCGCGTTTGGAAATAGTCTACCGAAGGTTTCAGAGGTCGCCTGGCTTGCCCCGTGTTTTTAGAGATCTTTCTCTTTTCATATTTTCTTTTCCGTTAGTTCTGGACATAGTTTTAGCTTATTGGTAGTCTAGTTTGTTTTATCATTCAGGTCTAGGCTATGCCCCAATGAGTTTTTCATTTTTTTCATAGCCTAGGTGTTTACGTTTTGGGGTAAATTCAGAAATCGCCTTAGGCGGCGCTGCTAGCTTTGTAGTGTTTGTGTTGGTCTGTTTACCATCTAGTGTTTTTTCCAGAGTCACCCCTTTCGATCCTCAGGAGTGGGTTAGGTGCCTGGCAATGTGTGGTTCGCTCACACAAGGGTTTTTTCACCATCAACACTCTCACTGCAAACAGCTATGTGCCCCCCTTTTTCTCGCAGTGATCATTTGCTGGTTTGTTTTTACCCATTACGTTTCATCGCTATCTCCTTATGCCCACCTTGATCTCGTGCCTTTACAACGCTGCTGGTGACGAGATTTGGCTGTCCTCTTCGCCTTCACCCCACCTTGGACTTGGTTTGGCGGCTGGCGAGTAGGGGCCAGCAATCCCCGCAGTGTTGTCATGGTGTCTCCCATTTTGCGGCTTCCCCATGACATCGTTCCCTAAGTTGCGGTGCACGATCATAGTGGGCTATCATCCGCTTTACCGCACTTTCGAGGGACGCCTCTCGGGGGTCCCTGTTGTGCTGCCATCCTCCCTGCACCTGTCTCTTACTGGGCTATACTCACTCTTTTGGGTGATGGGGGGTTCCTGGGGGATGACCCTGCTCTCCCCTGGTGTGTCTTTCTTGCTGCCCAACTACCTAGGCCAGGGTTCAGTTGGCCGTTTGTTTCTTGGAAGACACTGCTCAGCTTGTGGGCCCCTGCACAAGCTTGGATATCCCCGCTCTTGCAACCTGTTCCAGTGTTGCCTCAGATGCTCGATTCTGCTCCTCATTTTTGCACGGACCTGGCTCGCTCGGTTCAACAAAATTGCGAAGTTGATTCGGTGTCGCCTCAGACGCTCGATTCGGCTCCGCAATTTTGCGGGACCTGGCTCGCTCGGTCCAACAAAATTGCAAGTTGAGTCTGTGTCGCCACAGACACGCCAGAATCAGCTGTTTTGTGGCTTGATTATTGCTAGCCACTGCTGTCATGCATCTTCACTGACTGTCTCTTAACTGACTTACTGTGATTTAGCCATTGCATGTCAGATGTGAGGTTGGTGTCTTACACACACCTTCTCCATCTTGGTTTTCGCTGTTTTACTGTGATGTAGACCATGCATTATGGATGTCGAGTTGGTGCTTCACACTTTCTCCGTCTTTGCAGGTTCATCTCACTGTGCTTCAGCCTGCTCTCCATCACTGCCCTTCAGAGTTGCCGGTATTGGTAAATACAGAACCTGTGTTTGCATACCGGCTTGTTCTTCTCCATGCTTCCTTACTGGTATACTTTGGGCATTTTTCTACGCTTTCTCCGTCTCTTCTTTGATTGCAGCTGTTATGTCGTCGTCCTGCTTCCGCCGCGGATGTGACTCGCCGTGCTTGGGGAGTTATACCGCCTGTATGCAGCACGCCCAGTGCGTGAGTTCGTCAGTGTAAAAGCTGCCCCTCTGCGTGGACTGCATGGGGCTGGTGGATGTGGCGAATCTGCGGCCGGGTACCCAGGCTGCGGAGGTGGACAAGTTGGCCCTGATGGTTGTGTAGGCGGTTGTCTTGCGTCATATCAAAGACGTGGGACACCGTTCTCAGGCCTTCTGGGACGACAGGATTCGTCACTTCCTGGGACTCCCTACCCCGTCAGCCGCCCATTCATTTGGGCGTGCCCCTTCCCGAGCCTTGTCACCTGTGGCTTGGGCTAGGGAGACGTGGTGCAGGGGGGATCGTCAGGACCATACCGCTCCCGCTCTCCACATCGTCAGGCTCCCTCTGCTCGTCCTCGTGCCTCTGGTGAGGGTACCACCACCTTCCACCCTCTCCACACTCCTCGGCCTGGACCTTTGGATAGGGGCACCACCAGCTTCCGCCCTATCCACCCTATGAGGTCTCGGTCCCCCTGCAGTGAAGGCTCTCCTCGGCGCTCTCTTCAGCCTGCTGCGCGTCAGGGAGGACGCTGGCCGAGAACTTCCTGGCTGGACGAGGGGGGTTCTTCCTCTCCCCCCCCCCCCATGGCCCCCTGCTCCCCCTTCCTTCCCCTTATCAGTGGGGCACCCTGTTGAGGATTCTACCGCTCTCTCCTCCGCCTGCATCTCTATCTCCTCTGCCTTCTGAGTCCCGTGCCAGGGTGGTAGGTCTCGCCCACCTCCGCCTCGGTGTCAGAGCTCCCTGTCTCTACAGGCCCGGGGATTCTGAATCTTCTTCTACCCGCGGCCTCCTCTGACCTGCTCCTTACCCATGGCCAGCCACCCCCTCATCATCTACCTGCACCTACGTCTCCTATCCCTGGTCTGCACTTGACGTCTCTCCGGGAGAGGACCCCGGCTTGTGGGTCGGAGGACTTGGACAAGGATTCAGGGTCCACTTACTCTGGGGAAGATGTCTCTTGGGACGAGGGGAATCAGGCTGCCTCTCACCCTCTGTGGGTCGCGACGTCACTGGGCTGTCCCATTGGTTTCGCTCTCGGTCCCGCTCTCCTCTCCGTGCTGCGCAGTCTTCGGGGGGTGACCCGCCCTCGGATAGATTGGCGGCTATAGAGTACAAAGGAAATCAAGCAACAACAGATCTAGTGACCCTTCTTGGCTGCTTGTCCTCCAAAACACTGAGGATCAAGTGTCCAAACAGTGGTTTAGAGTGGGTAAGGGAACATTGGAAAGGGAACTCCTGCCCTGCCACTAACGTGGCAGGACTAGGAAGTTAGTAGGGGACATATGGGTTAGTAACTGAGGGGAGGATAAAATAAAGTTATTCATTTACAAACGCAGTCAGTCGCGGGTTTGATGCGAGATATTTGTCTAGGCGGAATTTAAATTAATCAACGGTGCTGCAGTCTATAACGTCTCGGGGAAGCCCATTCCACAAGTTGACAACTCGATTGAAGAAGAAATTCTTAGATTCGTGTGAGTTAAAAGATTTACCAATAATTTTGCAACCGTTTCCCCGCGTGTAATTAGATTGGTCGATAGTGAAGTACTTACTACAGTTCATATTGTCAATGCCTTTGATGATTTTGAACACTTGAATTAAGTCACCTCTTAATCTGCGCTGGGTTAAAGGAAATAGATTTAATTTTCTAAGACGCTCTTCGTATGGTTTGTTCTTTAGGCTAGGTATCATTTTGGTAACTCTACGTTGAACTCGTTCTAGCTTGTTTATGTCTTTTTGGTAATAAGGGCACCAGCATTGAACGCAGTATTCCAGAAGAGGGCGGACTAAGGAATTGTAAAGGGTTAGGATTACGTCTTTGGATTTATGCTCAAATGATCTGCCTATAAAGCCAATTATTTTGTTTGCCTTCTTAACAACTTCTGAACATTGTTGACTCGGTTTTAGGTTACTCGATATTGTTACTCCCAGATCGGTTTCTCTGTTTACATTCTTAAGCTGAGTGCCATTCATCGAATAGTTTGCTTTCTCATTTAGGTATCCGATATGTAGTACTTTACATTTATCCGCATTGAAACTCATTTGCCAAATTTGGGCCCAATGTGACAATTTATCTAGATTGTGTTGCATATCGTCAACTTGATCTTTTGAGAGTACGCTATTTGCAATTTTTGTATCGTCAGCAAATTTTGAGATTGTACAGGTGAGACCCTCATCTATGTCATTGATGTAAATTAGAAAGAGAATTGGTCCTAGTACCGATCCCTGGGGTACCCCGCTACTTACATTGGTCCATTTAGATGCCTTACCGTTTATGACTACTCTTTGCTTTCTGTCGCTGAGCCAATTTTCTATCCATTTCAACACACCGTCTTGTATTCCATGCGCTTTTAGTTTTAGCAGTAAACGTTTGTGGGGAACTTTGTCAAAGGCCTTTTGAAAATCAAGGTATATAATATCTACAGCTTTACTCTCATCGTACAGGTTGAGGATATCGTGGAAGAAGTCTAAGAGGTTTGTTAAACAGGAACGTTTTTTACGAAAGCCGTGTTGAGTATCTCTAAGTATGTTATTTTCCTCTAAGTGATTTACGAGTCTGTCTCTTATGACCATTTCTAGCATTTTACATACAACTGAGGTTAAGCTAATTGGACGATAGTTACTGGGTAGGGATTTGCTGCCTTTTTTTAATATCGGTGTTATGTTGGCTATCTTCCACTGATCAGGCATAGTTCCAGACTGCAAGGATTTATTGAATAGTAATGTCAGTGGTTTGGAGAGCTCATCCTTAGCTTCCTTTAGAACTCTAGGCGAGATTGTATCAGGTCCAGGCGTTTTATTTACCTTGAGTTTATCTAAACAATTCAATACTTCTCTCTCTGTAACGGTGATATTGCTTAGAACATCTGAATTATCAATCTGAATCGGCGGTGGTGTAGGGATATCACTGAGGTCTTCTGTTGTAAAAACTGATGCAAAGAAGGTATTGAGGGCATTACTCATTTGTACTTCGTCTTTGGTGTATTCTCCATTTGCATCGACTAACGGTCCAACAGTTGAAGTAACTACTTTTTTCTTTCTGATATAACTATAGAATTCTTTCGGGTTTGTTTTACTTTGATTCGCAATATGTAACTCTAGGGTCTTTTTACTTTGCTTAATTAACTTTTTGGCTTTGCGTCGTAGCTCTACAAGAGGACAGGGTTATGTCGTGGCTGGAAGCCAGACTACTTGACTTTGGGTCGTCGCTAGTGGTTGAAACTTTGGCGGCGACACAACTGCAGCTCTTTACTTAGCCCGCTCCTGTTGCGGTCACCTTGCCGCAACAGCTTCAACTCCAGTTGCCAACAATCCAACGCCTGCAGTAGCCACTTCAGCAGATGCTTCCGATGCACAAGAAACAAATAGTGACTTCTCTCCCTCAAGACAACTTCCGTGTCGTGAAGAACAACATTCGCCCTAAGACCAGGAAAATCATACCGGTTACCGAGTGTCACAACCGTTTCCAGATACTCACAGACTCAGATGACGAAGAGGAAACAGAAGAAGTTCGGCTCATGGGAGACTCTATGGTACGTGGTCAGCTCACAGAGTTTTGCGCCAGGGCTCCTAAGACCAGGAAGCGTTTTTGTATCCCTGGTGGTGGTGTGGACAACATAGTTGCTGCAGTTGACGAAGTATCGAAGTTGGCCCCTGCTAATACAATGTACGTCATCCACGTCGGATCCAATGATATACAGCGAACTCTATCAGAATATTTTGCTTCACAAGTACCAGCAGCTGATCAAGTCATTTAAGGAGAAGTCATCAAGGATCATCGTCTCAAAATAGCCACCAGCACAAATCGTCGTCTAGCTAACCTCTGCAGGAAGGAGAACGTGGGATTCGTCGACACCTGGGACAATTTCTACTAATATGACTATCTGTTTTCGGACAATGGAGTTCATCAGAACTAGGTGGGAGCACCACGTTTTGGACGTCTTCTCAATGATGCGGTGAAGGATTTTCAGAGAAGAAATCGACTCAACACAGGACAACCAGGAAGGAGGACCGAAGACAGCGAGGGCGGCGACCTGTGAAGGACTTAAATGCTAATCCGTTAAGAACCACGAACTTGGATAAAGCTCCATCAACAAAACCCAAATCCAAAACCCCCAGGGATGAAAACAGAGGACAGCGAGGACCGAGGACAGCCATGAAAGTAAATGTAGTTCCGACCCAAACAAAACCTTGTATTAATAAACATTCCGTGAGTTCTAAAAGCACAAATTTAAAGTTTTTTTATGCAAACGCTCGTAGCATAGCAATAAATTTTCAGATTTAGAGGAACTAGTGTTTACAGAAAATTATGATGTAATTGGCATAACCGAATCTTGGCTCAATACAGAAGACAGACACTTTTTAGCAGAGTATTCACTTCCCGGTTATATAATGTTTGAGAAAAAACAAATTAATAAAAATGGAGGTGGTGTTTTATTTGTTATCAAAGAAAGCCTTAACCCGATCCTCTTGTCAAAACCCCATATTGTGAACGTCGACATATCCTTTGTGCTAATAAATAATACTAAAGGTACAAAAATAATACTTGCATAAATATACAGACGTCCAGCTCAATTAGTGCAAACTGACCGAGAAATTTAAGAACAAATTGCAGATGTAAGTAATTCACAAGATACCGTAATTTTTGGCGATTTTAATTTACCTGTGACTAAGTGGAGCGATACTTTTACTTCACACTCCAGACACAACTTGTATGCGAACTTGCAAGAGAGTTCACTCTATCATGTTGTTCAATCGCCGACCCGTGGTAATAACGTTCTTGACCTTGTAGGCCTACTTGCAACAAAAGAAGAATTAATAGAGAATTTGAATGTTGGTGATGAATTCAGTAATAGTGACCATCGTACGATCACTTTCCATTCAAAATTCAATAGCAATGAACTTAATACCAGCAAAGAGAAGGTCCCAAATTTCGAGAGAGCAAACTTCCGTAAACTTAGAGCAATACTTAAGGAAATCAACTGGAGTTCTATGATTATCAATGATGATCTAAGCCAATCATGAAGATTTTTCACCTTCACTTATTCGAATGCAGTACATGAGTGTATACCATTAAAAAACCGAAGATCAGTACATAATAACAGGCCTAAGTGGTAGAATAAAGACATTGCGGATTGTCTGCTTGCTAAAAAGAATGCTCATGATAAATTAAAAATCTCTGACACCCATGAAAATAAAGTGATATTTGTAGATCGACGCAAAGCCAAAAAAATTAATCAAACAAAGTAAAAACACGCTAGAATTACATGTTGCAAATCAAAATAAGACAAACCCGAAATAATTGTATAGTTACATCAGGAAGAAGAAAGTAGTGACTTCAATGATTGGACCGTTAGTCAATGAGGAAGGAGATTACACTAAAGATGAAGCAAAAATGAGTAACGCTCTCAACACCTTCTCTGCATCAGTTTTTACAACAGAAGATCTTAGTAATATCCCTACAGCATCGCCGGTTCAGATATATAATTCTGACGTTCTAAGCAATATCAGCGTTACAGAGAGAGAAGTTTTGACATTTTTAGATAAACTCAAGGTAAATAAATCGCCCGGACCTGATACGATCTCGCCTAGAGTTCTAAAGGAAGCTAAGTATGATGTCTCCAAACCACTGCCATTGCTATTCAATAAATCCTTACAGTCTGGGACTATACCTGATCAGTGGAAGCTCCCCAACGTAACACCGATATTCAAAAAAGGGAGCAAATCCTTACCTAGTAATTATTATCCAATTAGCTTATCCTCATTTGTAAGTAAAATGCTAGAAACACTCATAAGAGACAAACTCGTAAATCACTTAGAGGAAAACAACGTACTTAAAGATACTCAACATGGTTTTCGTAAAAAAATGCACCTGCTTAACAAACCTCTTAGACTTCTTCCACGATATCATCAATCTATATGATGAGAGTAAAGCTGTATATATTATATACCTTAATTTTCAAAAGGCCTTTGACAAAGTTCCCCACAAACGTTTATTGATAAAACTAAAAACGCATGGAATACAAGATGGTGTGTTGAAATGGATAGAAAATTGGCTCAGTGACAGAAAGCAAAGAGTAGTAATAGACGATAAAGCATCCAAATGGATCAATGTAAGTAGCGTGGTACCCCTGGGATCGGTACTGGGGCCAGTTCTCTTTCTATTTTACATTAACGACATAGATGAGGGTCTCACCTGTACAATTTCAAAGCTTGCTGACGATACAAAAATTGCTAATAGCGTACTCTCAAATCAACATGTTGAAGATATGCAACATAATCTAGATAAGTTGTCACATACTGTAGGGCTCAAATTTGGCAAATGTGTTTCAATGCGGATAAATGTAAAGTACTCCATATCGGAAACCGAAATGAGAAAGCAAACTATTCAATGAATGGCACCCAGCTTAAAAGTGTAGACATAGAAACTGATTTGGGAGTAACAATTTTTGAGTAACCTAAAACCGAGTCAACAATGTTCAGAAGTTGTTAAGAAGGCAACAAAATAATTGGCTTTATAGGCATCTCATTTGAGCATAAATCCAAAGAAGTTATCCTAACCCCTTACAATTCCTTAGTCCGCCCTCTTCTGGAATACTGCGTTCAATCCTGGTGCCCTTATTACCAAAAGATATAGACAAGCTAGAACGAGTTCAAACTACTGTTTGGACACTTGACCATCAGTGTTTTGGAGGGCAAGCAGCCTTGAGGGGTCGCTGGACCCGTTGTTGCTTGATTTCCTTTGTACTCCTTTGCTTGCTTGATTTCCTTTGTACTCTTGACAGTGGACAACAACCCTTCTCGCCCTGCATCTCCACCTGCTCGGACATTGGCCAGCGCTGCTCCTGCCCTGGCTCCGGACATTGCCCCTGCTTTCTCCAATGCGGGGGTTCTCCATCTGCTAGGGCATGTTCTGCGCCTGCCCCCCATACGAAAGGCCTTCCTTTCAACTTTGTCTACGACAGCGGTGTGAGAGGAACCTCCCCACACATGTGAACAATACTCAATACAAGGACGCACTATGCCCCTGTACAGAGCAAGAAGCTGTGCAGGGGAAAAGAACCCCCTAAGGCAGTTGAGCAAACCCAGCTTCTGGGAGGCTGCCTTAGCAAGACTGGTAATATGGTCCTTCCAACTGAGAGCAAAAGAAAAAGAGACACCAAGAATATTGAGAGAAGATGTGTGTTACATATCGTCAACTTGTTCTTTTGAGAGTATGCTATTTGCAATTTTTGTATCGTCAGCAAATTTTGAGATTGTACAGGTGAGACCCTCATCTATGTCATTGATGTAAATTAGAAAGAGAATTGGTTCTAGTACCGATCCCTGGGGTACCCCGCTACTTACATTGGTCCATTTAGATGCCTAACCGTTTATGACTACTCTTTGCATTCTGTCACGGAGCCAATTTTCTATCCATTTCAACACACCATCTTGTATTCCATGTGCTTTTAGTTTTAGCAGTAAACGTTTGTGGGGAACTTTGTCAAAGGCCTTTTGAAAATCAAGCTATATAATATCTACAGCTTTACTCTCATCATAGAGGTTGAGGATATCGTGGAAGAAGTCTACGAGATTTGTTAAACAGGAACGTTTGCTACGAAAGCCGTGTTGAGTATCTTTAAGTATGTTATTTTCCTCTAAGTGATTTACGAGTCTGTCTCTTATGAGCATTTCTAGCATTTTACATACATCTGAGGTTAAGCTAATTGGATGAAACTTACTGAGTAGGGATTTGCTGCCGTTTTTTTAAATCGGTGTTACGTTAGCTAGCTTCCGCTGATCAGGCATAGTTCCAGACTGGAAGGATTTATTGAATAGCAATGTCAGTGGTTTGGAGAGCTCATCCTTAGCTTTCTTTAGAACTCTAGGTGAGATTGTATCAGGTCCGGGCGTTTTATTTACCTTGATTTTATCTAAACATTTCAATACTTCTCTCTCTGTAATGGTGATATTGCTTAGAACATCAGAATTATCTATCTGAATCGGCGATGCTGTAGGGATATCAATGAGGTCTTCTGTTGTAAAAATTGCTGCAAAGAAGGTATTGAGGGCATTACTCATTTGTACTTCGTCTTTGGTATATTCTCCATTTTCATCGACTAACGGTCCTACAGTTGAAGTAACTACTCTCTTCTTTCTGATATAACTATAGAATTCTTTTGGGTTTGTTTTACTTTGATTTGCAACATGTAACTCCAGGGTCTTTTTACTTTGCTTAATTAAACTTTTGGCTTTGCGTCGTAATTCTACAAATTTCACCCGTTTTTCGTCATTTTGCAAACTTTTTAGCAAGCAGAGTTTGAAATATCTTTATTCCACCATTTGGGCTTATCATTATGGCCCGTACGCCGTATTTTTGATGGTATGCAGTCTTGCACTGCTTTTAGGTAAGTATTTGCGAATGATTCCCAAGATGTATTTATGCCGTTATTGTTAATTAAAAAGCTCCAGTCAGTTTCTTTAAACATTGCTCTAAGTTTACGAAAGTTTGCTTGCTTGAAATTAGGGACTTTCTCGATGCTGCTATTTGGTTCGTTACTAGTGAACTTTAAACTGAAAGTTATCGTACGATGGTCGCTGTTACTGAATTCATCACTGACATTCAAATTCTCTATCAATTCTTCTTTTGTTGAAAGTAGTCAGGGAAGTGGTTCTTCGGTCAGCCTGGCAATCCCTTCTGCTGCTGGCTGTCGATGTTGCTGGGCGTGGGGGGCAGTCATGTTTTCCCTCAACATCTCCCTGCACATCTCGATGCAGAAGTTCTCCATCGTTTCCTGCTTGCCGGTGATTGTTGCATGGAGGATGTGGCTGTTGTACAGGGTGATATCGAGGAGGTGGAAGAATAACTTCTTATACCACCTCATCGACTTCCTCGCACACTCGACTGACGAGATGACAGCATCAGATTTGTCCACCAGACGCATATTGATGTTGTAGTCGCAGATGGCCAATGGTTTCTTGATTAGTTCACCTGTTGTTCTGTCACAACGTCTGTTGTCTTGGAAGATGGGACGGTGGACTGTTGTGAGGACGTTCACATCCCGGTTATCCATCCAGGACAACATGAGGACATTGTTAGCCTGCTGGTAGATAATGGAGCCCTTTTCCAGCCTGGGTGGTAGTTCGGGCATGAAGGTCCGATTCCTCCTGACGGTGCCACAGACTCCTGTAGTATGGCTATGCAGGAACTTGGCAAGGGAGGGGCTGGTGTACCAGTTGTCCAGGTACAGTATGTGGCCCCTGTCCAAGTAGCCCTCCATCATGGTGATCATGACGGCCCCAGAAATTCCGTATGTCCTCGTTTCCACCAATTCTGTCTTCCTGCCCATGTACAGAATTATGTCCTGGATTGCGGATGCTGATATTTCCCCTCCACAGTAGCAAACTCTCATCAATT
The DNA here is from genome assembly GCA_032716605.1 of Paralithodes platypus. NCBI lineage: Eukaryota > Metazoa > Arthropoda > Malacostraca > Decapoda > Lithodidae > Paralithodes > Paralithodes platypus. Next base: position 2,121,728 of record CM064509.1, on the reverse strand, counting down.
ATCAACTTCTGATGGGGATTGAAGGCGGCAGCAAACTTCACCTTCAGGTACTCGAAGATGGGTTTTATCCTCTCCATGGGGTCCTTCATGCCTCTTGGTTGTTCCTGGTTTCTTGTGTGGCTTTCCAGGCTATCGATGAAGTGAAGGTTCCTCATTATGGCCGAGAACCTATTTCTACTCATTACTTGGCCAAAGATAGGGGTTCGGACGAGGGGATCCCAGGACCAGTACTTTTTAATAAAGGATTTCTTCGTGACCCCCATCAGGATGACAATGGCCAAGAATGTGTAGAATTCTAGGACATCTAGTGTGGTCCATGACAGCCTTGCCGAGTACTTTTGCTGTTCTTTCCCAGCCATAAAATAATAATTGTACCAGTTGGTCTGGTCAACAATTAGAGCCATGAGGTTTACAGTAAAAAATTGCAGGAAGACGTCAAGTCGCGTGGTCTGGTGCCCTTGGTTTGGGAGCGTAGGGCCGGCAATCCCAGCGCCCACAAAGTTATAGTTGGTGGGCACAAAGTTCGCTCCATCCACCCAATTCCACTCATCGGTTTGATCGGCACCTTCGTCGCCAGAGTCGTCAGGAGAGGAGTCACCATCAGGGCGGCGGGAGGGCCTTGCCCTGCCTCTTGACCCCGACCTCAACCTCGGCCTTGGTCGAGTCGACCCGGATCTTGCTCTCGCACCGCTAGGGGTGGAGCGTCGTACTAGGGTCACTTTAGAACCCCTTCGGCCACGGCCACGCCCACGTTGGCTGGTAGGGCGTTGCGCACGATCAGGGCGTTGTGGCAACGCAGGCGGTGATGGTGTCTGAGTGTCGTGTCTGTGGGAGGTCCCAGGCTGAGGAGAAGGTACAGGTGAGTATGGTAGTGGGTCAGGGGGTGATGGTGGGGATGGAGAGTGTGGTGGTGGTGGTGGTGTCGGGTGGCGAGGCGGAGAATGCGCTGAGTCATCCCGGGCAGCCATGGTGGGGAACAAACGACGTGCGAGCTTCCTTTGCTGAGCAGGTTCGAGGACAGGCACTTCCTTATATGTTTCTTCCTCTGAATAACTCGATGGCTGCGCAGCCTGCTCTGCTAAGATGGCTGCACCCCTATAGAAGGTATTAGGGGTTGTCGCTTTTAGTGGAGAGCCAATGCAGGGTGGTGGTGAAGGCATACGCGAGGGAGGACCACGGCGAGGCACGCGTGGTGTCGGACCTTGACCCCTTTCATCCTCAGCTCTTCTCTTCTCATCCCTACGATGAGCAAGCGGAATGTTGAGGAAGGCCATGGGGTCTGGGTCATCTGCCTCCTCCTCCTCTTCCCCACTTGCTGGGGAGTCCACTATGTCATGGGGAACAATGGGGGAGTAATACCCTCTCTCCTCCCTTTGTTCTAACATAGCGAGGCGACGAGAGATGGGGACAAAGGGTTCCTCCTCATGCATGTCCTGTATCTCGGCCAAACTGGGACGATACTCTTCCTCTGATTCGTTATCTGACGATCCAGTGTCACTATCAGGCACATCACTTTCATCAAGTATGGCCATGGCATCACGAAGGGATATTCCCCTGCGTGGGTAACGGCGAAGTAAATCCGACATGGTGTTGCACTCGCGAGATCCACGGGTAAACTGACTGTCCTTTGTCATTCGCGTCCTATGTCCCAACAAACCTAGACTTGGGGGTTGCCAAGTATTGCCTACATCCTAAGGAATATCCCATACCAATATCAAGCCCATAGCTACCATAGGACAAGAGTAAATAAGGTCGAAAGTCGTGGTGAGATAAGCGGGTACAGTGTTTTTCTCCTCCTCCCGCACATCACCACCCGCCCGGCAGGACTTAGGGGGTTGCCGAGTATGGTCAAGTAATGCCAACATCCTAAAGAGTATCTCACACAAATCTCAAGCCTCTAGCTACCATACGACAGGAGTAAATAAGGTCGAAAGTCGTGGTGAAGTAAGTGGGTAAACTGGCGCCACTAATCCGCCCGCCACCATCCGCGTGGCTTGTCTAGGCGGTTGCTGGGTACCGCCACTGTTCGGCAACATCGTAAGGAATATCCCATACCATTCTCAAGCCATTTCCTACCATAGGAGCTGAGTAAATGAGGTCGAAGTAGCGGACACAACATTTGCGGCGCTGGGGTTTAGCGTTACATACATTGGTGGCGCAAACGCTGCGTCGCTGGGGTCCCGTGGGTTAATACTATAAAACAGTGTCATAACTGAGTATTATAGATTATGATAGTCTAATGTTGCCGAGTATGAGAAAGCTATGATGTCGTTCTAAATTATAAATGAGCGGTCGGGCTAGCATCCTCACCCAAAATCAACAAGAGAAGCGAATGAGTTACCTCAGTAGATGAAGGTGATTCATTCGTGACTACCCCCTTGTGGAACAAGGCGTCTAGCAATAGATTGATATCATATCTCACCTCGCTGTAGCATATGGAACAGTTGGCAACACGAGATTGTATCCACTCCTACTCCTCACTTAAAACTGCCTTAATTTAAGTTGTTTCATTATTACAGTGTTTATTAATTAGGGAACAAAATTAACTTAATGCTGATACGCTTCATTATTAAAATGTTAAGCAGTCAAAATTGATCCAAAATCACAATAAAAATGACAACAATAATTGCTTCACTTGAAATTGTTTCTTTTAAAGTCTTGATTTTCAGGCACGTAAGCACATCTTTGGGGAATTTCTGTAGTATGATTTACATAAAAGAATAATTCGCTATAAAACTGTTTATTGGTACTATTATTTAACCTCTGGACTGCAGCCAGACTCTAAAGAGATTCTACTGGGCAAATACGGCCAGACTCTTAAGATCCAAGGCCTAAAAAAAAACTGTCAAAACTTAACTACTGCATAAATAATATAAATGCATTACTACTTTAATCGTACTAATTTGCCTTCCATATATAAAATCACGGAGGTACGTTTTACTGTTTGATGTTCAATGTTGGGCCAGAGCTTTTACTGGCAATTTTAAATGGTCAACATTTGCCTCACAACATTTCTGGGATCTATTGCATTGGTATCGGAAATTAAAGTAAAGGTAGTGTTATATACTTAGGAATATAATTATAGGAAAATTAATTCTACTCTCATATAGTTTTGCTAATATATTGCAGTGGAAATAACAATGTTACATATAGTTTACAAGGCAACTGTACACGCCTCTCAGTTTAGAGGGCATTTCACGGTCAAGACCAGCTCTAAAATCCTTGTGTTAGGCTGACCAATATCCTGTTGTCAAAAATCACACCACCTCTATCAGGAAAGTTCCCTCACAGAGAGAAGTGGTGTGACTTGTGCTCGTCAGTTGTGTATTGGTTTACTTGCCCTAGCTGCCAGGCAGGGTCTGTGGGTACCTTACCTTAGGTTACCTTAGGTTGTCTTCGCCACTCTCCTAGCAGCACCGAGGAGCGCGTCGCCCCTCGTTGTGGTTTGTGATTTGGTGCAGCAGACTGTTTGAAGAGACAGCCCGCTCCCTTGCTAATATGGGCTCGTCTGGCACTTTTTGCAGTTCGACATCGAGGGCTCTCTTGAAGTTGTCTAAAGAGACGCCCCTCATGTCTCTTACTTGCCGTGGGAGTTTGTTGAAGAGACGTGGGCCTCTGTGTGATAACCAGCCCTCTCGCAGAGAGCCCATAGCACCCTGTTATTCATCCGGGGGATATTGCATTCCCAGCCTCTCCTATCACTGAATTTCATGACTATCGGAGTATGTAGGTTTGGTACTAAACCCTCTGCGATTTTCCACGTGTATATTATTAGGTAACGTTTTCTTCTACGTTCCAGCGAGTACAGGTTCAGTGCTCTTAAACGATCCCAATAGTGTAGCTGTTTTACCGAACTTATATGCGAAGTGAAATTTCTTTGTACACTCTCTAAGTAATTTATTTCACCTGCTTTGTATGGGGATGTTAATACGCTACAGTATTCAAGCCGCGGTAGCACTAGAGATTTGATTCTCATTTGAAGAGCGTTATCATAGGTAATTCACCGCGTGTTTTAAATGTACGCAGAATCCAACCCGTTAAACGTTTCGCAGCCGCAACTTTGACCTGGTTATGTTCTTTGAAACACATATTTTCACACATTAACACCCCAAGGTCTTTCACACTGTCTTTCCGTTCTATTATGTGGTTAGATTCTGTTAGGTAGTTTGTGATCACTTTAACGCCATTATTTTCTCCGTACCTTATAAATTGGAATTTTTCTTCATTGAATTGCATGTTGTTTTCCCTGGTCCACTGGAACACTACATTTATGTCTTCCTGCAGCTGGCCCGTGTCCTCTTGTGTGTTTACTATCTTGTGTAGCACTGTACGCACTTACAAAGTCCATGTTGACGAGCACAGAGGTCACTCGAGTAGAACGGGTCAGAGGCTTCACACACCTCCACAATCCTCAGTAAGAGATCACAGTAACGTGTGTAACGTTATTCCAACTTCAGATCATTTTAAAATTCTTGATAGTTGCACTAAAGAAAATCTAAGGATTCTTGAATCTCTCTACATTAAAGCCCATAAACCTGTTTTAAATAACACCGTATCAGCCTTTCCCCTTCATATACTATAATCGTCGCTTCTGATACTCCCCGAGTCTAGTTGTTTTTTTGCTTTGTTTTATGTGTAATGAAATCTAATTTTCATATATTTTGTATTACTTGTATTTTGGTATTCCCTGAGTGAAGCCTTTTTTTCATATAAGTGTGGAGTATTTGAAATGTCCTATATTTCCGTTCTTCTTTAATGTTAAACTAAAATATACTACAGTAATTGTCTTATATTTTAAATGTATAAATAATGTTAGGTTAAAATACTTAGATATTGTTCTTTATTTTTGCTTAGATCCTGATGATGACATAAAGAAAAGTTGAAACGTTGAATAAATAAAGATGTTCGTGATTACCCTGGTCCTCCTCTTTCTCGGAAGTGGTTTTATATGGATATAGAAACATCCCAGGTACTGAGGTTGGGGTGGATGGAGAATATACTTCAAAGTTGGGCGCCAGATACCAAGGTGCCAAAGGTGTTCACAGGAGAGTTCTATTGTTCTATTAGGAGATAGACATATTTATAATTTGTTCCTGGATTCATTGTTTCTGCATATCAAGAGCTTCATACTTATACTTTGTTCCTGCATATCAAGAGCTTCATACTTGTACTTTGTTCCTGTAATAATTGTTCCTGCATATCAAGATCTACAAACTTATACTTCGTTCCTGTAATAATTGTTCCTGCATATCAATAGATTTATTTGTTAGTAATCTTGGCAAATCCAATGTCAAAGCTATTAACCTAATTGCAGTGGCGACTTGTCATCAAGTGACCCAAAGTCGTCACCCCAACCGCGGTCAAATAAGAAAACGTCTAGAGTCTACTCCTTAACTTACTCTAGCAGACGTTGTACACTAACCAAGACCACCACCGAAGGTGAAAAAGCATAGAAGAGAAGAAAAAGGAATTTACCTTAGTTAAAGTTGATGCCCATCCCGTCTTTTGTCAGGGTGTTGACAACTGGTCGAACCTGAGCGCAAGCTCCCTTATCCCAGTATCATTTTCATTCACACCACCATATGAATAAGTCGATTTTGTTTGTGTTCTTCAATCCATCCTGTTGCTGGCATGTTTCGGCTTCTATTGCCTTCCTTATGTTAGACAGATGCTACGTGGTATAGGGCACACATGAAATGGGCTCCAGACTCCAGAGTGTGTCATATGGAGGTCGCGTTTGGAAATAGTCTACCGAAGGTTTAAGAGGACGCCTGGCTTGCCCCGTGTTTTTAGAGATCTTTCTCTTTTCATATTTTCTTTTCCGTTAGTTCTGGACATAGTTTTAGCTTATTGGTAGTCTAGTTTGTTTTATCATTCAGGTCTAGGCTATGCCCCAATGAGTTTTTCATTTTTTTCATAGCCTAGGTGTTTACGTTTTGGGGTAAATTCAGAAATCGCCTTAGGCGGCGCTGCTAGCTTTGTAGTGTTTGTGTTGGTCTGTTTCCCATCTAGTGTTTTTTCCAGAGTCGCCCCTTTCGATCCTCAGGAGTGGGTCAGGTGCCTGGCAATGTGTGGTTCGCTCACACAAGGGTTTTTTCACCATCAACACTCTCACTGCAAACAGCTATGTGCCCCCCTTTTTCTCGCAGTGATCATTTGCTGGTTTGTTTTTACCCATTACGTTTCATCGCTATCTCCTTTCGCCCACCTTGATCTCGTGCCTTTACAACGCTGCTGGTGACGAGATTTGGCTGTCCTCTTCGCCTTCACCCCACCTTGGACTTGGTTTGGCGGCTGGCGAGTAGGGGCCAGCAATCCCCGCAGTGTTGTCATGGTGTCGCCCATTTTGCGGCTTCCCCTTGACTCCCTGATTTGCGGTGCACGATCTTAGTGGGCTATCATCCGCTTTACTGCACTTTCGAGGGACGCCTCTTGGGGGTCCCTGTTGTGCTGCCATCCTCCCTGCACCTGTCTCTTACTGGGCTATACTCACTCTTTTGGGTGATGAGGTGTTCCTGGGGGATGATCATGCTCTCCCCTGGTGTGTCTTTCTTGCTGCCCAACTACCTAGGCCCGGGTTCAGTTGGCCGTTTGTTTCTTGGACGACACTGCTCAGCTTGTGGGCCCCTGCACAAGCTTGGATATCCCTGCTCTTGCAACCTGTTCCAGTGTTGCCTCAGACGCTCGATTCTGCTCCTCATTTTTGCACGGACCTGGCTCGCTCGGTCCAACAAAATTGCGAAGTTGATTCAGTGTCGCCTCAGACGCTCGATTCGGCTCCGCAATTTTGCGGGACCTGGCTGGCTCGGTCCCGCGAAATTGTAACTTGAGTCTGTGTCGCCACAGACACGCCGGAATCAGCTGTTTTGTGGAAGTGGCTTGATTATTGCTAGCCACTGCTGTCATGCATCTTCACTAACTGTGTCTTAACTGACTTACTGTGATTTAGCCATTGCATGTCAGATGTGAGGTTGGTGTCTTACACACACCTTCTCCATCTTGGTTTTCGCTGTTTTATTGTGATGTAGACCATGCATTATGGATGTCGAGTTGGTGTTTCACACTTTCTCCGTCTTTGCAGGTTCATCTCACCGTGCTTCTGCCTGCTCTCCATCACTGCCCTTCAGAGTTGCCGGTATTGGTAAATACAGAACCTGTGTTTGCATACCGGCTTGTTCTTCTCCATGCTTCCTTACTGGTATACTTTGGGCATTTTTCTACGCTTTCTCCGTCTCTTTTTTGATTGCAGCTGTTATGTCGTCGTCCTGCTTCCGCCGCGGATGTGACTCGCCGTGCTTGGGGAGTTACACCGCCTGTATGCAGCACGCCCAGTGCGTGAGTTCGTCAGTGTAAAAGCCGGCCCTCTGCGTGGACTGCATGGCGCTGGTGGATCTGGCGTATCTGAGGCCGGGTACCCAGGCTGCGGAGGTGGCCAAGTTGGCCCTGAGGGTTGTGTGGGCGGTTGTCTTGCGTCATATCAAAGACGTGGGACACCGTTCTCAGGCCTTCTGGGACGACAGGATTCGTCGCTTCCTGGGACTCCCTACCCCGTCAGCCGCCCATTCATTTGGGCGTGCCCCTTCCCGAGCCTTGTCACCTGTAGCTTGGGCTAGGGAGACGTGGCGCAGGGGGGATCGTCAGGACCATACCGCTCCCGCTCTCCACATCGTCAGGCTCCCTCTGCTCGTCCTCGTGCCTCTGGTGAGGGTACTGTTACGACCGGGGCTACGAATAAAACAAGGGCACTTAATGGTTGGACTAGTAATAGGGCACTATGCAACAACGGTACGCTAGATCCAAACCCTTGAACTTATATGCCGGCTAACAAAAACACCTATACCCTCCAGAGTTAATCTGCAATAACGGGGTATGCTTAACTGGGCATAAATGTACTCTACTCCAGGCTAACCCACACTGGTATAGCCTGATAACAAACAAGATGCAAGTTACGTTAAAATGCACAAAAGGGAAGCTATGGAAAGATCAATTAAATCAATGCAAGATTTAATACAATAAAAAGATGCTTCAATATAGTTACTCTAAACAACAATAAACTCTTCACTCCTATCTGAAAGAAAGTGAAGTATAGTCCTACAGCATAGACCTGGAAACTTCTGAAGAAAGTCTGATGCTCATAAGAGGCTCATATCTTAAATTATAGAAAGGCAGGAGGCAGGACATCCAACTTGTATACAGAGTACACAAAAAGATAGGACATATAATGTTAACTGACACGAGAATATTATAAATGCGCAACGGCAGTAATGTTCGACACTAAAAGAAATGCTTCCTCATCAACGAAACAGTCTACTATGGTTGTGCAACTCAACAACAACCTAGACTCATAAATGCCGTGAATAATAATGCATACATATCATAAAGAGCTCATGTCCTAACTAGTGTCTGCTAGGCGAATAAAGTCTAGCTGGGATATCAAGGTTAGGAAACTGTGGCTGAGCAAGACTGGCTCATAGACTAGCGTTGTCCTTAACCCGTTGAGACCCAGCGTCGCACGTGTTGCGTCGGCAGTCTTTGATCACCAACTCCCAGCGACGCATCACGTGCGTCCGACATATAAAAAACACTTACGTGGCTCGTAAGGTAGGAAATGGCGGGAGAATAGGAGGGGGCGGTACCGTAGTGTGTGGGGGAGCCGGGCCAGTAGGTGTGAGCGGGCCGAGACAGCCGCGCGGCTGGTGGTGGTGGGCTTAGTGGGGATAGTTTACACCCCTAGTTTACCGCCACTTTGAACCTTCATTACTCCGGTCGTATGGGAGCTAGAGGCTTGAGATTTATGTGAGATACTCCTTAGGATGTATGCCGTACAATGCCATACTCAGTTTTTACCCTAGTGCTCCCGGGCGGGTGGTCATGCGGGGGACACGAACTATTGAAACCCCCCCCCCCCACCCCCAAATGACCGAAATGAGTTTTTTTTTTATTTGTGTGTTCATTTCTCACCATTCTCTTCCATTTTGGCTCAACACATTTTTTTGAAGCTCCCCCCCCCCAACCCCCCACCGGCCCCCCCCCCCAAAAAAAAAATGTCAGAGGTGATTTTTTTTTGTTTTTTTTTCATTTCTCATCCTTGTCTTCCATTTTAGCAAACAAAAAAAATAAGTGAAAATGGCTTGGGACTGGGGTGAACAAAATATTATAACTAGCCGGGGCTCAACGGGTTAAGGCGGTATGATTAAAGTTACGTTAATGACGGGGATGCTCTCTTGGTAGATCCAGATCTCAAGTATCTGGTTCTACCCTGGCGATCCCTCAAAAGTCAAGCAAAGAGGCAGCACTGTGTTCTAAGGTAGTAGGCAAATGCCCTCTTACAACACGATGCTGCACTCGCAAAAGGCACAACCAAAAGGACAACCTAGGCTACCACAGAAACCGTCGAAGCCGTGTAGGTATAAGCAAACCATACACACATCGCTGACAATGACAACATAAGCCTTATCCCAGTCTAGCATTAAATAACCCAGCAGAGCACTAAATCAATAATGGAGACACACGTTCTTAACCTCTACTAACTAAGAACCCTCAAACCTATTCTAAGTACATGTAAATATCTCAGAGAGCAACGCACATAATACGATGGGCCGATATGAAATCGTGTGCAGAACCCAAAGGGAGTGTTGTGACGTTAAAAGATAAGAGGAATGAAAGAGAAGAAGTTGAGGAAGAGAGACAGTATCAGAATGGTGGAGATTTGGGGGACAGTGGTAAAAAGGATGTTAGTCATGTGCGTCCCTAGCCTGCTCTAAAGAGAGTAGCTCCTCGGGACCCCCAGCATCCCACAAAGGCAAGGTGGTCGGCCAATCACAGGACGATACGTCACCAGGCAGCAGGCCTCCAGAAGGCGCCAGGAACCACAAGCCAATCAAAACCGAGAGAAAGGCCACGCGGGCGGGAAACTCCTCCGGGAGGGAGGAGGGAGGAGGGAGGAGGGAAGCAACACTCACTACCCCCACGCTGCCCGCTCGCTCTCTCTCTCTCAACTTCACTACAATGCATCTTATGTTCTACTCATGATATAAAATACTTCCCGTTGTCACAGACGAAAATAAAGACCACCACTGGACTGTCTGTAACAATGCAAGTACTATGAAAGGAAGAACAACATTCTCTGATAACTGTAGCCCATTTCACTGCCCTGGTGAGCGCTAGTGGCTAACGGGAGGCGATTCTGCCAACGCTGGTAGGCGTCACACCCCGCCCAAGATATGGGACGCTCAACATTAGGCGAGCACCATATCTGACAAGGCAGAATGCCGACAAGACCCGCCACAACCAGCCACTCCACCAGAAATGAAATGCAAAGCTCAATCATAAATAAAAAACAACATTTTAGCCTAAATAAAATCTTATAACCCCTCCCAAACATAATAGTATAATTTTAGCCTGTTATGCTCCCAGAGCGAGCTTCACAGAGCCCAGCCTACTAAGTGAAAGACAGCTTCAACTTAAGGACTTTAGCTATAACATTGGCAACTTACAATTAACTATCAAAAGAAAGAGTTTTTATGTGATTTTTTTTATTTAATTTTAATGTTGTTTTTGACGGCTGCTCTACAGGGGCAAGCCTGATTTTTCTCCACTCAAACCCACACACCTGTGGTGATCTACGTCGGATCCTCCACCCTCGACAAACAGTATGCAATCACATTCTCACAACCGGCAATATGGCGAATGTCTAGATTGTATTCTTGCAACATGAGTGACCAACGTGTCAGCCTCATATTCCGATTGTGGAATTGGTTCAGAAATTTAAGAGGGTGGTGGTCGGTGTAAATCACCACGACTGGCCCGTAGGCCGGAACATATACTTCAAAGTGCCTGAGCACCAACACTATTGCCAGCAGTTCTTTCTCTACCACAGAGTAGTTTTTCTGAGCGGAATTAAACTTCTTGGAAAATAAACTGACTGGATGCTCCAAACCTTCCTCGTCTGTCTGCATTAAGACGGCACCAGCCCCTACACCGCTAGCATCCGTTGCCAGCTGGAATGGTCTTTCAAAGTCAGGGGCCCTGAGGATTGGGTGAGTGCATAATAGGTGCTTAACCAGCGAAAAAGCCATTTCACACTCAGGTGCCCACTTGAACTTTTTGTCTTTTGCTAGTAAATCTGTCAGAGGAGCTATCACAGTAGAATAACCCCGAATGAAGCGGCGATAGTAACCGATCATGCCTAAAAATCTCATGATCTGCTGCTTAGTGGACAGCTGGGGAAACTGATTAATAGCCTGTATCTTGTTTTGGGGGGGGCACACCTGACCTAATCTGACCACAAACCCAAGATATTGCACAGTTGCCCGGACAAAGTCGCACTTGCCCAGATTAACCACCAAGCTGGCCTCAGTAAGCTTCCGAAACAAGGCTTCTATGTGCTCACAGTGACTCAAAGTTGTCATCGTATATTATAACGTCATCTAGGTAGGCAGTGCAGTTAGGGATGTCAGCTACTAACTCATTCATAAGACTCTGGAAGGTTGCTGGGGCATTTTTAAGACCATACGGCATCACATTGCAACGGTAGGTGTTCCCATCAACCACAAACCCGCATACCCCCTTCGCCCGCTCAGACAAGGGCACCTGCCAGTAGCCTTTCACTAGGTCTACCTTAGTTAGAAACCGTGCCTTACCAATCTTGTCTACGCTATCGTCCACACGGGGAAGGGGATAAGCATTGGTGGGAGTCAACCCGTTCAATCTCTGAAAGTCAATGCAGAAGCGAACCTTCCCGTCAGGCTTGGGCTGCAGAGTGACAGGAGATGTCCACCTAACTGCCCCCTTCTCAATCAACCCCCGTTCTAACATATACTCTAACTCCGCTCTGAGGGCGGGGAGTTTAATAGGTGAAATTCTGTTGGGCACTGATTTAAAGGGGGGGGGGGGGGGGGGGGTGATCTCCCACGTCTACGTCGTGCACCACCCGAGTTGTGAGGCCTGGATGCTCTGCGAACACAGTGGGGTATGAATCAAACAGGAGCTGCACGGCTACACGCTGTTGCTCAGGCAGGTGCACTAAAGCCTCGTCAGCCACCTGTCTGGAGTTCCCCGCCCACTGGTCCGCAGAGACATGACACTCCCAGTTATCTTCCACCTGAGCTTCACTGTCCCTCACTCCTTCTCCTCCATGACCGCTGCAGGTCAACACAGGGACAGCGAGAGGCTCAGGGGGGCGCCTCACAAACTCCTTTACCAGGTTCACATGGCACAGCTGGTTCTTTTTACACCTATCTGGAGTAGCCACAAGGTAATCTAGGTCAGAGATCTTTTTCACCACCTTATAAGGACCGGCGTACTTGACAGACAAAGGATGACCTGGCAGAGGTAACAGAATCAACACCTCTTGCCCCACCTTAAACTCCCGGAGTTTCGCCTTCTCATCGTACCTGTCCTTCATAAGTGCTTGCGACCCTACCAAATTCCTTCCCGCCAACTCAAGGCTTCTCAACATTCTTTCCCTGCTCTCGAGGACATACTTTAATAGGGAACATGGTTTTGCTGTGCCCTCCCAAATTTCTCTAACCATATTGAGGGGCCCTCTGACCTGATGTCCAAAGACGAGCTCATTGGGACTAAACCCTAGGCTTTCACCAGGTACCTCCCGAGCAGCGAATAATACATAGGGCAACCCAAGATCCCAATCTTTACCATTCTCAGCACAATAACACCGCAGCATGCTCTTGAGAGTCGAGTGCCACCTCTCCAACACCCCCCGACTCTCTGGGTGGTAGGCTGAAGAGACAACGGTACTAACACCGTGCTACTGCATGGTCTGTTTAAAAAGGTTAGAAGTAAAGTTGGATCCCTGGTCCGACTGCAATTCCTGCGGGTACCCGTACCTAGAGCAGTACAATAGCAAGTTACGAACAACAGTCTTAGCAGTACCATTTCACATGGGGTATGCATCCGGATAACGAGTGGCAACATCCATAATGGTGAGGAGGTACTTGTTGCCTGCACTAGTAGGGGGTAGGAGGCCAACCATGTCGATTATAACCTTACTGAAAGGTGGCCCGATAACAGGAATAGGGTGTAACGGAGCCTTGGGAATACACTGGTTTGGTTTGCCTACTGTCTGACAGGTACTGCACATCGCCACCCATGACGCAACATGTGCTTTCATCCCTGGCCACCAAAACAATTTCTCCAATGCTGCTACCGTCTTACGTACACCCAAATGCCCTGTCAACGGTACGTCATGTGCCAACCTCAGCAGGCTATCCCGGCACACACGAGGCACTACCAACTGATCAACCACTCTCGACCCCCCCTCCCAACTCCGTCTGGGATCTAGAAAACGCCTGTACAAAATACCCCTACACGAAAGAAGTCCCCCGGCTTTGCATCCCCGTCCTCCTCCAGTTCGATTGCACCGTTACTGCACTTCTGAAGCTCAGGATCACCCAACTGCAGCTGACAGATATCCGAAGGAGCCAATTTATCGAGATGCTCCCGGAGCAACTTATGGCCTCCCCCGGTACTAGGCTGTTCGACCCTATCCTGCTTTTGCGAGTAACGGTGCTGTCTCGGAGTTTCCACACGCCCTTCCTCCCCAACAAGTGTGGCAAGTTCTGGGGCTACTCCTTAACATAGGAGAGCGAAAACAGAAAAAGGAAATGGTAGACGAACTAAGAGCAAAGGGAGAGGAAGGGGGCAGAGAATGGTATGCTTTCCTGAGAGGTGACCAAGTCAGAGAAAGAGTGAATGTAGAAGAGCTAAATGTAAATGGTAGGTTAATAAGGGAAAACACAGAGAAGGCACGAGCGATAAAAGAATTCTGGGAGAATGTAGGCGGTGCAAATGAAAGGGAAGACAGAAATGAAGTGTATCTGGAAATAAAAAGAAAGATAAACGAGAATATGGATGAGGAAATAAGCAGAGATGAGATAGCTAAGTATGTAAAAAGGTTGAAAACAGGAAAGGCTGCGGGGCTGGACGATATCCCATATGAGTTCTACAGAGAAGGGGGAAAGGGAGTGATAGAAGGTATGTATATACTGTTTAAAAAGATATGGAATGAAGAGAGAGTCCCTAGCAAATGGAATGAAAGTAGAGTGACCCTGCTACATAAGGGCGGACACAAGAGCAAGAGTGAGCTAAAAAACTATCGCCCAATCAGTCTGACTGACACAGTGGGGAAGGTGTTCTGTGGGATCATGAACGAGAGGTTAAAAGAGATATGTGAGAGGAATAAGGTGATGGGAGAAGAGCAAAATGGGTTCAGGAAAGACAGAAGAGGTGAAGACAACATGTTCGTGATAAGGGAGGTGATAGAGAAGTGGAATAAAAGTGGAAAGAAGGGATACATAGCATTCCTGGACATAGAGAAAGCATACGACAGGGTGAATAGGTATAAGATGAGTAAGGTGTTGGAGAAGGTGGGAATGAGCAAGAAGGTTGTGACCATAATAAAGAGTATGTATGAGAGCACAAGAGGGAAATACAGTCTGGGAAACATCGAGACGGAATGGGTGGAGAGCATAAGAGGAGTGAGACAGGGCTGTGTACTATCACCGTGGCTATTTGGGATGCATACTGAGGAGTTGGCAGTGAGAGTTGGGAAGACGGGAATAGGGATCAATGTGGGAGAGAGGGTACTGAACATATTGATGTATGCCGACGACGTGGTAATTATGAGCGAAAGTAAAGAAGACCTGCAAACTTTGCTAGATGTGGTGACTAAGTATGGTGAGGATTTCAATGTTAATTTCAGTAGCGAAAAGAGTCAAGTGCTTGTGGTGAATGGAGGTGCAGAAGACGAGGATGAAACCTGGTCGCTTGGTGGTAGGACAATAAGGAGAGTAAGGGAATATAAATACCTGGGAATGATAATGGACGAGAAAGGGTGCGATAGAGCCAAGAATGCGAGGTTGTCAAGAGCGAATCAGTGGGTGGGAAGGCTGGGCAGTGTAGCGAGGACAAGAGCAAATAAGTATGAAGTGGTAAGAGGAGTATGGAAGGGAATGGCTGTACCGAGTTTGATGTATGGGCTAGAAACCATGAAATGGACGGCGAATGACCTGGCGAAAATGGAGGTGACCCAAAACAAAATTGGTAGAATGGCCCTGGGTGCAAACAAGCTCGCGGAAGTGGAGGCCGTGAGAGGAGAAGCAGGGTGGAGCTCCTTCGCCGAAAGAATAGCGAAGGGAACGCTGAGATACAGGGTGAGACTGGAAAGAATGGACGAGAACAGATGGGCATGGAAGGTGTATGAATGGACAAAGGAGGAGAGCAAGTGGAATAGGATGTGTGATAAGAAAATAGAGGAGCATGGGATGCGTGGAATAATGATGGGTGAGAGTATGAGAACGTGGAGCTCAGGGAAGTGGAAACATGAGATAAACACGCGGGTCCAAGATAAGGGTAGGGACGAGTGGATGGAAAGAATGAGGCAAAAGAGTTCACTAGACTGGTATATGGCAAAAAATAGTCCAAGAAGTGAACTTTTCTATGATGGTAGAATGGGGAGTGAGTTGCTGTTCAAGGTGCGAACTAAATCCCTGGAGGTGAACAACCGGACATACAGGTGGAACAATGAGGGTAGTAGGATCTGTAGAATGTGCGACGGGGGACGGGATGAGACCATCGAGCACATACTGCTAGAATGTGACAAGTACGGGAGGGAAAGAGAAATTATGATCAGTGCAGTGAGACAGGAAGTAGGAGAGGTACAGTGGAACGGGTTGATAGAAGTTATTATATGGGACCCTCTGTGTATGGTGCTATTCCTGCTAGGTCTAACCACGATAGATAAGTGGAATAACACAACCATTGAGAAGGTAAAGGGCTTCCTGGAGAGAATGTGGTTGAAGAGAAGCATATAGTGGTAACCTAGGCAATCTAATTGCCATCCCTGGAGAGAGAGCCGATCCTAAGGCCACACCTTTGATCCGTTCAGGGAGACTCTCACATCAAGACCAAGACCAAGACCAAATCAATGATTCCGGGGCCACTACTAAATATTAGGTTTTCCTTCTTCCCTTCGGGACTCAAACCTACAGTATAATTTGTGTTGTGCATTTAAGTGATTATTAAAAGGACATTAATGTGCGTATTCAGTAATATATTTACCCTTTACGACTTTTGTGCATGTGTAGTTTGGCCTTAGTTTTTCCAGTCAAGTAAGAACGTACCATTGTCCAATTAAACCCAAGTAAAAAACCTGCTATAACAGTTATATAATAATGTATTGTTGTTTTTGTCTTTGTTTTTGTTTATTTATTTATTTATTTACTTATCTATTGTTTTTATTTTTTATGTATTTTTTTTTAATTGATTTTATTTTATTTATTTTTATTTTTATTTTATTGTTTTGTTATATTTGTTTTTCATTGATTGATTTATTAATTTAATTTATTTATATATAAATGTTTTTGTTTTTTTGTATATAGGTTATATACCGGTATATATATTTTTTTTTTTTTTTTTTTTTTTTTTTTTATGGTTGTTTACTGTATATATGGATGGAGTCATGAAAAAAAATAAGGGAGAGCAGTGGATGTTGGTGAATTGCTGATAAGGGAAGGAAATGAGTGGAAGCTACCTGTACTGCTGTTTGCTGATGATACAGCTCTGATGAGCGATAATGAGTGGAAGCTACCTGTACTGCTGTTTGCTGATGATACAGCTCTGATGAGCGATAATGAGTGGAAGCTACCTGTACTGCTGTTTGCTGATGATACAGCTCTGATGAGCGATAATGAGTGGAAGCTACCTGTACTGCTGTTTGCTGATGATACAGCTCTGATGAGCGATAATGAGTGGAAGCTACCTGTACTGCTGTTTGCTGATGATACAGCTCTGATGAGCGATAATGAGTGGAAGCTACCTGTACTGCTGTTTGCTGATGATACAGCTCTGATGAGCGATAATGAGTGGAAGCTACCTGTACTGCTGTTTGCTGATGATACAGCTCTGATGAGCGATAATGAGTGGAAGCTACCTGTACTGCTGTTTGCTGATGATACAGCTCTGATGAGCGATAATGAGTGGAAGCTACCTGTACTGCTGTTTGCTGATGATACAGCTCTGATGAGCGATAATGAGTGGAAGCTACCTGTACTGCTGTTTGCTGATGATACAGCTCTGATGAGCGATAATGAGTGGAAGCTACCTGTACTGCTGTTTGCTGATGATACAGCTCTGATGAGCGATAATGAGTGGACGCTACATGTACTGCTGTTTGCTGATGATACAGCTCTGATGAGCGATAATGAGTGGAAGCTACCTGTACTGCTGTTTGCTGATGATACAGCTCTGATGAGCGATAATGAGTGGAAGCTACCTGTACTGCTGTTTGCTGATGATACAGCTCTGATGAGCGATAATGAGTGGAAGCTACCTGTACTGCTGTTTGCTGATGATACAGCTCTGATGAGCGATAATGAGTGGAAGCTACCTGTACTGCTGTTTGCTGATGATACAGCTCTGATGAGCGATAATGAGTGGAAGCTACCTGTACTGCTGTTTGCTGATGATACAGCTCTGATGAGCGATAATGACTGGAAGCTACCTGTACTGCTGTTTGCTGATGATACAGCTCTGATGAGCGATAATGAGTGGAAGCTACCTGTACTGCTGTTTGCTGATGATACAGCTCTGATGAGCGATAATGAGTGGAAGCTACCTGTACTGCTGTTTGCTGATGATACAGCTCTGATGAGCGATAATGAGTGGAAGCTACCTGTACTGCTGTTTGCTGATACAGCTCTGATGAGCGATAATGAGTGGAAGCTACCTGTACTGCTGTTTGCTGATGATACAGCTCTGATGAGCGATAATGAGTGGAAGCTACCTGTACTGCTGTTTGCTGATGATACAGCTCTGATGAGCGATAATGAGTGGAAGCTACCTGTACTGCTGTTTGCTGATGATACAGCTCTGATGAGCGATAATGAGTGGAAGCTACCTGTACTGCTGTTTGCTGATGATACAGCTCTGATGAGCGATAATGAGTGGAAGCTACCTGTACTGCTGTTTGCTGATGATACAGCTCTGATGAGCGATAATGAGTGGAAGCTACCTGTACTGCTGTTTGCTGATGATACAGCTCTGATGAGCGATAATGAGTGGAAGCTACCTGTACTGCTGTTTGCTGATGATACAGCTCTGATGAGCGATAATGAGTGGAAGCTACCTGTACTGCTGTTTGCTGATGATACAGCTCTGATGAGCGATAATGAGTGGAAGCTACCTGTACTGCTGTTTGCTGATGATACAGCTCTGATGAGCGATAATGAATGGGAGTTGCAGGGTTTGGTAAATATGTTTGGAACAGTGTGCAAAAAACGGAATCTGAAGGTAAATGCGGGGAAGAGCAAGGTTATGGTTTTTGAAAGTGGTGAGGCCACAGAGTTTGAGGTGAAATTGAACGGTCAGGCTATGGAGATTGTCAGCTCATTTAAGTATCTGGGCAGTGTGTTGGGTAAAGATGGGACTATGGATGAAGAAGTGCGGGAGAGGGTACAACAGGGGAAGTGGGTTGTAGGAACGTTGAAAGCAGTAACAAGAAATAGGGTGGTCAGTATGGAAGTGAAGAACTCCTTGCATGACAGTGTGGTAATCCCGACACTGACTTACGGAAGCGAAGCATGGACTTTGGTGGAGTGACTCAGACCAAGAGTGAGGGGTGGAAATGAGTTACTTGAGAAGTGCATGTGGAGTTACATGGAGGGATAGACAGACGTATGAGGAAGTAAGAAGGAGGTGTGGTGTGGAGGTAGATGTGCTGGAAAGTGTGAAAAGGAACACCTTGAGATGGTTCGACCATATGGAACGTATGGGAAGCGAGAGAATGACTAAGAGGGTGTACGAGAGCGAGGTGGAAGGACAGAGAGGGAGAGGTAAACCGAAAGAGAGGTGGAAGGATGGAGTGAGGAAGTGTATGGTTGGGAAAAGGGGCGTCGATTGACTGGGAACAGAGGTGCATTGGGGCGGTTCGTTCGTGGCCACCCCTTCGGGGATCACGATTTTTGTTTATCTATTTTGTATTTTATATATTTGTTTTCTGTATTATTTATTAATTTATATATTTATTTATTTTATGTTTTATTTATTAAATTAACAGAAAAACAGTTTGTCCGACATTCCCCATCACCAAGCATTTCTTCCCCTCTGCCCACCACACCTCCAAGCCACAAGGAAACAACTCACAGTCCAGTAAGATATGCTAGAGTCGCTGCCATCAAAATGACACATCCTCCAACACTAGGGAAAAACTTATTCATCAACATAAACAACCCTGAAGTCCAGAAGAATAAGAACATTGGAAAGGAAAGGCAGCACAAGAAAGGACACCATAAACATCATAAGTCCAAGCGCCATTCTACCCCTCAACCAAACCACCGCCATGACCAAGAAGCCGAGAAGGACTACTACAAGCACCACCGGAAGTCCTCCTCACACCAGTGTCCTTATTGACTCGGGATACATCAGCTAAGACAACTCAGCCAAAGGTATGACCACTGCAGGATTTTTTAAGATCGATACTCAGTTGGAAAGCTATTTTTATTTGTCACTGGAGAATAAGGTAGCAGAAAAACTTGGGCCACCCTTGATACTATTGGGATAAATGATTCGGTGCACTGGTACGAATTTGTTGTATACCTCAACTAGATGTTTGTTGTTGTGGGTTTAACAAGTAAGCCATTATTAGACACTTCACAGGATGTAACTAATATAACTATTTATTGACGATATGCCTATTACATAATAGCTACCTTTCAAGCCCTTGCGTTACCTGTTTGAAACACCCGCCGCAGGAAGAGAAGAGGAGCCAACCTCATAAGGGTACGCTTATTCTCTTACGGAATCGTCCTTATGATTGGGTACTCACTACGAAAAAACTTTGTAAATAATAAAAAAGAAAAATCAATTTAAGAACTGCTATAATCAGGCTTCCCAATTTGTGAATATTTTCACATGCGCACCTAGACGCTTATCTCCCCACGTCATAACGCTCTTCCTCTTCCTGCGTCCGTACTGTGTAGACGTGTGAGGCCGTCTCTCTTCATTCTACATTCGTTCGCCTCTTAGTGAGTCTTTTGCTCATTTGTATTTATCTTAGACGTTCTAGAATAGGTTTAGATTAGTTAGTACGGTCGCCCCCCATTGGCACAGTCTCAGGAAGTGTGTTTAATATAGGGGACAGTGTTAAGCGTCCATGCGGTCCGCATCAGATCTGGGCACCCCTTGTTTTATTTTTTATTTTCAGCATTTAGCTTTGCCTTTTAGCTAGTTAGGAAGCTTCATGAATGCTGGGCTCGACTACTTGGCTGTCAATTTGGACGGGAGTAGCTAGTAGCCTCTTAATTTAACAAACGCTTTGGTTCAAGAGTTGTCACACGTGGTGTGGAACTTTCTGGAGTGCTTTTGTTTCTGTTTTCCCCTCTGGTCTGGGGCGTCGGTGTGGCTGTTGGTGGTTTCATCGCGGGAGCTACGAGCTTCGCGGATCGTCGTGTTACTGCCTTAGGCCTCGTGGCTAGCCTCGGTTAGGGGTTTCATTACTATGGCCAGGATGTATTATTAATTATTAAATAAAATAATATGTGTAGCCTTAGATAACCTTCTTTTCATGTTGTGATTTGGCATGATTGGAAGGGGTCAGGAGACGTCCTGGCTTACTATTAATGTTGGGCGTGTTTTCACTTGGTCTGTCAAGTGCGTAACACTCTACGGGTTTGGTGTGTCCCTCCGGCGGAGTATTGTCAGTAATTGATGCCGGAGGCTCACCTCGGCGAGCAGGGAATAGATCCAAGAAACCCTATCTGGTCAGCGTACCAAAATATATTCTCCGGCGGAAGATCTGACTCTCCAATGGGGTTTCCGGCTTTGCCGGGAGGACTCGCCTAGATACCCTCAAACGGCAGAATACGTACATTATCCCGGCGGACAATGCCTAGTGAGACTAAAGACTATAAAACTATCACTCCCCACTAAAGGATCGGATGGTTACATTAACATATTCTTGAGGAATAATAGTAATTATGGGCGTAGTGATAAAATATATATCATACATGACAGTCCTCCAACATTAATGGAAAAGTTCATCAGCATACTTTACATAAAGGTGGATCCGGCGGGAAATTAGAATTAGCTGGTGTTGCAACCTCTAATTTTCCGGCGGATTAAAGATATAAACTGTGTGAATGTCTTGGTTTATCCTTATGAGCATTGATTCTTGGAAATTTTCTTCCAGGTTACCACACAGCGTTTTGCAGCACGGGACCCAGATAGGGGGGCCGATCCGGCGGGGGGTGGTGGCTTTGCCAACATGCCTTTAGTTACGCTTTGCTCAACACCTACTTGCCAAGGGGTCCCAGTTTTCCACCATCGTTTATGTGTGAAATGTGTGCAGTGCTTAGATCGCTCTAGAGGAACATGGTTGTCCAAGAAATGCGACGTGTGTGTGTAGATCTGAGAAGTGGCCTATTAGTCTACCGGGACCAGTTATGTAAAATTGCCTTAACAGAAATTAAAGCAACTTATAACTCTTATACTAAAGACGTGGCACACAAAGCACTTAATTGCTATGGCGAAGAACTTTGGGAATACCTAATTTTCAAAAGTATTCAAAATCTCCCATCAGTGAGATCTAGTTCTAGCAAGTCTAAATCAAAACCGAAAATAGTGTCCAAAGAACTTGTCAGTAGTAGCGATTCAGACTTATCTTAGGCAACCCCCCCCCCCCCAGCCGTTCCAAGAGGGCGCGGTCACCATCTCTGCGTGACGACCGACCAAGATCAAGGTCGAGGTCGCCACTTAAGCAGTCCTCTACATCCGCAGGGTCGTCGAGACCTCAGACCAAGAGGAAGAAAGCGGAATCGCCGGCATCTACCGCGCCGACGCAAAGTGGGAAAGGATATAAACATGGTACACGTACGGAGTCTAAGGGTTCGAGCCACCGGCAAACACCGGAGTCTCGTCCTCCGTCCTCCGCTTCCACCTCTACCAAGCTTAACATCCAATCTAGCAGTTCAGAGGTGGGTACGGAGGGTTTTTTTTTTTTTTTTTTTAAAGAGACAATGAACGGAGGAAGGAAAAACACAGATAAAACAAAAAAGGTCCATGTGCCTAGAGGAATCCTCCATTCATAAAATGTTTGTAACAACTGGATTTAAACTGTTGTAGATTGTAAGTTTGTGGAAAGCAACTCGAGGGAAGTGAATTCCAAAGAGTAGTAGTTCTGGGGATAAATGAATTTTGATAAGCAGAAGTTCTGCATTGTGGAGGAGAAAGTGTAAATTCATGGGCGCTTTCAGCTGCCCTAGTTCTACGGGGAAAGATGTGGAGAGGCGGCACAATTGAAGCAAGTTCTTCGGAACAATTGCTGTGAAAATATCTGTAGAATAATGCAAGGGATGCAACGTTTCTTCGTATGGATAATGTAGGAAGGTCCTGTGTGATTGCAGGGTTATTGATTAATCTAATAGCTTTATTTTGAATTTTGTCCAACTGCCTCAATGCAACCACTCCACTTCCACTCCACAGAGGTGAACAGTAATCCATCTGAGAACGCACATGACTTTTATATATTACGGCCAACTGCTCGTCAGTGAAGAATTCTCGAACTCTGTACAGGAGTCCCAGTTTTTTAGAGGCATTCTTAGCAATGCTTCTAACATAATGTGTCCAGCTCAAGTTAGTAGTTAATGTTACACCGAGAATTTCAATACTAGGGGAAGTGGGAATATTTACATCATTAACAAATATATGGGAGTCAGTGAGATTCTGTCAGTTAGAAAATTGAATGTACTTAGTTTTCTGTGCATTAAAGGAAGCTAGATTCTTTTGTCCCCATTCATTAATTCTAGAAAGGTCCTGGTTCAGAGAAATTGCAGTGTTTATGTAGTGTCGACTCCCAGGGATAGCTCGAATGAAATACCCATTATGTCTAGCTATATTAGGTGGAATATTCCATACCTCGAGTACAACCTCAGGTGGGTCATTCTAGGGTCCCGGCACCAGTATTGACAGAGCAATATCGTGGTTACCCGGCCAGTGAACAATATACTATGTGTGGTAATTATAGACCAGAACCTAAAGTAGACACAGGGGCTCACGATGTTTGGAGACATGCTGTGCCAAGTCAACCTCGGGTATATCAACCTCGGGTATAAACCCAGCAGGTGCTAGTCTTAGTCAGGAGGTTATCATTCCTCAAGAAACATTACCGTCCTCTGTACCAGATTTAAATTGGGCTGGCTTTGAACAATCAGTACTTTCCAAAGCACAACAATACCCGGAAGGTATGAAGAGGTCGAGGTAGGGCAAGAGGAATTAGATACTTTATCCTCCGCCCAACCCCGTCGCCAGGCTAGTGAGTCGGAAGGGGAGTCTGCAAATTCTAAAGAATCTCAATATGTAACTAAAGGTGATTTGAATAGGATGTTCGACTCTTTTGTACAAAGATTTCAGATGCAGCCAACGGTGCCGGAGACTACACCATCCATACCGGCGACTACGCCATCCGCACCGGCAGCTCTCCCGCCAGGGTCTGTCCGTCTATTGGCACCTGTTCAGATTTCTGCTTCACCAATTGTGCAATCCCCAGTAACATGTCTATCTGCTGTTCCCCTCACATCAACATTAACAACCACAAAAGTATGTGTTATCACTGATGTAGTCGCTCCACCTTTGGAAAGAGTCCCTATTAAAAAGAGCCCGGATCTTTCGTGGGTAACTGTTATAGCTCAAAATCCCTCTAGTGCACAGCAGACGATTGCGGGAGAGCTTCCGGTTCCAGGTGAGTGGACCATTCAAATGAATAAGACGAGAAAATTAAGAGCTAAGGACTCACCTGGTAATATTATAGATGTATCAGAGAAAGCCATACCTAATGTTTATGCTTATGACTATTTCGTATATGCATCCACCCCGGCTCTTCCACCTGCCTCCTCTGCACGCTTATACGCAGACTGGACTAAGACCGATGGACTGAATGACGTCAAAGCGCTAGCATCGCTCACGCCGGAACTGGATACAGTTCCAGTTAACGATCAGTTCGGCAACCCAGTACTGCAGAGGGGGCAGATGGGACCAGGTCCATGGGTGGACTGGGAATCTGAGGCTCAGCACTTTGCCTCTACAATCACATCTAAAACGTTACACCAAATTCCACAAAAAACTCACTCGTGGTTTTCCCTACCGGTGGCTAAAGCCGGAGGGGTACCCCCTGCTATTATGAGTTTTCTTTCAGCCCCTAAATTATCTCTGTGGGATTTACCGGAGCCTTTTTCAACTCCGCCTCCGGCGCAACTTGACAACATTTTAAGTTCGTCAGAAGGCCTTGAGACTTTTTCACAATTACTGCTGAGCCGCCAGATTGCTCAATCTCTCATAAGAACTATAGAAGCCGTTAATGACTCTGATACTAGAAAAGCCATGGAGTTATCACAGCGCTTAATGCTCCAAAATTCTATACAGTCATTGGGCGACGTCAGAATAGCCTTGCTTCAGGCTGTAAGAGCACGTCATGACCTTAGAGTCTATCTCGTGAAGAAATTGCCCGAAGACTTGGGTCGCCGGGTAATTCTATCACCAGTTCTCACGCCCACTTTTGTTTGCCCCACCATTTGGCAAGCTGTGTTTAATCTAGCGGATGCTGCCAGGCCAGGTGCTTCCCCGGCACGAAAGAAACATAAATTCACTAAGCCTTATGCCAAGCGTAAGCCTGGTCAGAAGGCTCAATCTAGTGGGACGGTAAAGTTCTTTCAGAGGTCCAGATCTCCTCCGGCACAGGGGAGCACTCAGGTCAAAGGTGAGCAGGGTAAACCACCAGGTAAATGGAACAAACAACATTCCAAATACAAGTCAGGTCAAGGGTCAACTGCTGCCAAAACTAGCCAGCCGTCCACCTCTACCCCACCAACTTAAAAAAACTAGATATAAGACAAACTCTCTCACTCCCGGGGCCTATCAAAGGCGAGTTGGATCCGAGTACAGTCACGCTGGACATGCCCTGTCAAAAGACTAGGTAATTCCGGACAAGTCACAGGGCCTGGCCCCGGCGCACTTGGGCTCGGACAGTGGTACGCAAGGGCATAACCTGGCGGTGGCTCCGACGACCTCGTTTACGTCAACCACTCAAAATCAATCATGTTTCTTTAGAGGTGGAGTCACTAGTCCAGGAAATGATCACCAAGTATATCATTTACACGGTCAATCCAACTTGTCCATTTTACACGTCCAAACTTTTTCTCGTACCAAAGAGGGACAGTGTTCAGATGAGACCAGTCGTAGACCTATCTCACCTGAACCAACACATTCACAATACATCGTTCAGGATGCTCACTGTGAATCAAATCAGGCTAACACTTCTGCCGCAAGGTTCGATGTGCTCGTTAGACCTGACAGAAGCATATTGGCACATCCCGGTAAACAAACGGTTCCAAAAGTTCCTCGCTTTGAGGATAGAGCATCGGAC
Source organism: Paralithodes platypus (assembly GCA_032716605.1). Lineage (NCBI taxonomy): Eukaryota > Metazoa > Arthropoda > Malacostraca > Decapoda > Lithodidae > Paralithodes > Paralithodes platypus. The sequence goes on along the minus strand of CM064509.1, from coordinate 2,096,296 downwards.
TTACGTCTTTCAACGGATGCCCTTCGGTTTGAACCTAGCACCGAGAATGTTTACCAAATTAGTCCATCAAGCTTTACTCCCATTATTAAATCAAGGAATAAAGGTGTTGTGGTACCTGGACGACTGGCTAGTAGTGGCAGAATCAGAGAGTCAATGCCACAATCATGTAACCATACTTTTCAATTATGTGAAATCCTGGGGTTCAAGGTCAACTTGGCAAAGTCGAACCTTGTCCCAACAAGGGTAATTCAGTGGATAGGGCTGGTCTGGGACACAGCACATCTTACTCTCAGTCAGAGCGTCAACAACCGCGACAGATTTCGAAAGAAATTGTTTCGTTTTCTCCACAGCCTGACTACCACGAGAAGGACGTGGGAATCTCTGATTGGCTCTCTCAACTGGATTCAACTTACTGTAAAGTTGGGCGGGTTGAAAGTAAAGAAATTAATCTTGGAAGGCAACAAACATTTTCCGCTGTTGCCGGCGGAGAAGTTACGGCAAATTCCAACATTTATCCACAACTTACTGTCAGTTTGGGCGAGGCAGGAAAAATTGTATTCAACCATGACATGGACTTCTCCTCCACCTACAGTTTGGATAGATACAGATGCGTCAGGGACAATAGGCTGGGGTTATCAGTCAAACCTGGGCCATCAGGGTCAAGGTCTTTGGTCCCAGTCCGTTGATTTTCACATAAACGCGAAAGAGTTGATGGTCCCCTTAATTTTCCTCCAGGCTCACGGTTACACTTTACAGGGGAAATCAATAGCCTTTCGGATGGACAACTTGAATGCAGTCCCATGCATCCAAAGACAAGGGTCAACGAGGTCTCGGCCGTTACTAGAATTGTCGAATTTTTTTTTGTTCTAGCAGACAGCCTGAACATTCATCTTCACGCATCTTACCTCCCAGGCATAGCCAACGTCTGGGCAGACGCCCTGTCCCGGAGACAGAGCACAATAGTAGAATGGTCACTCAAGCAAACCATCTTCAACCAGATGATTGCAGAGCAGTACCATCCACAAGTGGACTTATTCACGTCCGAGGGAAATGACAAACTCCCTCTCTACCTAACCCGCCGGGGGAAAACCCGGGCGGGGGGTCCAGATGCTTTGACGGAGGAATGGAACAGGTGGAATTCCATCTATCTGTTTCCGCCTCCAGATGCTTCACTCATGTGTCAAGTACAGTAGTTCACAAACTACAAGATTATCAGGGCACAGTCTCGATGATCGCGCCCCTGTGGCCGGCTCAGGTGTGGTACCACCAGTTGAAGACGTGGTGCGAGAACCCGGTGTCACTCCCGATCACGTACTTCCACTTAGAGACAATTGGAAACCTCAAGATCTCGCTGACTTTTGCATTCTGGACATTCAAAAGGCTAAATGGTTAACTATCTATCTATCTATTGCCTGACGCCGTTATCCCCGAAGGGGTGACCACGAACGAACCGCCCCCATGCACCTCTGTCCCCAGTCAGTCGACGCCCCTCCCCCCAACCAGCACCACCCTCGTTCATGTACTTCCTCACTCCATCCTTCCACCTCATATTCGGTCTACCTCTCCCTCTCTGTCCCTCCACCTCGCTCTCGTACACCCTCTTAGTCATTCTCTCGCTTTCCATACGTTCCATATGGCCGAACCATCTCAAGTTGTTCCTTTTCACACTTTCCAGCACATCTACCTCCACACTACACCTCCTTCTTACTTCCTCATTAGTCTGTCTATCCCTCCATGTAACTCCGCACGCACTCCTTAAGTAATTCATTTCCACTGCTCTCACTCTTGGTCTGAGTCTCTCAACCAACGTCCATGCTTCGCTTCCGTAAGTCAGTGTCGGGATTACCATACTGTCATGCAAGGACTTCTTCACTTCCATACTGACCACCCTATTTCTTGTTACTTCTTTTAGCGTTCCTACAACCCTCTTCCCCTGTTGTACCCTCTCCCGCACTTCTTCATCCATAGTCCCATCTTTACTCAACACACTGCCCAGATACTTAAAAGAGTTGACGATCTCCATAGCCTGACCGTTCAGCTTCACCTCACACTCTGTGACTTCACCCCTTTCGAAGACCATAACCTTGCTCTTCCCAGTATTTACCTTCAAATTCCGTTTTTTGCACACTGTTCCAAACTCATTTACCAGACCCTGCAACTCCCATTCATTATCACTCATCAGAACTGTATCATCCGCAAACAGCAGTATAGGTAGCTTCCACTCAATTCCCTCCCTTTTCAGCGATACACCAATATCCACTGCTCTTGATAGTGTTTCTTTCATGACTCCATCCATATATACAGTAAACAACCACGGGGACATCACACACCCCTGTTTCAAACCAACATTCAGGTCAAAGAACTCGCTCTACTCACTCTCCACACGTACTGCCGCCTTTGCACCCTCATACATGCTCTTCACTGCTTTCAGCAACTTGCTGGTTAACTCCTTATGGTAATAATGTAACGAATAAATTTATCAAGCAATACACTTTGTCCACCAGGCATCAATATCAGTCCCATTGGAAATCATTCACCACCTGGATAGTGGAAACAGCTCAAACAGAAGCATCAGTTGCTTTAATTTTCAAGTACTTGGCCTACTTATTTGAACAAAAACGCCTTTCAGTAGTCACGCTGAAAAACCATTTGTCAGCAATTAAAATCCCCTTTTTTTATTTAACGGGTCTATCTGTACCACAGGCGGAGAAGGGCTTCATGCATGCATTTTCAAGCTTCGCCCACCACCCCGTCAGCTCATGCCTACCTGGTCACTCGACAAAGCTTTGTCTTTACTTAATTCACCCAAATATAATCGCAATCCAGATTTTGCTTTAATTCTCAAGAAAGCTGTATTTCTTATGGCTTTAGCTACAGGTAACCGGGTGTCTGAGCTGGCGGCGATGAGCAACGAACCTAACTGTCTGAGGTTTGGACGGCGCAATGTCGATGTGCAAATTGCGCCGTCACCCACTTTCATAGCGAAGAACGAACATAGTGACCATGTTTTTTTCTGCGTTCACAATCCCGGCACTCAAACGAGGGGATACACATCATATTCTACGCCCAGTACAATCTCTTATTAAGTTGTTGAGAGTGTCCCGGCCTAAACGCTGGCCGGTCTCTGGGTTTCGAGTACAGATCAGCGCATCACAAAACGGAGGTTAGCAGCCCTATTAGTCGAGATTATTAGAGAAAGTAATCCCGGCGTAGTGGGCAAAGCGCACGACATCAGAAAGTGGGCGGTTTCTTTGAGATTTTTACAAAAAATATCCATTGATGATATTGCTAACACTAAATTGTGGGCGTCAAATCATACTTTCTTGACGCGCTACCTGTCCGTGGCCCTGGATCGACCAAAGCTCACCTGTGTGGCATTACGTCAATGGGTCTGAGGGCTCTTTGTGAAGATTAGACTTTAAGTATTATTTAGAGTTTAATAAAAAAAAGGGGGGGGGGGGAGAGTGTAAGGGAGTACTAAGGGGCCCCAGCCCCTTCCGCCGGATAAGTGCTTCGCCGGATAACGTGATTAGTATATGAGCTGTAATATACTTAATACAAATTAGTATATGAGCTGTAATATACTTAATACAAATTAGTATATGAGCTGTAATATACTTAATACAAATTAGCATATTAGCTGTAATATACTTAATACAAATTAGTATATGAGCTGTAATATACTTAATACAAATTAGTATATGAGCTGTAATATACTTAATACAAATTAGTATATGAGCTGTAATATACTTAATACAAATTAGTATATGAGCTGTAATATACTTAATACAAATTAGTATATGAGCTGTAATATACTTAATACAAATTAGTATATGAGCTGTAATATACTTAATACAAATTAGTATATGAGCTGTAATATACTTAATACAAATTAGTATATGAGCTGTAATATACTTAATACAAATTAGTATATGAGCTGTAATATACTTAATACAAATTAGTATATGAGCTGTAATATACTTAATACAAATTAGTATATGAGCTGTAATATACTTAATACAAATTTTTAATTTTAAGCAAAAAATATTTCATTAGTAAGCTATAACTATGAGATACATGCAATACTATGTACACAGTACGACTTAGTTGTAAGTACATTAGTAAGCTATAACTATGAGATACATGCAATACTATGTACACAGTACGACTTAGTTGTAAGTACATTAGTAAGCTATAACTATGAGATACATGCAATACTATGTACACAGTACGACTTAGTTGTAAGTACATTAGTAAGCTATAACTATGAGATACATGCAATACTATGTACACAGTACGACTTAGTTGTAAGTACATTAGTAAGCTATAACTATGAGATACATGCAATACTATGTACACAGTACGACTTAGTTGTAAGTACATTAGTAAGCTATAACTATGAGATACATGCAATACTATGTACACAGTACGACTTAGTTGTAAGTACATTAGTAAGCTATAACTATGAGATACATGCAATACTATGTACACAGTACGACTTAGTTGTAAGTACATTAGAAAGCTATAACTATGAGATACATGCAATACTATGTACACAGTACGACTTAGTTGTAAGTACATTAGTAAGCTATAACTATGAGATACATGCAATACTATGTACACAGTATGACTTAGTTGTAAGTACATTAGTAAGCTATAACTATGAGATACATGCAATACTATGTACACAGTACAACTTAGTTGTAAGTACATTAGTAAGCTATAACTATGAGATACATGCAATACTATGTACACAGTACGACTTAGTTGTAAGTACATTAGTAAGCTATAACTATGAGATACATGCAATACTATGTACACAGTACGACTTAGTTGTAAGTACATTAGTAAGCTATAACTATGAGATACATGCAATACTATGTACACAGTACGACTTAGTTGTAAGTACATTAGTAAGCTATAACTATGAGATACATGCAATACTATGTACACAGTACGACTTAGTTGTAAGTACATTAGTAAGCTATAACTATGAGATACATGCAATACTATGTACACAGTACGACTTAGTTGTAAGTACATTAGTAAGCTATAACTATGAGATACATGCAATACTATGTACACAGTACGACTTAGTTGTAAGTACATTAGTAAGCTATAACTATGAGATACATGCAATACTATGTACACAGTACGACTTAGTTGTAAGTACAGATATTTCATTAGTAAGCTATAACTATGAGATACATGCAATACTATGTACACAGTACGACTTAGTTGTAAGTACAGATTTAGGTTAAGGATAAATGATTTGTGTTAGAAGTTATTACATACTTTAGGCCTTACCAGAATTATGACAAGTCTATGTCAGAAAGTAATCTTTATTATGTCAAAGAATCAGAGATTCATGTACAAAGTAAGGATTATAGGCAGAATTCTTCGAAGTGCGCTCTCTGCTTTTCCTTTCCATTTTTTATACAAAATATTGTATATATTCAATAAATTTAAGATTGCTATTGTGGTGTGTGTTTTCAACCTATTATTGGATTTGTTAGTGGTTTTGGATATTGTCACGAATGTCCCCCTCCAGTCTTGGGATATCAGGCATATCGTCAATGATGAAGGGGCCACTAATAAATTATAGGTTTGATCCCCGGAAAGGAGAAGAGAATAATAATAATAATAATAGTTCTTAAAGCTAGCGCATGCTAAGCTAGCTAAGGATAGCTCAATAAGGCCGATTAGGCGTATTTCCATTGGGGTCCTGTACTACTACCCCATCCCTTTGCTCATGAGGGATGGTAACGACTCAGTGCTTGTGAAAAATCTTTAATGCGCCGAGCGTGGGCGCGAACCCGGGCCTTCTGGGTGGAAGTCCGAGACGCTAGTCACTACACCAAGCGAGCCGCTTGGAAAACCTAATATTTAGTAGTGGCCCCGGAATCATTGACGACGAGGGCCCTCCCTCCATCCCCTTCCCATTCGTTGATATTTAAGTAATCTTGATATATCATTGAAGAGCGTCATGACGCGGGGAGATAAGCGTCTAGCTGCGCATGGGAAAATATCCACAAATTGGGAAGCCTGATTATAGCAGTTTTTAAATTGATTTTTCTTTTTTATTATTTACAAAGTTTTTTCGTAGTGAGTACCCAATCATAAGGACGATTCCGTAAGAGAATAAGCGTACCCTTACGAGGTTGGCTCCTCTTCTCTTCCTGCGGCGGGTGTTTCAAACAGCTAGCGCAAGGGCTTGAAAGGTAGCTATTATGTAATAGGCATATCGTCAATGATTCCGGGGACACTACTAAATATTAGGTTTTCTCTTCTCCACTCCGGGGATCAAACCTATATTCTTACCCATAACCGTGGTGCTATTGTGAATAAAGAATGCTGACAGGTCAAGCACTTTATTCGGGATAGACCAAACCAGGGCTCTGTGAGATACTGTTTAACTATAACGGCACTCATCAAGGAGTCCTTTCGAGATAGCAATATCTCGAAAAAGGCCAAAGTATACCCATCACCCTCAGTTCTGAAAGACTCTTATAACGGTCAGAACAGTTAAGATATGGTGCGTCAAAAACAACTATCTTACGTTAGTTCGATAACATGTTTCTGGTGCACTGGCATTTTGCACACGATATTTAAGACCCAACACCAAGACTCTGAAAGTTCTGCATCAAAATTCTTATAAAGACCAGAGCAGTTAGTGAGTTCTCTCCTACATGCAAAGGAATTAAATGCTAATCCGTCAAGAACCGCGAATTTGGATAAAGCTCCACCAACACGACCCAAATTCAAAACCGCCAGGGATAACGACCGAGGACCGAGGACAGCCATGAATGTAAATGTAGATCCGACCAGAACCAAAAATTTGATTAAAGAACGTTCTGCGAGTTCTAAAACCGCAACTTTAAAGGTTTTCTATGCAAACGCTCGTAGCATTCGCAATAAATTTTCAGATTTAGAGGAACTAGTGTTTACAGAAAATTATGATGTGATTGGCATAACAAAATCTTGGCTCAATACAAAGACTTTTTTAGCAGAGTATTCACTTCCTGGTTATGTAATGTTTGAGAACAGCCGAATAAATAAAAATGGAGGTGGCGTTTTAACTTTATATCAAAGAAAGTCTTAACCCGACCCTCTTGTCAAAATCTCAAATTGTGAACGTTGACACATTTTTTGTGCTAATAAAGAATAATAAAGGTACAAAAATAATACTTGCATTAATATACAGACCTCCAGCTCAATCAGTGCAAACTGACCGAGAAATTTATGAACAAATTGCAGATGTAAGTAACTCACAAGATACCGTATTTTTTGGCGACTTTAATTTACCTGTGACCAAGTGGGGCGATACTCTTACTTCACACTCCGGACATGACTTGTATGCGAACTTGCAAGAGAGTTCACTCTATCAATTTGTTCAATCGCCGACCCGTGGTAATAACGTTCTTGACCTTGTACTTGCAACAAAAGAAGAATTAATAGAGAATTTGAATGTTGGTGATGAATTCAGTAACAGCGACCATCGTACAATAACTTTCACTTTAAAGTTTACTAGCAACGAACCAAATAGCAGCATCGAAAAAGTCCCTAATTTCAAGAAAGCAAACTTTCATAAACTTAGAGCTATGTTTAAAGAAACTGACTGGAGCTTTTTAATCCAGATCCAACTGGTAATGAACTCCAAGAAAAACAAAATGGTCGGACTGGAAGGAAGTGTGAGAGGAGATCCCTCCCAACACAGGCACCAGAACGAGTGAGATCCCTCCTCGCGTCCAGCCTAGGCCACAATGGACCAAAAAATTTCAACTCGCTGCCCAAGGAAGTGCGAGACACAGTAGGTTGCCCGGTAGACAGGTTCAAAGGGTTATTAGACAAGTTTCTAAAGACCCTCCCAGATGAACCACCAGTGTCTGGATACACTGCTAACTGCCGGGCGGCCTCAAACTCTATACCGGACCAGATGGACCTCCTTCGAAGGGACGCACGGGACGGACGCAGCGGTGGTGGACCACGACTGTGAGGACGGGACCTCTAGACGACTTCAAGTAAGTAAGATTCAAGTAACAATAACGACATAAATACATCTTGGGAATTATTCGAAACCACTTACCTAAAAGCAGTGCAGGACTGCATACCATCGAAAATACGGCGTACAGGCCATAATAATAAGCCCAAATGGTGGAATAAAGATATTTCAAACTGTCTGCTTGCTAAAAAGTTTGCTAATGATAGATTATAATAATAATAATAATAATAATAGTTCTTAAAGCTAGCGCATGCTAAGCTAGCTAAGGATAGCTCAATAAGGCCGATTAGGCGTATTTCCATTGGGGTCCTGTACTACTAGTCTACTACCCCATCCCTTTGCTCATGAGGGATGGTAACGACTCAGTGCTTGTGAAAAATCTTTAATGCGCCGAGCGTGGGCGCGAACCCGGGCCTTCTGGGTGGAAGTCCGAGACGCTAGTCACTACACCAAGCGAGCCGCTGGATTAAAAATTAAGGATTAAAATCCTTACAAAATGACGAAGAACGGGTGAAATTTGTAGAGATACGACGCAAAGCCAAAAAGTTAATTAAGCAAAGTAAAAAGACCCTGGAGTTACATGTTGCGAATCAAAGTAAAACAAACCCGAAAGAATTCTATAGTTATAATTATCAGAAAGAAAAAGTAGTTACTTCAACTGTTGGACCGTTAGTCGATGAAAATGGAGAATACACCAAAGACGAAGTACAAATGAGTAATGCCCTCAATACCTTCTTTGCATCAGTTTTTACAATGGAAGACCTCAGTGATATCCCTACACCATCGCCGATTCAGATTGATAATTCAGATGTTCTAAGCAATATCACCGTTACAGAGAGAAGTATTGAATTGTTTAGATAAACTCAAGATAAATAAAACGCCTGGACCTGATACAATCTCACCTAGAGTTCTAAAGGAACCTAAGGATGAGCTCTCTAAACCACTGACATTGCTATTCAATAAATCCTTGCAGTCTGGAACTATGCCTGATCAGTGGAAGCTAGCCAACGTAACACCGATATTCAAAAAAGGCAGCAAATCCCTACCCAGTAACTATCGTCCAATTAGCTTTACCTCAGTTGTATGTAAAATGCTAGAAACACTCATAAGAGACAGACTCGTAAATCACTTAGAGGATAATAACATAATTAAAGATACTCAACACGGTTTTCGTAAAAAACGTTCCTGTTTAACAAACCTCTTAGACTTCTTCCACGATATCCTCAACCTCTACGATGAGAGTAAAGCTGTAGATATTATATACCTTGATTTTCAAGGTATGACAAAGTTATGACAAGGTATGACAAAGTTCCCCACAAATGTTTACTTCTAAAACTAAAAGCGCATGAAATACAAGACGGTGTGTTGAAATGGATAGAAAATTGGCTCAGCGACAGAAAGCAAAGAGTAGTCATAAATGGTAAGGCATCTAAATGGACCAATGTTAGTGGTGGGGTACCCCAGGGATCGGTACTAGGACCAATTATCTTTCTAATTTACATCAACGACATAGATAAGGGTCTCACCTGTACAATCTAAAAATTTGCTGACGATACAAAAATTGCAAATAGCGTACTCTCAAAAGAACAAGTTGACGATATGCAACACAATCTAGATAAGTTGTCATATTGGGCCCAAATTAGGCAAATGAGTTTCAATGCGGATAAATGTAAAGTACTACATATCGGATACCAAATTGAGAAAGCAAACTATTTGATGAATGGCACTCAGCTTAAGAATGTAAACAGAGAAACCGATCTGGGAGTAACAATATCGAGTAACCTAAAACCGAGTCAACAATGTTCAAAAGTTGTTAACCCTTCCCGCCCGGGCTGCCTTACTTAAGGACGGAGGCTGTATCCGGGCGATTTGGCTGAAAACACAACATACGTTAACTAAGGCTAATCTCGCTTAATATACTACCTACATTAATCAAACATATGTCAAAATGGGCGCCTTACCTTGCCGCGTAGAATGGCGTTGAGTAGAGCTTTCTAGCTCAACTGGTTCCGGAGTGATGGTGATGGAAGTGGGGGTAACTTTTGCCGCCTATTTACCTCGCCGCGTCCGAACACTCAACCGCGGCCCAGGCTACGACGAACGTTTTGACTCGTCGCTTACCTTGAATTATGGCGGGAAGCGATTTTTTAGTGTTTTATTGTTTATTATGCCATATATTATTGTTATTATGTTATTTTCACTCAATAAAGTTATTTTTCTGAAGTAATTTGTGTCTCTGTCACTTATACTTAGTATTATTGTTATTATTATAGTAGTTATGATTATTTATACTGGACTATGGTAATTGATAGTTTCATTTTCACTTATTTATTGTTAGGAATATATATTTTAGTGTCACTTTCACTTGTTCATATTGTTCTGAAGGCACCTATTATTACTTATGTGTGTCTCTTTCACTTAGACTTAGTTTTATAGTCATTATTATAGTAGTTATGATTATTTATACTGGACTATGGTAATTGATAGTGTCATTTTCACTTATTTATTGTTAGAAATATATATTGTAGTGTCACTTTCACTTGTTCATATTGTTCTGAAGGCACTTATTATTACTTATGTGTGTCTCTTTCACTTATAATTAGTTTTATTATTAGTATAGTGTCAAGTTCACTGGACTATGGTAATCGATAGTGTCATTTTCACTTATTTATTGTTAGGAATATATATTTTAGTGTCACTTTCACTTGTTCATATTGTTCTGAAGGCACTTATTATTACTTATGTGTGTCTCTTTCACTTATACTTACTTATATTATTATTATTATTATTGAGTGTCACTATCACTGTCACTTACACTTCAATAGTTTGTCATAGTGTGGAAATCATTGAAGCAGGTGCCAGCACACAGTCCCACCTAACACTCGAGGCATTGCCAAGTGCTTTTTGTGGGTTTGCGGGGACGTCGAGTTGTGCGGCTGCACACATAGCACCTCTTCTGCATTCTTATTCTGCTGTTAGGACCCTGGAAAGGAAGGGCGACGAGCTGGTGCTTTCTGAAGAACTCGGCACACCCTGTTCTGTCCAGCATGCCTGGTCCTTGTACTGGCCTCCCTGGTGTACCCGCATGTTTACCCAGGAGCTCAAGTATCAGCTGCTTTTGGAAGGTCCGCAGGCTCTTGTACTTCATGACTGGAGTCCTCAAACGGTAGATGTTGTACGCGTTGAGGACAGACATATCTACTGTATGCAGGACAAACTTCTTGTACCACCTGCAAGATGTTCGCAGGCAGTCTATGAAGCCCATCTGCATGTCGGACTTGTCGACGAGGCGCATGTTGACATTATAGTCCTGGACAGTAGCTGGTTTCGTGATAGGGTTCTTCGTCCTTCGGTCCACCTTCCCTGTGGTGATCATCTCTGCTTTGTGGCATGTGGTGAGGAGGTTGACCTTGTGCTGGTCATGCCAGTGGATGGAGAGGATGGGGCCACTCTTCTTATGGAAGATGTCCGTCTTCTTAGTCTTGGTTGGGTAGGCTGGCATGCCCTTCCTCTTCCCCTTCACTGTGCCGACAGTTCCGGTCTTGCGGTCATGGAGGTACTTGGCGAGGATAGGCGACGTGTAATAATTGTCGGTATAGAGTACAAAGGAGTACAAAGGAAATCAAGCAACAACAGATCTAGTGACCCTTCTAGGTTGCTTGTCCTCCAAAACACTGAGGATCAAGTGTCCAAACAGTGGTTTAGAGTGGGTAAGGGAACATTGGAAAGGGAATTACTGCCCTGGAACTAATGTCCGTGGCAGGATTAGGAAGTTAGTAGGGGACAGATGGGTTAGTAACTGAGGGGGGGATAAAATAAAGTTATTCATTTACAAACGCAGTCAGTCGCGGGTTTGATGCGAGATATTTGTCTAGGCGGAGTTTAAATGAATCAACGGTGATGCAGTCTATAACGTTTCGGGGAAGCCCATTCCACAAGTTGACAACTCGATTGAAGAAGAAATTCTTAGATTCGTGTGAGTTAAAAGATTTACCAATAATTTTGCAACCGTTTCCCCGCGTGTAATTAGATTGGTCGATAGTGAAGTACTTTCTACAGTTCATATTGTCGATGCCTTTGATGATTTTGAACACTTGAATTAAGTCACCTCTTAATCTGCGCTGGGTTAAAGGAAATAGATTTAATTCTCTAAGACGCTCTTCGTATGGTTTGTTCTTTAGGCTAGGTATCATTTTGGTAACTCTACGTTGAACTCGTTCTAGCTTGTTTATATCTTTTTGGTAATAAGGGCACCAGGATTGAACGCAGTATTCCAGAAGAGGGCGGACTAAGGAATTGTAAAGGGTTAGGATAACTTCTTTGGATTTATGCTCAAATGACCTGCCTATAAAGCCAATTATTTTGTTTGCCTTCTTAACAACTTCTGAACATTGTTGACTCGGTTTTAGGTTACTCGATATTGTTACTCCCAGATCGGTTTCTCTGTTTACATTCTTAAGCTGAGTGCCATTCATCGAATAGTTTGCTTTCTCATTTAGGTATCCGATATGTAGTACTTTACATTTATCCGCATTGAAACTCATTTGCCAAATTTGGGCCCAACATGACAATTTATCTAGATTGTGTTGCATATCGTCAACTTGTTCTTTTGAGAGTACGCTATTTGCAATTTTTGTATCGTCAGCAAATTTTGAGATTGTACAGGTGAGACCCTCATCTATGTCGTTGATGTAAATTAGAAAGAGAATTGGTCCTAGTACCGATCCCTGGGGTACCCCGCTACTTACATTGGTCCATTTAGATGCCTTACCGTTTATGACTACTCTTTGCTTTCTGTCACTGAGCCAATTTTCTATCCATTTCAACACACCGTCTTGTATTCCATGCGCTTTTAGTTTTAGCAGTAAACGTTTGTGGGAGGATGTGGTTGTCATGGAAGTACCTCTCCATCATCCTCTTTACCACAGCGCCGCCAAAACCAATGAGGGGGTCAATCTGCACTTCACCACCCTTGCCGCTGTAGACTATAAAGTCGAGCACATATCCCGTCTTGCAGTCGCAGAGGACGAAGAGCTTGATGCCGAAGCGGTGTCTCTTGGACGGGATATACTGTCGGAAGTGCAGCCTACCACGGAACAGGACCAGAGACTCGTCGATGCACAGCTTCTGAAAAGGAATCAGGTAGGTGGAAAACCGATGACGTATCATGTCATACAGTTGCCTGATCTTCCAGAGTGTGTCGGGCTCGTGGACATGCATGTTATTTGTCAGGTGGAAATATGAGAGGATGTCGAAGTACCTATCCCTTGACATGTATTTGCCAAATGCTGGAGTCGTTGTGAGGTCGCCAGTTATCCAGTAGTCGGCCAGAACGTGCTTCTTTATGTGTGTCATCAGCATTGTGAGTGCCAAGAACACATATAATTCTGCCACAGTGAGAGCTCTCCATGCCACGATCTTGGCACTGGTCTTCCTCCCAAGAAAGTTTGAACAGATAGCCTGGTGGTTATTTGTCTCTTTGACAAGGTATTCCATGACTTCATTGTCGTAGAAGCCACAGAAAAGTTCACTGGGGGTGGCATTTGGGCCACAGGGATATGCTGGTGACACCCCGGAACCCTGTTGTACCTCGTCAAAGGCAGGACAATCTGGCTCAAAATCCGCCCCATCTGTCCACACAAACATGTCAGCTGCTCGAGGACGAGGACGTGCAGCTGCAGCAGGCACACGCCCTTGGCCACGCGGACGCCCAGGCGGACGCCCTGCACGCCCACGCCCACGCCCAGGCCCAGGGGCAGCGGCGTCGGCAGGCTGACCACGTCCACGACCTCGCCCTTTTACTCTTCTGGTCGGGACTTCCTCTTCCTCTTCGTCTTCCTCAGGCGACGTCAGGTCATCTGGGGCAATGTTGGGGTCGTCAGCATCCTCTTCAGGAGACAACTCTGGTGAAGAATAGACCGGGCGTCGGCGGCGTGGGGCTGCGGGAGGTTGAGCAATGGGAGCCTCGGCCTCGGGAGTTGGGCTCCTTTTGCGGCTAGCCGTGGACTTTTCCGCAAGAAATAATGACCTATGATGCGGGGCCTGTGGTGGCACACTGTGGGAGGCCAATGACGCACTTGTAGAGGCCCTTTGGTCATCCTGAGGGACAGATGAAGCCGAGGGCTGTGGGTGGCCCTCCCGGCGTCCCGGGTCAAGGCGTCGGGACAAAGGAATGCGGGTGGTTGCTAGGCCTGGGTCGGCGTCACTATCACTATCTACGCCTTCCCTCACTTTTTCTGCTTCCCTGCGTGCTTTCTTGGCTGCACTTTTCACTAAAGACTGTTTATAGAAGTATTTACCCACTTTCAAGGGCGTACGGGCAGGCAAAGGGGAAGGTCCTGGGGTAGGGCTAGGCCTACCCTGACCTACGAAACTAGGCGAAGGGGTTGGCTCTAGCACACTTGGTACTTCAATAGCACCTTCCTCCACCACTTCCACATCAGGATCATCACTACTATCACCCCCCTCAAATAAATCCACATTGTCATCATCACCAAATCCCACAAAATCGTCAACTTCGCTTCCACTTCTACTCTGAATATAGAGGTTTTTGTCCACAGAGCTTTCACCACTGCTCAAATCCGGGTTGAAAAGTTCACGGTGTATTGCACTCTCACTTAGCAAACGTGTCACTTTCCTTAGTTTCTTTTTCTTCTCGGTTGGCAGAGGCGTAGATGCTGCAAGCTAGTTAGCACTGGGACGCGCGGGAGATTGCACAGTATCGGACGCGTCGGAATTCATTTTTTTGCTGTAGCTCGCAATGGCGGCAACGTAGGAACTGATAAGAGTGGTAGTTGAGGCTTGGTGGCGCTACGATCGCCCACGCAAAGTAAAATTTGCCCGCGCTAAATTTAAAGCGCGCTTTAAAGCACATGCCTTAGGTAAGGATGCCCGGGTAGCTGCCCTTCTGCCGAGCTGTCCTTACCTAAGGCAGCCCGGGTAGGAAGGGTAAGAAGGCAAACAAAATAATTGGCTTTATAGGCAGGTCATTTGAACATAAATCCAAAGACGTTATCCTAACCCTTTACAATTCCTTAGTCCGCCCTCTTCTGGAATACTGCGTTCAATCCTGGTGCCCTTATTACCAAAAAGATATAGACAAGCTAGAACGAGTTCAACGTAGAGTTACCAAAATGATACCTAGCCTAAAGAACAAACCATACGAGGAGCGTCTTAGAGAATTAAATCTATTTCCTTTAACCCAGCGCAGATTAAGAGGCGACTTAATTCAAGTGTTCAAAGGCATCGACAATATGAACTGTAGTAAGTACTTCACTATCGACCAATATAATTACACGCGGGGAAACAGGTGCAAAATTATTGGTAAATCTTTTAACTCACACGAAGCTAAACATTTCTTCTTCAATCGAGTTGTCAACTTATGGAATGGGCTTCCCAGAGATGTTATAGACTGCAGCACCGTTGATTCATTTAAACTTCGCCTAGACAAATATCTTGCATCAAACCCGCGACTGCCTGCGTTTGTAAATGAATAACTTTATTTTATCCTCCCCTCAGTTACTAACCCATCTGTCCCCTACTAACTTCCTAATCCTGCCACAGGCATTAGTTCCAGGGAAGTAGTTCCCTTTCCAATGTTCCCTTACCCACTCTAAACCACTGTTTGGACACTTGATCCTCAGTGTTTTGGAGGACAAGCAGCCTAGAAGGGTCACTAGACCTGTTGTTGCTTGATTTCCTTTGTACTATTAGCTCGATTTTACTCTACCTATGAACTGGCATATGGTAGGTATTATTCAAGGTCCAACACCAAGAGTTCGAGTACAACTGCTGTCAACTAGCCATGTCAGGATCAAAACCACGGCCCAACTTAAACACCGAAGACTACAGGTTGCCCCTCTACAAATAAATAGTGAAGTTATATGCTGTTTGAAACACACAGAAGAAATACCTGTGAAAAGTAATTAATACTAAGTGTTGCCTAGAGAGAAGATCATTATCAAATAAGAATACTAGTGACGTGCCTTATATATGAGGAAGTATTCCAGTGAAACCATACTAGTGACGTGCCTTATATATGAGGAAGTATTCCAGTGAAACCATACTAGTGACGTGCCTTATATATGAGGAAGTATTCAGTGAAACCATACTAGTGACGTGCCTTATATATGAGGAAGTATTCCAGTGAAACCATACTAGTGACGTGCCTTATATATGAGGAAGTATTCCAGTGAAACCATACTAGTGACGTGCCTTATATATGAGGAATTCCAGTGAAACCATACTAGTGACGTGCCTTATATATGAGGAAGTATTCCAGTGAAACCATACTAGTGACGTGCCTTATATATGAGGAAGTATTCCAGTGAAACCATACTAGTGACGTGCCTTATATGAGGAAGTATTCCAGTGAAACCATACTAGTGACGTGCCTTATATATGAGGAAGTATTCCAGTGAAACCATACTAGTGACGTGCCTTATATATGAGGAAGTATTCCAGTGAAACCATACTAGTGACGTGCCTTATATATGAGGAAGTATTCCAGTGAAACCATACTAGTGACGTGCCTTATATATGAGGAAGTATTCCAGTGAAACCATACTAGTGACGTGCCTTATATATGAGGAAGTATCCAGTGAAACCATACTAGTGACGTGCCTTATATATGAGGAAGTATTCCAGTGAAACCATACTAGTGACGTGCCTTATATATGAGGAAGTATTCCAGTGAAACCATACTAGTGACGTGCCTTATATATGAGGAAGTATTCCAGTGAAACCATACTCTCTTATTCTTATGCTAATAAAAATATAAATAAAGTACTAGTGATGCCCAGTTAAATTAGGGAAGTACTAATATTAAACCTGATCATATTGATACTAAGTTAATTCTAAATATTATAACCAGAAATACGTAAAAGAAGAAACTATAAAGAAAAACCTCATAGTCACTGAGCCTAAAGCAACTCTACGCATTTTACTCCCATATATAAGCACACAGTTTCCTATATCTATACTATATATACTATACTATCTAAAAGTTATCAGCACAAGTGTAATACCTCAGTTGAAGGGAGTGCTATTTTACCTAATTACCTTTACAACAAGGACAAGTGTAATACTTCAATTAGAAGACAGTCCTTATAATCACCTATCTTATCGAGTGCAAGTGTAAATACCTCGATTGAAGGGAGCACTAAAGTATATTGTAGAAGCAACAGTCTTAGGAGTGAACTTAGTGGAGCCTCGATCGTGCGTCTTATATTTTGTTATTTACCATTATTTAGTATTACGTATGCAATATTCTTGTGCCAATAAACATAATCTGAATGAACGTATTGTTTTAATTATCCTCTATTACTTTCTGTGCATGTGATAAAACGAATTCGGCTCCTCCAGTCAAGTAGAACCTACCTATTAAAACATATCAACCCCAGTAAAAACCTGGTATAACAATTTATGTTTTTGTTTTATTTTATTTTTTTATTTAGTTTAATTTGTATTTGTATTTATTTATATTGTAAGGTATACAGGCCCCTTGGCCAACGTCAGGACGTCAGGACATCACTTGTGTGAGCAGTATATCATCTATGTGCTTTTAAATGTTAAAAAACAGTTAGATTTATATAGGGACACTACTACTGTAAAAGACAAGGAGTGTGGAATGTCTCCCTATAGAGGACCCAACTAACGGTTCTAGATATGACGAGAACTTACATAATGTTGCATCATCTTATTTATATCAGCCCATAAACTATTAATGTGTCCAGGATTACAATCAGTGTAATTTTACAAGTGGCATGATGTATTTAAGAAACTTTATGATGGGCAAATGAGATTATATGATGTTAGAACTTTATAATCAAGTCGAGGGTTTGCAAGACTTCATAAGTGATATTATCTGTGCTTATATGAATACCTCGAATTGTCCGAGGATGCCTTGTGAAATAGATTGTGTTGGCGGTGTCTATCTATCAAGTGAGGGTCTTGTGACTGGGATATTCACCCTCTAATGTATATATGAGACCAATAACTGTGTTTTGTCATTTTGGACATTTTGAATGTGAGGAGTGCCCCTCAGTGAGCATAAGGCCCCTCCCGTATATATACTGCCTCGCCGGTCCCTCAAAGACAGAAGGAGAAGACGAGGGTTAGGTGTGGCAGGTTGAGGACGATTGCTGGTGTTGCAGGCGTGTGTGTGTTCGCGTGTGTACGCGGTCCCTCAGACAGTGACGAGTGGACAGCTGATGGCAGAGGAGGGCTGCTCCTGGCATCTTGAACTACAGACACGATTGTGTGTGTGAGTATTTGTGTGTTGATACGGAGCCTTGCTATTCTCAATATATACATTTTTGCAGTGATCTCTTGTATTGATTTATATTTATGTGTGTTGATTGACCTTTTGATCAAAGATATAATTATATATTGTATCTCTGATGAACTGGGTTATATATTTTATATGTACGCATTAGTTAGGATGTTCATACGGGGTATTTGTGTGATAAAAGCCACCCCTACAGATTTAACATTCCAGTGAAATAGCCTACTTAACCCTTAAAGAGCGGCGCGCAACATAAGTCGAGTTGAAAAAACTGGCAAAAAACGGGTGAAAAAAGGGTTGAAATCGAGTGAAAATGGGTGGGATAGTAATGATCCATACGTCCGACATCTGTGGCCTCCCGGCCCACACTAACTCCAGTTCCCCCACCGCACGGGAGGATGACAGTGTAACCAATAGTTCTCTAAAAGTGAGCAAGGTAGCAAAATCAGCTAAACTTCCATCTTCGAGGTAACACTGTCAGTGTTCCACGAGTGCTACGTAGCTGTATGTGGCGTCATTGTGTAGCGATTTCCACCTAGTTTTCGGCGCAATACAGTTCCTTTCATACTGATGGTTGATATAGCAGTCAGAACGGCCCGGAAAGGCCCAAAACGGCCACAGAGCACCCGCTAAGCAAGGGTTAAAGAATACATGATTAATGATTTTCGGTAGCCTATTATTTGCACATTAAGAACCACCTGGGCTGACATTGTCATACAGATATCCCATATTGTTTTGATGATATCCCAGTGGGACATTTATATTTCCCATATTGTTTTGACTATGTCCCAGTGGGACATTTATATATTATTGGCTTAATTAAGCACCCGATATTTGATGAGTCATTTGAGTCAAATGTTCCTTTAACCCAGCAAGTGCTGGAAGACTCTTAAGAGTTTCCCCGGGCGCCTGCTGGAAGACTCTTAAGATCCTGGGCCTAAAAAAATCCATTTAACCCGTGGAGCCCCGGCTAGTTTTGTAATGTTTGCGCACCAGAACCCGGCCGGTTTTCAAAAAATGGTTTTATTCCAGAAACAATAGCGAATGGGTTAGGAATGAAGGAAAAACCACGAAAAACTGCTCAAAAAGCTTAAAAAATGGTCCTACAGAGCCCCCGAAAATGGGTTTTACAAGAGTAAAAAATTGAAGGAAATTATCCCAAAAAAAACAGGTTATTGAGCGCTCACGCGCACGCACGTGGACTTTGAGTTTTCAACCATCGGCACGGTTGCGTGGGATACGTACACAGTTCCCATACAAATCTGAGCCCTCTTGAGTGGCTACACCTGAGGTTACGGTCGGCGCAATTAGGGTGACGCGTCAGGCGCGTCTCTGGGGCTGTGCGTTACATACATCGCCGACGCGTCAGACGCGTCGCTGGGGCTGTACGGGTTAAAACACCCCAAAAAAACTTGAACCTATTTTTTTTTTTTTTTTTTTTTTGCCCCTGGGCCCTGCCAAATATCACTCCTCCACATCTCCTCCTTCACCACCTCCCCCCCCCTCCTTCAATTATCACCTATAATGGGTTAAACTATCATATACTGTATACAGTATATATATATATATATATATATATATATATATATATATATATATATATACTGTATGTATATATATATATATATATATATATATATATATATATATATATATACTGTATATATATATATATATATATATATATATATATATATATATATATATATACCGGGTATATATAATATATATATATATATATATATATATATAATATTATATATATATATATATATTTTTTTTTTTTTTTTTTTTTTTATTATTTTTTTTTATTATGTAGTATAGTCATTCCTCTTTCCCTTCACATACGATACAATAAACAGCATTCTGTTGGCTGGGAATAGAGCAATACTTTGCTTTGAAAACGCTCCTGAGCCAACTTCTCCACCCAGAGACCATGCAGGTTGTCTGCTGTAACTTACTGTAACTTAATCTGTCTCAAGGGGTTAATTGTCTATTTAACCATGGTGGAGATTGGTTACACGTAACAGTTTTCTTGGGTATGTGTATGTCCATTGTGTCATGAATAAAGTCACAAAGTTTAGTCCAGTTAACCTCAACAGCATTAGCCATTGGGTTGTTGTCAAGGAAGGTGTCTCTAAAGTTAGCCAAGTCCTTGGAGATGGCTTCTATGTCACCACTGTTGTACTGGTATATATTTCTGGGTAGTTGTTTCTGTATGCTTGGTTTAATGTTTGTGTCAACGAGTACCATGTCATGATCACTAAGCCCCGCAAGACCCATGTTTGTGTTATAACTGAGGTGTTGTTCGTAAGGAACAAGTCTAGTATGTTGGATGTGACCCCATGTCTTGTGTTAGGGTTATTCCTTGTTACACTAACTTTTTTACGTGTTGGTTCTAGTACTGTTTGTGAGCGTGAGTGGGTGTTGATTATGTCAATAAAGGTTTCATGTAATTATCTCCTGTCAGTCTGTGGTAATATAATGTCACTACCATGGTTGCCATTCTCCAGTGTCGCGTATGCTGTCCAGTTAATGTACGGTAATTTGAAGTCTCCAGCCATCCATATACTTTAGGAGGGGTCAATTATAGATAAACATTCGTCAAGAGATTGCAGGTATTCTACGTTAGAATTAGGGGGCCGGTAAAATGATCCTATATATAGTGTCCTGCAGCCCTCTATCTGTGCTTTAATCCATATAATTTCTGAGTCCGCACTAAGTTTGGTGGCTGGTGTCGCAACTAGTCTTAGCTTTGTTGCTATCAAAACTCTGCCATGATCTCCGTCCTGTCTGTCTTTCCTGTGTAGATCCATGTTATAGGGACTGTCCATCGGGAAGACATCATTGTCAATATGTCAGGGTTGAGCCATGTCTCTGTCCCTATAATAATGTCAGGGTCATAGGTGTCTAGGGTGTGGTGAAAAGCGGCTCGTTTGTTTATTATACTGCAAAAATTGATGTTCTGAGGATGGAGGGTTCCTTTACGAGGGAGTTCTCGGTGGTGGCTGTGGTAGAGGAGGGACTAAAGGTAATAGGGGGGAGTAGGGTGGTGCTATGGGTGTTATGGATATATGGGGTTTATGGGTAGGATGGTTTGGTGTAGAATAATTTGGTTGATGCGGTGTCCGGGAAGTCAGGTCATGCAGTCTGTTATGTGTAGGGGAGGAAAAGTCTAAATCTTGCCTAAGTCTAAGAGGGGTGTTAGCTAAAGGGAAGATAAGGTGATTCGGTGGTGTTGATGGTCGTGGAGGGGAAAGTGTAAATTCAGGGATGCTAAATCTATTGGAAGTGGGTATAGGGTTATGGGAAAGGGAAGCACTGTAATTCGGGTCTCCACAATCCCAGCAGATCCACGAGAGACTTTGGCCCACCAGTCCGTCGAACGCTGTCGTGAAGTCTCCAACACAGCTGATATGGTACCAGCCATGGTGGACGGAGTCTTCACAACAGCGATCGCGCTGGATGGCCCATTGCCCCCACTTTACCGCATGCCTGCATATTTGGCATGGGAACTTAGGGGCATGCGGGCCGGGGTTGACCAAAGCCCCAGTGTCACTACACACAGGAAGCAGCAGCAAGAGGCCTCTAAACTTCACTTTATTATTATAATTACATTTTGTAGTGGCTGGCCCTAGGCTACTCACTAAGTGTGTGTATGTGTTTCTGTACATATAAGTGTCAGGCAATAGTGAATGTGAGATTTGTTGTTGTTGTTGTTGTTGTTCCCCATGCTGCCTGGCCGAACAGCCCCAAGGCCCCGAGCAAGGCCAAGGCCATAACCGAGCGCCCCCACAGAACCCTACCCGCCGACCACAATAAAGCCTGGGTGACCGAAGCCACTCCAGGGCGGGGAGCTGAGGAGGGTGCGGAAATGCCCGGGAAACCAAAGCCCCACCCAGGGCCCTGTGCCCCTCAGCAATTATGAAGAGAAAGTTGAGGGGCAAGGGAAAAATGTGACACTTTGGCTTCCAATCTTGGTAGATTGGGAGGTCAATCCACGGAAGAGACGCCGTCACTTGAGATCTAGAAAATATATAAGTAAAAGGAACAGTCAGAGTAAGATATGGGTATGGCAGAGATTGCTCAGTTCTCACTCTGATAGACCAGCCCATCACCACATGACTAGAACCCAATCCTCTCAGCATCAGCTAGGAAAGGCCCTAGAAAGCCACCTTTGGCGGGGGGGATAGCTCCCCTATTTCAACCCTTTTCGGGGTTGGGCACCCGCCGTGTGAGATTTGTATGTGGTTACAGCCATGGTGTTCATCGTTGTTTGTGTTGTAGAGTACAGAAATAGTGTAAATTGTTTACAAAAGTGTAGATAATAGTGTAAATGTTGTTTTGTGGTTGTGAGGATACATTGTAACAGCATAAAAGGCACAAAATAAATCCTGTAATATTATCATTTGTCTACGTAATTGTTCAGTCCAACACCTTCTGCTTTAGTGAATAAAAAACATTCTATGTTATATTTTATTATATTTAGAACCTCCAGGACTGTTAAAATTACACCGGAAATGTATGTTTTACCAGATAGAACGCTTTGATTATCGAGCGTGATATCTCTGACTAACTGTTTTATATATAGCCTATATTTTGTGTTTGTTATATTATATGGGCTAGTAGCTGTTAGGTAAAGGTTAGCAACTGGTAGGTAAGGGTTAGCAACTGTTAAGGTAAAGGTTAGCAACTGTTAGGTAAAGGTTAGCAACTGCTAGGTAAAGGTTAGTAGGGTGTCATAATTTAGCCTACTAGGTTAGGTTAGGTTAGTTAAGTCAAGTTAGTCTAATAAAAATATTATAATGTTGGTTGTGCGGGGTTGGTAGGGGGAGGTGAGTTGAGAGAAGGTGCAGTACTGAAGAATTACCTTTGTCTAACTACTGGATGATATATAAAAGTATATTAAAAGAACAAGTGTGTAATGCTACACAGTCAACTTACTACTAGTTAAGCTAGAAAATAATTAAGAAACTTGAGATGACGGGGTCTGGCCATCTAAAGCCAAAACCAGCTACACACCTGCTCCCGTCTTCATGTAGCAACTCTCACAACTCCTGCCGTATTTCTACCATACAAAGTCAACCGCTACAAACCAGGCCCTCCAAGACCCAGGACCAACCTCAACAACATTGAGTGAAAAGCAAGATAGAAAACGCTCCTCCAACTCTCAACGAAAACCTGACCAATCCAGTGCTTGATTACAGCCAGGAACTTTTTATGCAAGTTCCTCACCAACCTCCTCAATACCCCCCATTGAGTCTTATAATCATATTGCAAACCAAATTAACCATGCTAGACAACAAGCCAATTTCCCTTGTCTACCTTCCTCTCTGCCTACCACCATAGAACATCTAAATCCCCTAAACAGTCCCCAAACAGTAATTCCCTATTCCGTTCCTCAACAGGCCTTGCCTGAGGATAACCCTCTTGCAAATCAAATCAGAATCTCCTCCCCGATTAAGATGCATTTTTCACATCATTTTAACGCAACCTCACGCTTCCCTATAAATAAAAAAGTACTTTTCAACATGCCCCTACTACCCCGAGAGACAAGCCCCTTGACGCCGACCCTAAAAGGGTTACCACCTGCCCGAGCCAAAGGAAAGGCAAGCAAAACCAGGGCAATACATTGGGAGTGCAGCTCTTCTAACAAGAAGGACTAGTATCTTCCAGAGTAACCTTGATATAGAAAGAATTACCTTCTGTAGTTCTAACTTCGCCATTACAGTTCCGCTAAAGAACAAACAAGTGCAGAGAAGTGACCAGAGAAGAAAGAGAGAAGGATCTGGATCTACCTGGAGTATGTGAAACCCTTCGAGCCCCTGTGACCAATCGGGGGACAACTATCCAAGTGACCACGCGTTCGCCAGACTCTCTACCAGGCTTCTATCCTTTATTTAAACCTTTAAGTGTTCTTTCGTTTTGTAATGATAACATTGATTCTAACTAGGGTTAACATGATATGTTAAGGTTCACCGTTAACGTAATTATCGAAGATTGTCCATTCTTCACTATTCTTGGTTACCTGTTGCTCAATTTAGAGAGAACATTATACACTTCTATTTTGTGGGATAAATATATATATACTTCTTCGGATATAGGCTCCTATATTCTTTATGGAGAGATATACATATGTTCGTCCGGGAATAAATACACGCACATTTATACGTCAAAGCCAGTGAACACTTATTCAGATCTTGTTTTATACTATATCATCATTTGGGTACGTAAATCATAGATAAGTTGTTAACAGAGTGTTTTCTCAATCAGTCTCCTATTTTTACGATTATTATTATCACAATATATGACGTCTAATTCATGTTGTGTATTATTTGAGTTGCTTTAACTCTAGGTTATTCAAGTCACATTAACTTATTGTTCGATTAGAAATCTCAGTCACGCATACATGACTATTATCCACATTTAACCTATTCATGAATCAATATTCATAATTATTACTCTTTGATTTATTTGAGATTAATCTCCTGTTCAAGTTAAATTAACTTCTTGTTTATTTGAGAATCAAATAGTGTCTTATTTTACATACCTTCAGTGCCGCGTGTATGCTAACGCAGTAACTAATATTTACTCTAGGCGGAACCTTACTTCGAGTTTCACACTTTTCCATCAAGACATTATTTATTGTATGTGAGACTTAACATCTCTGTGTATTATTATTTATATGTTCTATTAGTAACATTCTGATTATTTATATGTTCATTTAGTATCATTATTATTTATATGTTCTATTAGTAACATTCTGATTATTTATATGTTCTATTAGTGACATTATTATATTTATATGTTCATTTAGTATCATTATTATTCTAGTGATCATATATTATTCTTATTACTTATTCTATGTCAGATCTTTAACCTTATTATTATCTAGAGGTTATCGATCTAAATTTATTCCATTGAACATCTTGAGAATGTACCCTAGGTAATAAGGAAATAAAATTTGTGAACCTTGACTGTGTATTTTGTGTCCATTGATTATTATTGTAGTGAGATTATAAACCAAAGTTAGTTGTCTCCCAGTAGAGAGAGTTGTTGATTGACGTTATTTCCTAAGGTGGAAAACGCAATAAGGATAAAGCACGTTAAATTACGTCGCATAACAAAACTAACTTTACCAGACCCAAAACAAACAGTGAAGTCGAACAGCTGTTGAGGGGGACAAGCCTAAAACATTTTTTAATCATATATATATATATATATATAATCTATTTTAAAAGATAGTTTAATACAAATAATAATAATACTTAGTTTTGGTGAAATTAGGTGGCCGAGATGTAGGAGGAAGAACGAAGGGAAGAAAAGGGTGGAACACGGATGGGGACGTCCGTCTTCTATTACTGCAAAACAACTTCACCATTTTTATTATGTATGATAGCTGTCGTGAACCATGGTGTGAAACAACCATAAAGTTTCTGGGATTCACAACATCTGTCTTGAATTGGCCACCCCAAGCTATGGGGTATGTGCCCAGGTATATTCACACATACATACAAGTTGAATGTGAAGGTAAATAAAGGAAAATGTGCATGACTTTATATTGTTTTGGCCGTGTAACCCAAGGACTGTGGGGATCCTGGAAAGTTTTACTGGGCGAATCCGATGTTCCTTCCGGAATCTGGCACTTAAAAACAACAGCAACAAAAAACGCATCAGTGCCGGGGAAGTGAATATAATATATGATTAGATGGCATGTCTCTTTACCACTTCCTCCTCTCTTCCCCTTAAATGTGTCTCACCCCCTCCCCCCCCCCAGCCCTTCCCTTTTCTTCCTCACCCTTTCTCCCTTAACTTCCCTCCTCCTCCTATATTTTATATTTTCACTCCACCACTCCCTATACTTCCCTCCTCCTCCTATATTTTATATTTTCACTCCACCACTCCCTATACTTCCCTCCTCCTCCTATATTTTATATTTTCACTCCACCACTCCCTATACTTCCCTCCTCCTCCTATATTTTATATTTTCACTCCACCACTCCCTATACTTCCTTCCTCCTGCCTCAAATACATTCAGTCACCCTCCTCTACCTCCCCACTCCTTCATACAGTGCGAGAGAGCCACGCGGATGAGTCAGTGTGGCAAAAACCTCCAGAGACGGTGGGTCTATGTCGCTCTGCCTCATATGCACTTGATGCACTTGTCCTAATAATCCAATTTTTCACTGGATATTTACACCTTTCACTTTACACCTATTTTCTGATTCCTCAATATTCACATGTTTATTATACAAGTAAAATATGCACATATGATGAAATACTATTGCTTTATTTAGGAAATATAACAAATTATGTCCTAATTAAAGCTAAATCTGTCGCACTGGTGGACCTGTCAGAAAATGGCCTCTCACAGCTGCTGAGTTAATGTTTCAATCCTGAGTTCAGCGTGAGAGGGAATGTAGGAAAATGTGCAGGAAGTTGTATTGGCCATATAATTGAGTTCAGCGTGAGAGGGAATAATTATAGGAAAATGTGCAGGAAGTTGTATTGTATTGGCCATATAATTGAGTGTAGCGTGAGAGGGAATAATTATAGGAAAATTTGCAGGATGTTGTATTGTATTGGCCATATAATTGAGTTCAGCGTGAGAGGGAATAATTATAGGAAAATATGCAGGATGTTGTATTGTATTGGCCATATAATTGAGTTGAGCGTGAGAGGGAATAATTATAGGAAAATATGGGGCCAAACTACATGATAGGATATGTAATGACAGCTGAGGAGACAGTTAGGTATAAAGAGTATCATAATAATAATAATAATAATAATAGTTCTTAAAGCTAGCGCATGCTAAGCTAGCTAAGGATAGCTCAATAAGGCCGATTAGGCATATTTCCATTGGGGTCCTGTACTACTACCCCATCCCTTTGCTCATGAGGGATGGTAACGACTCAGTGCTTGTGAAAAATCTTTAATGCGCCGAGCGTGGGCGCGAACCCGGGCCTTCTGGGTGGAAATCCGAGGCGCTAGTCACTACACCAAGCGAGCCGCTTGTTGAGATGCGCACAAGCAAGCATGGATGGTTTGGTCATATAGAATAGATGAATGAATTAAACTGGGTGAAAAGATGCAAGTCTGTGAACGTAGATGGAGCTGCAGCAAGTGGTAGACCTAGAAAGACGCTCTGATCTTGAATTTAAAAACCAGACACGTAAGGCAGACTTGAACAGGGCTGCCTGGAGCATTAAGATATGACACTGAAAGCTCACCTGATGTGGAGCAATTGGTCTTTAAATTCATGTAGGCCCCTATGTATGGCCATTTATTTATTTATATATATATATATTTTTGTTTTGATTATTTTTTTAACAATTTTCACCATGGCTGAAGGACTACCTATGGAGACTCGAACCCACATCTGTGGCATTGTTTCGCCAGTTACGTGCCTTACCGACCAATACCAATTATACCACAAAGCAAAACTAAATTTATATACTAACCATTTTGGCATATTCGAGCAATGTATTTAAAGTTTGCTCCACAGATTAGAAAAACACATATCCCCAGACCCCTTCAAATTAAAAAACACAAAATTAAATCGTCCCCCAGTCCCCCTTCAAGCTAAAGATGAAAATTTCATGGTAAAAAATGTCCCGGCCAAAGACCGTTTTCTCCTAAATTGCAGGCTTGCTATCGCTCGCCCAGAAAAAAAATTACACCTTAATGGTATAAAGCATGTTATAATCACCAACTAATTAAGGAGGTGAAATTACACCTTAATGGTATAAAGCATGTTATAATCACCAACTAATTAAGGAGGTGAAATTACACCTTAATGGTATAAAGCATGTTATAATCACCAACTAATTAAGGAGGTGAAATTCCACCTTAATGGTATAAAGCATGTTATAATCACCAACTAATTAAGGAGGTGAAATTACACCTTAATGGTATAAAGCATGTTATAATCACCAACTAATTAAGGAGGTGAAATTACACCTTAATGGTATAAAGCATGTTATAATCACCAACTAATTAAGGAGGTGAAATTACACCTTAATGGTATAAAGCATGTTATAATCACCAACTAATTAAGGAGGTGAAATTACACCTTAATGGTATAAAGCATGTTATAATCACCAACTAATTAAGGAGGTGAAATTACACCTTAATGGTATAAAGCATGTTATAATCACCAACTAATTAAGGAGGTGAAATGTCCCAAAATCTCCAAACTAATGGAGTGAAACAGGGCTGGTCCAGAACGACCCTACTTGTACCAGATAAGGTTAAACAATTGAGTACTAACCAAACTCCCAGCCGCCACCCCTCCACCATTGGCTATGGCTGCACCGGACATCATGGACGCTGCTAGAGAACTCCCTGCAATGCCAGCTGACGTAAAGCCGACAGCTGAAAACAAAAGTATGGTACAACAGGGTGAGTGAGAGAATGACCAAGAACGAATGATAGTAAGTTGGAAGGGCAGAGAGGGAGAGGCAGATCGAGAGATAAGTGGAAGCATGGAGTTAAGAGGCATGTGTGAAAGTGGTGGTGGGTGTGAATTGGGGCACTAGCTGACATAGAGACAATTCATTCATAGCCACCCCCTCGGGAAACATGGTGTCTGGCAATAGACTGATAGACAACAGGGTGTCAAACGTGACTATTCAAACTCAAGCCAAAAATAAGAATCCCTTCAATATTGTAATTTTTATATGTTTGGAAAGTTAAAGCTATGCTTAATAGTTCTTATTATATCTTTGGAAGTAATGGAATGGACAAAACGGTACAATTGTTAGTATATTTTCCTGCATTTCATATCACACTCTCCAGTCCTAAAACAATTGTGTCTCAGTTAAATACCCTGTAGTACCTATGTTGTGAAGTGATCGGGGTAAACTGTTAATGGGAAGTGTTGTGCTAGAGTCTAGACAAAACAAGTTGTGTAGATTCATAGAACGGGAAGAAACAAGATATTCAAAATACCTGCACAAGGCAATTCACACAATCAATGACAGTACAATGGTTTTGTTTATACACAAATACTAAATATGTGTCTCTAAAATAGAGATCGAACACTAGGAAATAGTTGATACAAATGTTACAGCAATAAAAAATATACAATCACAAGGTAAGTATTGAACGATCAGTTACTGTGTTACATCAGAATCTCAGTTCTTCAAGAAACAAATATTACAATATATGCAACAAAGGCGTTTATGCCAATGTTAGGAAGGGGTTAACACCAAGTTAGGAAGACGTTTGTGAGTCTCCTTTATGGGTTATTGTAAGGGTTAACCGTTTGGGAGGTTTCCTTATTGGTTTATAGATTTGGTTTAATGTAGTTTAGGTTGATTGAAGTATACTGTAGATTCTCTGCTCTGCGTCCTGCTCTTTCGAAGATAGGTAGATAAATAATAGATGTAATAGATATGCCGCCACCATCCTCTAACCTCTCTCATTTAGGTAAAGGAAACATTGAATCCAGCCACATTGTTTATTGAAGTAACATGTAGATTTAAAAAATTACAAAGCGAATTCCCTAAGTCTGGAGGAAATCTCCCGGAGTTGTGATCATCCCCATAGCTCGTGTTTAAGTGTTTCCTAAAACTCTTTCATACGGTCCTCTCACTACCCTTCTCCATACACGCCCCTAACAAGTGATCTTGACTTCCGACCACATCTACAGAGCCTGGGTGAGAATCAAAAGTGCAAGGTGAGCTCAAAGGTGCGTGGGAAAGAAATTTGACATGGTAAAAACTAGAAGGAGGAAGTTACAATGAATTAACCTTCAAATTGTACAGTCCCTCGTATAAATATACAATACACTGTAAGTAAATCACCTTCCCTAATTAGCGGGGCCCGACTTAAGTCCGTATCTAAAAACCTGGACTATGTGGCGGGGACCGACTTAAGTCCGTGTGCAATTTTTGAGCAAGAATGGCTGTGAGAGAGAGACGAGCGACGGAAGGAGCGTAGGTTATCTCATGACCGCTCGGCACGGACCCCGCGCGCCTACTGACATCTACTCCATACAACTCCACCCTCCCTACCTTGCCACACAGGGAATTATATAAGGAAATTAACGTATTTTAGGGTTTTTGCACTCGTGTTGCACGATCGTTGCAAGAGAACCAGTGGTCGTAGAAGGATGGTTCTGGTGTCATTGGAAAGCTCAAGTTACGCCCTTTCAGGGATACATAATTGTATTACGATCTGGCTCTTGTTTATGCATGAAAAAGAGCACGGAAACAAGGCCATTTAGGGTAATAAAAAAAACGCTGGGCGCGTACAGTAGTGGAAAAAAACTGACGGGCCCGCTCGTAAGGTGTTAAAATCATATGAGAGTTGAAATCATGATTTCTATAATAATTACTGAATCTAACTTGTAATATATACTGCATATGCTAAAATAATAGTTAAGAGATAACAATGGAAATTATGTTACTGGTTCATAGGAAAATAATGATTATTTGTGCAGGAATGTTTAGCTAAATGACTCAGTTTGCCTGCGAACCTAAATCAGTGAGATTGGGAATGCTCGTTATCTGTGACACCCGCTATTATGCCACGTTTTCAAATAACGTGAGACAATCTGATTGCGATTTCCAACTTAGTAATCAGCGTTTATCATCAACTTAGGTACCTCTCTACTGGGTGAGGACTGGCCTTAATTCTCTTAACCCGTACTGTACCGTAGGATACAGCAATAAAAGTCCTCAGCAGTCCCAAGTAATGTGGCAAAAATGGCAGGAGAGAACACCTATCCACCTCCAAAGATGAGGCAAGACTGGCTCTGTCACCCTTCAGTGGATATCATATAAGCTGAGAAGTGTTGCCAACGCGGGAGCAGTGCTCAAAAGGTCGTGGTAACTGATACAGGGTTGTACAGGCAGTTACAAGGAAAGTACATTACTGACGGCTATATAAGGCGCTGAGACTGGGGAGTTACTTATCTACTGACGTATATACTGTATATACGGTGCTGGGATTGGAGGGGTTAATCAACACAATAGTAATAAGCAATGGACACAAAACACATAGGTAAATGAGATACATGTGGGGAGATTGTAGGCACCAATCGATCAGGGCTAGACCCAGGTGAGGTTATAGGCATGTGATAAAGAGTCGCTGGAACTCCTGTTTCATTTGCTTGGCCTCTCTTACTGATTTTCTTTGTGCCTCATTTACACTGAGAGCAATCCAGCTAGCTCTCACAAACACCTCCTCCTCCTATCCACTTCACTACACTAAACATGCACACCACACTTCATTCCTCCACACAAAAATTAAAAAAAAAAAAAAAAAAAATTATGAATTCTAGCCCAGCATCGGAGTCCCCAGGGGGAGGGACCATAAATGCCCCCACACCCGACCGACCATCCCCTGACGACCCCACACAATTACCTGGACCTCGGCCTGTTACTCTTTATATTAATTTCTGCAACATTCGTGGACTTTCCTCTAACTTTCACTCTGTTGAGCACCATCTCTCCTCCTACAAACCTGATCTTCTCTTCCTCACCGAAACTCAGGTGTCTGTAGCAACATCCAGCAGCCCCTTCTCTGTATCCTCCTACTTTCTCTATCCTAGTTTCAAAGCCAAAAGCGGATGTTGTGCATATGTGCACAACAAACTCACTTGCTCTCATGTTCCCGATTTCGACTCCTCTGAATTCTCAACTTTATGGCTCAAACTTTCCTGTCATTCTCTTACTAAATATTTCTGTGCTGTCTATCTTTCCCCTAACTCTACCAACTTTCCCAAATTCTTTGACTATCTAAACTCTACAGTGGAACACATTCTATCCATTTCTCCTTTCTCAGAAATCTCCATCTTAGGAGATTTCAACGTTCACCACCGCCAATTGCTCTCCTCTCACACTACTGATCCACCTGGTGAACAAGCCTACGTCTTTTCTATCCTAAATGACCTAGAGCAGTTAGTTCAGCAACCCACCCGTATCCCGGATCGCATCGGAGATCGGCCCAACATTCTTGACCTGTTTCTAACTTCTAACCCTTCTTCTTATACTGTCGATCTTTTCTCTCCTTTGGGCTCCTCCGACCATAAACTTATCTCTGTCACCTGTCCTATCTCTCCAGTACGGCCACCCGATCCTCCTAGCCGGCGGCGCTTGTGGCACTTTGGCGCTGCCGACTGGGAGGCTCTTCGGCAGTACTTCTTTGATTTCCCATGGAATGATTTCTGCTTCCGTGGCCGAGGACCCTCGGAGAGTGCTGAACTCATTACCGAGGTAATCCTATCGGGCATGGAAGCATACATTCCATTCTCTTTCTCTCAGACTAATGCTAAAAAATCTTGGTTTACTCACACCTGTTCTACTGCTGTCCGCAATAAGGAGGAAGCATTCAAACGGTACCGACGCCTTAAAACTCAAGACTCTCATTCTTCATATGTTTCTGCCCGGAATCAAGCCAAATCTGTTCTTCGACTTGCCAAACACTCTTTCATCAATAATAAATGCACTGAACTATCCAACTATAGCTCTTCGCAAGCTTTCTGGCATCTACCCAAAAACCTCTCCAACAATTTCTCTTCCTCGTCTTTCCCTCCCCTTTCCCACTCTGATGGCACAACCATCACTTCTTCCTCTGACAAAGCTAAACTCTTCGCTCAAACTTTTGCTAGAAACTCCACCTTGGATGATTCCGGTGCTATTCCTCCCTCTCCGCCCTCCTCTCGCTTACTTATGCCTAATATCCTAATCTCTTCAAAAGATGTACTTTCTACCCACTCTGGGCTTAACACTAATAAGGCGTACGGTCCGGACGGTGTTCCTCCTGTTGTTCTCAAAAACTGTGCTTCCGTGCTGACTCCCTGCCTAGGCAAACTCTTTCGTCTCTGTCTATCCTCTAACGTCTTCCCTTCATGCTGGAAGTTTGCTCACATTCAACCTGTCCCAAAGAAGGGTGACCGCTCTCAACCCTCCAACTATCGTCCAATTGCTCTCATTTCTTGTCTTTCTAAAGTTTTTGAAACTATTCTTGCTTCCAAATTTCTTAAGCATTTCTCTTCTCATAATCTGCTCTCAGATCGCCAGTATGGCTTCCTTAAAAAACCTCTGAAGTGCGCATGGGGGTAATTGGAAACGTCCCCCTGTGCTGACGTATTTGAGGTGTTTCCGTCACTAAAATATTCATTGTGCCATTAATAGCATTAATATTTATCCATATGCGCCTATTATGGGTTGATTATAAAGGTATTAACCTGAAACAACAATAAAACGAGTGAAAACAGCGTTTGGATGGTCAAAATCGGAGATATAGCCCGCGAGTTGTATAATGTATGGGTGAGGCAATCTGCTTTCCCGCCAATTTCCCCCAAGGCCACTGAGACACAGTCGATCGATACTCTCTCTCTCTCTCTTGCACTCGCTTGCTATCAGTGATGACCACACCCTCCAATCGGATTTCTAATGTTAGCACGAAAATATACCTCAGAATAAGGGAATAACAGGGAAAATAGGTGATAACTGAAGGAGAGGAGGAAAGTGGGGAAGGAGGGGAGGTAGAGGACTGAGATTTTGCATGGCCCAGGGGCCAAAAAAAAAAAAAAAAAAAAAAAAAAAAAAAAAAAAAAAATATTTTTTTTTCGATGTCAAAAGTTGATTTTTATTTTCTCTGACTCTTAAGAGTCTTCCCGCAGTGCGCCGGGGGAACTCTTAAGAGTCTCCCCGCAGCTCCCGGGTTAAGGGTCGCTCTACTGGTGATCTTCTTTCATATCTTACTAACTCTTGGTCATCCTCCTTTCGGAACTTCGGTGAGACTTTTTCTATTGCACTAGACATATCGAAAGCCTTCGATAGAGTCTGGCATAAATCTTTAATTTCTAAACTACCCTCCTTCGGTTTCTATCCCTCCATCTTTGCCTTTGTCTCTAATTTCCTTTCCGGCCGTTCCATAGCCGCGGTTGTGTACGGCCATTGTTCACTTCCTCACCCTATAAACTCCGGTGTTCCTCAGGGCTCTGTCCTATCTCCTATTCTCTTTCTAATTTTTATAAATGATCTCCTTAACTGTACCTTAATTCCCATCCATTCATACGCAGACGACTCAACCTTACACTACTCCATTACTTTTTCAGAACGCCCCAGCCAGCAATCCCTCAACGACAAACGTAATGAAGCCATACAACTCTTAAATTCTGATCTAAATACTATTTCCAATTGGGGCAGAGAAAACCTTGTTAACTTTAATGCTTCCAAAACCCAATTTCTCCATCTATCTACCCGTCAGGATCTCCCAGCGGAATATCCCTTATTCTTCAACAATACAAAAATCAACCCTTCATCTTCTCTCAATATTCTTGGTGTCTCTTTTTCTTCTGCTCTCATTTGGAAGGACCATATTACCAGTCTTGCTAAGGCAGCCTCCCAGAAGCTGGGTGTGCTCAACCGCCTTAGGGGGTTCTTTTCCCCTGCACAGCTTCTTGCTCTGTACAGGGGCATAGTGCGCCCTTGTATTGAGTATTGTTCACATGTGTGGGGAGGTTCCTCTCACACCGCTCTCCTAGACAAGGTTGAAAGGAAGGCCTTTCGTATCATGAACTCCCGTCCACTCACCAACTCTCTGCAATCTCTCTCTCTCCGCCGCAATGTTGCATCTCTCTCGCTATTCTATCGCTACTATAATAATCAGTGTTCCTCAGAGCTATCCCAGTGCATACCACCTCCTTTACGTAGGGCACGTGGTACCCGTCTTGCAACTCAATCCCACCCCTACTCTGTGCAACTCTCCAACCCAAGAGTGAAACGTGAGCTCTGGAACTCTCTCCCAGAATCAGTTTTTCCCGCTTCCTATGACTTAAATTGCTTCAAACTCCGTGTGTCCAGGCATTTTGGCTCGAACGTCCCTTGATTTTGGCCCTGTCACTCTTTCAACTATGGGGGAGGCACTCGTTATAGGCAGTTATGCCTTTTGCCTCCCTCAATCACATAGAAAAAAACAAAAAAAAACAAAAAAAAAACATGTTTATTCCTTAACTGCTAGGGTACAATCTTAATATGTCTCCGGAAAAGTAAGTATAGAATTCATATACAATAATAATAATGATACAAATGAACATAATGAGGATAAGTCTCAAATCACAAGAAATGAAGTCCTGAAGTAAATATGCAAAGCTCTCAAATATGGCTTGAATGTAAGTAAATAATAGTTACTGCGATCTTGGAAATGTAGTACTGATAAGTATGGAAAATAGGACAATATTTAATCTCAAAACGAACAAAAAGTTAATGGAACTTGAATAAGTGTTTAAACTGTAATAACTCAATGAGTAATAAGTATGAAAGATAATTTCATAAAAACATAATAATTATATTAGTCAACTATACGTGACTGAGGAAGCAATTAACTCTGTGACTGAACTTTCACTATTGGATCTGTACCCGGATGATATGTAGCACATATGTAGCCCACAGGTCTGACGAAGTGTTCAAGATTTATGTGTAAGTGTATGTCTTTATAACCGGACATATATATACTGTATATAATTCCAAGCCGAAGAATACAGGAGCCTGAATTCAAGGAAGTATGTAAATATTTTCTGCACAATAGGGTGTGTACTGTTCTCCCGAAACAGAGTAACGGATAACAAGTAAATATGGGACAAATGGAAAATCTTCTATTTGACGTTAATATATGAACCTTGACATACCTAAGTCTAAACCCTCACTGTAATCATCGTTACCATTACGAACTAGGAAAAGCACTTAAAGGATTTCGTATAGAGTGGGAACACTGGAAGGACGAATTTGGAGCACACTGGTTGAGGCACGGGTTGTCTTGTTTCTTGACTACAGGGGCCCTGGGATAATCACACTTCCCAGCTAGATTCAGGCCCAAACAATTCCAGGATACGTTCTGCTCTGCTCTTTTGCGCTCTCGTCTTAGTGCGACTAACAATACCACTATCCACGCTGAACCTGGGGGATGGAACTAAAGGATCCCCTACACTCGGTAAACATAAAGTCTTTCCGGGCGTAGGTGGACAATTAAGTTTGTTACTATCCTGAATCTCGATAGAGTACTTTGATGCAAATCCAGGCTTAGGTGGCTTGGGCAGGCTTGCACTACTTTACTGAGTTCTTCTGTTACGAACCTTTCGTGGAATGATAGTGAGGCTAGTGACTCAATCTCTGTCCCACTTTTGTTGGTGCAGTCAGAGGTCAAATCAAAAGGCCTACCTTGTGTTCGATTATGCGGCTCGATCTTGGTCCCACTTCTGTTGGTGCGGACCCTGATTGAACTATCCTCTGTCCTACTTTTGTTGGTGCAGCCAGAGAATAAAGAATTTGCTTCTTCACAATAACCGATAATATTCCTTCGCCCTTCTAACCTAGGAATTTTGAGATCAGAACCAAAATATGGTTTTAAGCCAGCAGGCTGATTGTTTGATTCTACTCTGTTCAACACGCATAGTGACTCTGTTTTTGTCGACGTTTTGGTTGCCCGGTTTCGGGACAAGAGGGGTATTTGGGACACTCTGGCATTGTGTTCTTTCAGGGAGCCAGTCGCACTAGGGGTTATTTGCACTTGGGATTTCGTTTGGGGTGGTGAATGCATGGATCTCACTTTGGTATTTGGCTTGTTCGGAATCTGAGGGATATTTACATAGGGCATGTTAGGCTGTTCTGTTATTTCTGGCCTGTTTAGTTCTTTATTATATGCACTGTGACGGTAAGTTAACACTGGTTTTAGATATAAATTTTGCATCTCGGTGTACACTTCACTATGTATTTGATAGTCTATTGAGGCACATGGTTGATGTTGATGGTTAACTTGCATAGTGTTGCTGGAGTCGTGTGCATAGAATGCGGCCATGTGGTGATCTGGAAGGCTATCATAGTTTCCCCTGTCGATCGCGTTTTGTCTGGTGTCTTCTCCATCTTGGTTTTCTTTGAATTGGCCTCTGTTGTTGTTACACGTTCTTATGCTTGCAATCCGGGTTGGTTGGTCTAGCAAGTTGGTTATTGGTGGTAATGGGTTGGTGTTTGTGTCTGGAATTTCTATATCCTCCGGCATCTCGCCATTGCCTTCCAACAAAGTCCTGACCTCGGGGCTGGAGCATATATTTCTTGTATGTTTTGGTGCGAATATATGGTTGGAGATGATGGAGGAAGTAACGCCACACTCTGGCGGTGATGTTGTTTGTTCCATTCGCGTCTCTCGTTATGGTGAGGGGGAGAGGAACATCAGAAAAGGTGGGAATGTTCAGGAGTTGTCTGGGAGAACTTATAAGTCTGTCCTCGTTGTTGACGTGGAAGGAAAGCTTTGCTATTTTCATGGCTGGTGGTGTTGGTGTGGTGGTGTCTGAGGGAGGACTGGTGTCTGGCTGAGAAGGAGAAGTACTGCTAAGGGTTGGAGGAAGGGGTAGGTTCTCAAGTGTGTTTGATTTAGGGGGTGTGGGGGTGATAGGTATAAGGTAGGGGGAGGATTGGTAGTTAGTGCGATGTTGGGGGGTTTAGTTTGTCGATGGGCAAGGCAGAGGTGGACTTGAAGGGGGTTTGGGCTGCCTGGTCAGGTGGAGATGGCGAGGTTGCAGTGGTGGTTGTTGGTTTGTTCGACACCGCTGGTTCCCACTTCTTTGGTTTGGTAATGCGGCGGCCATACCGGGAATACACAGGCTGTGAGAGAGGAGGTGGTGAAGGGGTTAATGGTGGGGGATGTGAAGAAACGAGTTTTTTTGGGTTTGGAACGGAAAGGGCATTTGGGGAGTTTGGGTTTAGGATAGGAGGTGGTTGGAATGGGAAGGAGTAAGGGAAGTGTGTCGTTGGTGGGAGGATGGTTTGGAGGGGTGGATGGGGTGGTGGGTAGGAAAGGATATTGAGGGGTAGGAGGTTGGATTTTTTTTTCTTTCTATATTCCAACTACTCCCTCTCGGGCATAGGCTGATAGCCTTTACACTCTACCACTGAACACGGTGAGGCCCGTGAGGTCTTGCTCCAGTCTAGGGAGTGAGACATGCGAAGCTTCACGGCTCAAAGCAACTCCATCTCTGAAGCCGCCTCGCCTCTGCGCTTCACAGTCTCATCCCCCATACTCGGACCCTCACTCTCAGAACACCACCTATTGAGCAATTAACTCACTAGGAATTGCCCCCCTGTAGCATATTTTTGAATATGGGAATATTCATACAATGCTATTTAACCCTTGTCTATAGGGCTAGGCGGTATATTCCACCGTGCCGCACAGCGGATTTTTTTTTACCATAATTGGGTTGTTTCCATGCTCTTTTTCATGCATAAACAAGATCCAGAGCATAATACAAGTATGTATCCCTGAAAGGGCGTAAATTGAGCTTTCCAATGACACCCGAACTATCCTTCTACGATCACTGGTTGTCTTGCAACGATCGTGCAACCGAAGGGCAAAATCGCTAAAATACGGTAATTTCTTTATATAATTACGTATGTAGCAAGGGAGTGAGGGTGGATGTAAGTGGAGTAAATCTCAGTAGGTCCAAGGCGGCCGTGGCGAGCGGTCATTAGGTAACCCATGCTCCTCCAGTCACTCGTCTCTCT
Source organism: Paralithodes platypus (assembly GCA_032716605.1). Classification (NCBI taxonomy): domain Eukaryota; kingdom Metazoa; phylum Arthropoda; class Malacostraca; order Decapoda; family Lithodidae; genus Paralithodes; species Paralithodes platypus. Next base: position 2,057,499 of record CM064509.1, on the reverse strand, counting down.
CTCAGAGCCAATATTGCGCCAAAATTGCACTCGGACTTAAGGCGGGCCCCGTCACATAGTCCACATTTTTCGATTCGGACTTAAGTCGGGCACCGATCTTTAAGGGTTAATCAGGGAACAATGAGGGTATTTTTGTTGGCATTTCGGTGTGCTGTGGTAATGCACTGATACTAGGTACAGCACAAATTCCATCCCAATAATATCTTCCCATTGACATATTGGGATTCGAACCTGGGTCCATTGGATTACCAATCCAGAGGCAAGAACACTCCACCACACCAAGGGGGATGGTGGAGTAAAGGGAGGTAGTTCGGCCGTGACGGGAGAAGAGGAGGTGGGGGATGGTTGAGGAATGGGAAGGATAGGTTTGGTGGAATTTGGAAAGGGTTGGATGGCAAGAATAGGTAGGGATGGAAGAGGGGCAAAACCAGAAGGGGCTGAGAGGGCCCGAGTGGTCGGGGGGAGGGAGGTTGGATAGTTAGGAAAAGGAGGGAGGGGGTCGGAATAAGACGAGGGGTAGGAAGGGGGCATTTGGGCTTAGGAATGGGAAGAGGGGGTGAGGTTGGTGTGGGAGGTGGTGAGAGGTTCTGTTTGGGGGTTGGTAAAGGGTTGAGATTAGTGGTGGGGCATGTGACATTATTAACTGGGTCAACTAACATAGTGATGTTATTATCGAGAGGCTGGAAGCGGCGTACATAACGGTTTCGGTAAGTGCGTGATTCCCCATGATAATTGACTGTGACTTGATAGCAATTTGGAACGGTCAGAATTTCGAAAGGATCTTTAAATCGCGGTTTTAATTTAGAAGGCACTTGAAGTTGAACCATCATCACAAGGTCACCGACGTGGTGAGGGCTGATCTTGGAGGTTTCATCTGGTTGCAGGTCTTGTAAGTACTGGAGTTGTCGTAATCGGTTCCGCAGGTGGACGAGACCATGGTTGAGGTAAGGTGAGGGCTCGAACGGGACAGACAGGTGTTGTAGTGGCAAAAGTAAGGGGGGTTCTCCAAAAATTCATTCGTGAGAGGTTATTCCATCCTCGCGAGGGCAGGTATTTATGCCCCATTGCACAATTCGGACTTGACTTAGCCAGTCAGTAGTGTTCATTTGTTGCAATTTATGTCCGTATTTGGTTGGCAATGGTCCTGTGGCTACGCTCGTAGACTGAATTCCCCTGAGGCCAGTAGAGAGATGAATGGCTGATTTTGTAGCCGAAGATCTGAGATATCTGTGTCCAGACGTGTCCTGTGAATTCTGGGGCGTTGTCAGAGTGGATTGCTTGAGGAAGACCAAAATATGGGAATACGTGTTGCAACAATGATTCTACTACTGCAAAGGCCGAGTGTTCTTTTGCTGGACATGCAATGACGTATTTCGAGTAAGTGTCAACTAATTGGATGATATATTTGTATCCTTTTACTCCGTCCATGGGTCCCATAATGTCTACAGCCAATATTTTCCATGATTTAGATGCAATTAACTTACGGATGGACTGGGTGTTCTGGTCTTATCCTTGCCTAAAGCAAAGGCCAGGCAAGCTTCGGTGATGGATTTGTCCGTGACATAAGGCTTTGGGGTCCAGTATATATCTTTGAAGGTGGCAAGGAGCTTTTTCTGGCCTAAGTGGATTCCATTATGGGAGTGCAAAGATTGCATGATGTCCTTGGCGGTGTTGGGACTTACAACCATCATGCCTTCTATGGTGTATAGGTTGTCTCCTTTCCTAATGAGTTGATCAAACACGAATTTTGAAATCCTGGCAGGTTTGTCCTTTTTCTGGAATGCTTGAAGAAGGTCTTGATCAGTCAGGTCTTGTTGATGAATTGCTCGTATGGCATCCTGGGGTGGTGTTGATTGAAGAGGTAGCCGGGAGAGTGCATCTGCATTTGTGTGTAATTTCCCAGGTCGGTAGGCGATTTCAAAGTTAAACTCTTCGAGAGATTCTCGCCACTAGACGGTCAGAGCATTTTTGGTGTCATATTTACGGAGCCACTGTAAAGCTTGGTGGTCAGTGATGATCGTGACTTTTACTCCTGCAAGATATGCTTTAAAATAATATATTGGAGTTCCCAAATAATTCCCAAGCACTCCCATTTGGTGACTGGGTAATTTATCTCAGCAGGGTTTAAAGTACGGCTGGCACAAGCAATGATATGCTCACGTCCTTCCCGGGTTTGGGCTAGCACTGCACCTATTCCAAACTGTGATACGTCGGTGTAGAGACGAAAGGGCTTGGTGTAGTCGGGGAAGGAGACAACTGGTGCTGCTACGAGTAAGTCTTTTAAGGTTAGGAAGGCCTGCAATCTATGGGTGTTCCAGATGAAGGGCTCTTCCTTTCTGGTGAGATTGTGAAGGGACTTTGCAATTGTGGCAAAATTTTCACAAACCTTCTGTAATAGGAGGCCAATCCTAAAAAGGTTCGTACTCCTTTGACGTTGTTGGGGGGCGTGATGTCACTGATGCCTTGTAGTTTGGATGGGTCTGGAGAAATTCCGGCTTCTGAAACGATGTGGCCGAGGAATCTAACTTGTTTTGGGGTCATGGTGCATTTTGAAGGTTTTTAGCTTCAGGTTGGCATCTCTAATCCTTTGGAAAACTTGTGTAAGTCGTTGCAGGTGTTCTGACCACGTCTTCCCGAATACGATGATGTCGTCCAGGTAAGCGAGGCAAGTTTCCCACGTTAGTCCTTGTAGCACTGGTTCCACTAGTCTGGAAAATGTGGCGGGTCCGTTACATAACCCGAATGGGAGAACGGTGAACTTGTAGAGTCTGCCCTGGCTGGTGGAAAAAGCCATTTTCTCTTGGTGCTCTGGCACGACGGGGACTTGCCAATAACCCGCTTGTAAGTCAAGGGTGGTAAACCATTTGGCTCCTAGTAAAGAGTATAATGAATCATCGATGCGGGGCAGGGGGGTGGCATCTTTGATAGTGACATCATTTAGCTGGCTGTAGTCTACACAGAATCGAATGGACCCATCTTTTGTTCTCACTAGACCTACAGGAGATGACCATGGACTGGTGGAGGGGCGAATAAAGCCTGTGTCCATCATATCTTGAACTTTTGTGTCTTCCTCTTGCCTTTGGATGTTTTTTTTCGTCTAATAGGTTGGCGAATGGGAGGCCCTACGGTGTGAATAGGGTGGTTTAGAACTTGAGTTTTTCCAACGTCCCTGGCTGATGTGGCAAAGATGTCTTGAAATGAAGTCATTAGCCTTTGTAGGTCTTCTTTTTGTTGGTTTGTCAAATGTGGGGGAATGTCAGGGAATTTTGGAGCTGGAACAGAGACTTCATCATCTGAGGGAGATAGGTCTTCTTCATGTGCTTCTGTTCACCGATGGTTAACCCTCCTGGCAAGGTGAGGGGGTGATCGGATATGTTAGCTACTTTCACTTGATTTAGATTCTCAGGCATAATAGCGGGAGCGGTAAGGCAATCCCTGTCAAAGGGACTCTGAAGACTTGGGGTTAAGACTAATTCACCAGATAAGTGTGGGCAAAATGGAACTCCACTGTTCCTGGTGAGGTGGTAACGTAACAGTCTTTGTTAATGCTGCCTGAGAAGTTCTTATGGTGCGAATGGGATGGATGACTTTAGGTTCGCTAGGGGATGGAAGTTCGAGTGATCTGGGGTCAAAAGTTAACACTCTGTTTACGCAATCGATGGTGGTACGTAGTGTTGTTAAAATGTCAAAACCTAGGTACCCATCATAGTTGGTTTCAGTGGATGGAAAAATCATGAATGGATGATGGTGTCCATGATTTGGGGTGCTGGTAATAATGTAGAGGGGAGCTGATTGCCCTCGATTTGGAATTATGCCATCTTTGCGTCAATTAATACAATGGGGGATGGTTGGAGAGGCCTAAAAGTGGCCCGATGTTTGTTAAAATAGGAGGAGAATAGGCATGAACAGGAGGCACCTGTGTCTATCAAAAGTCTTGACTTAACACCTTGAATAGTAAGATGATTGTAAATAGGGGGTTTTCCTGAGTTTGAGATCGTCCCATCACGAGCCCCGCCAGTTTGACATAAGGTGGGAGGGGGCGGGTTAAAAACCCAGTTTATCTTGGATGTTCGAGGTCTCTTCCAGTAGTACGGTTTCTTCTGGTATTTCTTCGTCTGCTGCATCATCAATCTCAGCGGATCCGTCTTCTGTTATGGTGGCCACCCGTTGTGGCTTGACCAAAGGGATCTGGCCCCAAAACTGAGGGAGTTTGGAACGATGGGCGACTAATTCTGAAAACGACTTCTTCAGAGTTGTCAATGGGCACTTTTGGCAATAGGGTTTCCAGTCTAAGGGTCGGACCCTGGCCCAGTCTTCCATTTTGTCCGTGGAGCGATGAAAAGTGGCAACAGTTGATGAGGCGGAAGATGGTTAAGGTTGAGAGGTGGCTCGACTAATCGCGGCTATCTTATCCTTCTCATTACTTTTTGTACTGCTAGGATGCGCCGAATGATAGGTAGGTCATCGTCGTAACCTTTAGGTTCTGTGATAGCAAAATAATCCCTTACGCTTGCTGGTAACACTCGAAGCAATGCGCTGAATACGTTCTCTTTTCTTGTGGCCGCAGTCTCATTAGGAAAAGCTGTGACTAATAGCTGATTTAATTGGCTGATCATAGCATCTAGAGTCCCTGTGAACTGACCACTGTGAAATTGCTGGTTTGTAATTATCTTACCGAGAAAAGGATTGATAGCACCTTTCAAATTGAGGTCAAGTTGGGGGTGTCACCCACATAACCGGAAACGAGAGACATATGCCGTCCCAACTTCTTCACTACCGTGTGAATTATAGAAGTTTCGTCTTCCCTGAACACGATGTCAAGCACGGGCTTGACAACCTCAAGATAGGTATTAATCTCATGGTCCTCTGGCTTGAAAGGAATAATCTCAAGTGACTTCCCTGCCATTGTATTTGTGTATTGAATTATACTGAGTGAGATGGAGAAACAAAGGTCGTCCCCCCGAGTTGAGACACCGCTGCCACCAGTGTTATGCCACGTTTTCAAATAACGTGAGACAATCTGATTGCTATTTTCAACTTAGGAATCAGCATTTATCATCAACTTAGGTACCTCTCTACTGGGTGAGGACTGGCCTTAATTATCTTAACACTCAAAGAGCGGCGGGTGGAGTATATTTCACCGTGCCGCCCAGCGGGTTTTTTTTTACCATAAATGGCGTTGTTTCCGTGCTCTTTTTCATGCATAAACAAGAGCCAGAGCGTAATACAATTATGTATCCCTGAAAGGGCGTAAATTGAGCTTTCCAAGGACACCAGAACCATCCTTCTACGATCACTGGTTGTCTTTCAACGATAGTGCAACCGAAGGGCAAAATCGCTAAAATACGGTAATTTCGTTACATAATTACGTGTGTAGCGAGGGAGGGAGGGTGGAGTAGTGTGGATTACATGTCAGTAGACCCACGGCGGCCGTGGCGAGCGGTCATGAGGTAACCTACGCTCCTCCCGTCGCTCGTCTCTCTCTCAGAGCCAATATTGTGCCAAAATTGCACACAGACTTAAGTCGGGCCACGCCACATAGTCCAGATATTTAGATACGGACTTAAGTCGGGCCCCGCTAAAGAAGGGTTAATCAACACAATAGTAATAAGTAATGGACACAAAAAACACATAGGTAAAGGAGATGCAGGTTTTATTCCATAACTGCTAGGGTACAATCTCAATATGTCTCTGGAAAAGTAAGTATAGAATTCATATACAAATAATATTAATGTTACAAATGAACATATGAATAATAATACACTGAGAAGATAAGTCTCAAATCACAAGAAATTAAGTCCTGAAGTAAATATGCAAAGCTCTCAAATATGGCTTGAATGTAAGTAAATAATAGTTACTGCGATCTTGGAAACGTAGTACTGATCTATCTATCTATCTATTGCCTGACGCCGTGATCCCCGAAGGGGTGGCCATGAACGAACCGCCCCCATGCACCTCTGTCCCCAGTCAGTCGACGCCCCTCCCCCCAACTAGCACCGCCCTCGTTCACGTACTTCCTCACTCCATCCTTCCACCTCATATTCAGTCTACCTCTCCCTCTCTGTCCCTCCACCTCGCTCTCGTACACCCTCTTAGTCATTCTCTCGCTTTCCATACGTTCCATATGGCCGAACCATCTCAAGTTGTTCCTTTTCACACTTTCCAGCACATCTACCTCCACAGCACACCTCCTTCTTACTTCCTCATTAGTCTGTCTATCCCTCCATGTAACTCCGCACGCACTCCGCACGCACGTATGTAATTCATTTCCACTGCTCTCACTCTTGGTCTGAGTCTCTCAACCAGCGTCCATGCTTCGCTTCCGTAACTCAGTGTCGGGATTACCACACTGTCATGCAAGGACTTCTTCACTTCCATACTGACCACCCTATTTCTTGTTACTGCTTTTAGCGTTCCTACAACCCTCTTCCCCTGTTGTACCCTCTCCCGCACTTCTTCATCCATAGTCCCATCTTTACTCAACACACTGCCCAGATACTTAAAAGAGTTGACGATCTCCATAGCCTGACCATTCAGCTTCACCTCACACTCTGTGACTTCACCCCTTTCGAAGACCAAAACCTTGCTCTTCCCCGTATTTACCTTTAAATTCCGTTTTTCGCACACTGTTCCAAACTCATTTACCAGACCCTGCAACTCCCATTCATTATCACTCATCAGAACTGTATCATCCGCAAACAGCAGTATAGGTAGCTTCCACTCAATTCCCTCCCTTTTCAGCGATACACCAACATCCACTGCTCTTGATAGTATTTCTTTCATGACTCCATCCATATATACAGTAAACAACCACGGGGACATCACACCCCTGTTTCAAACCAACATTCAGGTCAAAGAACTCGCTCTGCTCACTCTCCACACGTACTGCCGCCTTTGCACCCTCATACATGCTCTTCACTGCTTTCAGCAACTTGCCCTCTACTCCGTATATTCTTAGTACTTTCCACAAACCTTCTCTATTCACTCTGTCATAGGCCTTCTCCAAGTCCATAAAGGCAACATACACCTTTTGTTTCTTCTCCAGATACTTCTCCACAACACAATTCAGGGTAAAAATCTGATCTACACATCCTCTTCCCTTCCTAAAACCTCCCTGCTCGTCGCCTACAAGAACTGATAAGTATGGAAAATAGGACAATATTTAATCTCAAAACGGACAATAAGTTAATGCAACTTGAATAAGTGTTTAAACTGTAATAACTCAATGAGTAATAAGTATGAAAGATAATTTCATAAAAACATAATAATTATATTAGTCAACTATACGTGACTGAGGAAGCAATTAACTCTGTGACTGAACTTTCACTATTGGATCTGTACCCGGATGATATGTAGCACATATGTAGCCCACAGGTCTGACGAAGTGTTCAAGATTTATGTGTAAGTGTATGTCTTTATAACCGGAAATATATATATATATATATATATATATATTTCCAAGCCGAAGAATACAGGAGCCTGAATTCAAGGAAGTATGTAAATATTTTCTGCACAATAGAGTGTGTACTGTTCTCTTGAAACAGAGTAACGGATAACAGTAAAAAAGGGACGAATGGAAAATCTTCTATTTGACGTTAATATATGAACCTTGACATATTTAAGTCTAAACCCTCACTGTAATCATTGTTACCATTATGAACTAGGAAAAGCAATTAAAGGATTTCGTAGAGAGTGGGAGCATTGGAAGAACGAATTTGGAGCACACTGGTTGAGGCACGGGTTGTCTTGTTTCTTGACTACAGGGGCCCTGGGATAATTGCACTTCCCAGCTAGGTTCAGGCCCAAACAATTCCAGGATACGTTCTGCTCTTCTTTTTCGCGCTCTCGTCTTAGTGCAACTCACAATCCACGCTGAACCTGGGGGATGGAACTAAAGGATCCCCTACACTCGGTAAACATAAAGTCTTTCCGGGCGTAGGTGAACAGTTAAGTTTGTTACAATCCTGAATCTCGATAGAGTACTTTGATGCAAATCCAGGCTTAGGTGGACCCTGATAGAACTATCTTCTGTCCCACTTTGTTGGTGCAGCCAGAGAATAAAGAATTTGCTTCTTCACAATAACCGATAATATTCCTTCGCCCTTCTAACCTAATAGTTTCGAGATCAGAACCAAAATATGGTTTTAAGCCAGCAGGCTGATTGCTTGATTCTACTCTGTTCAGCGCACTTAGTGACTCTGTTTTTGTCAACGTTTTGGTTGCCCAGTTTCGGGGCAAGAGGGGTATGTGGGACACTCTGGCTTTGTGTTCTTTCAGGGAGCCAGTCGCACTAGGGGTTATTTGCACTTGGGATTTCGTTTGGGGTGGTGAATGCATGGATCTCACTTTCGTATTTGGCTTGTTCGGGATCTGAGGGATATTTACATAGGGCATGTGAGGCTGTTCTGCTATGTCTGGCCTGTTTAGTTCTTTATTATATGCACTGTGATTGTATGTTAACACTGGTTTTAGATATTTATTTTGTATCTCGGTGTACACTTCACTATGTATTTGATAGTCTATTGAGGCACATGGTTGTTGTTGTTGTTGTTGTTCCCCAAGCTGCCTGGCCGAACAGCCCCAAGGCCCCGAGCAAGGCCATAACCGAGCGCCCCAACAGAACCCTCCCTGCCGACCACAATAAAGCCTGGGTGACCGAAGCCACTCCATGGCGGGGAGCTGAGGAGGGTGCGGAAACGCCTGGGAAACCAAAGACCCACCCAGGGCCCTGTGCCCCTCAGAGAAAGTTGAGGGGCAAAGGAAAAATGTGACGCTTTGGCTTCCAATCTTGGTAGATTGGGAGGTCAATCCACGGAAGAGACACCGTCACTTGAGATCTAGAAAATATATAAGTAAAAGGATCAGTCAGAGTAAGCTATGGGTATGGCAGAGATCGCTCAGTTCTCACTCTGATAGACCAGCCCATCACCACATGACTAGAACCCAATCCTCTCAGCATCAGCTAGGAAAGGCCCTAGAAAGCCGCCTTTGGCGGGGGGGATAGCTCCCCTATTTCAACCCCTTTCGGGGTTGGGCACCCGCCCTACATGAGGCACATGGTCGATGTTGATGGTTAACTTGCATAGTGTTGCTGGAATCGTGTGCGTAGAATGCGGCCATGTGGTGATCCGGAAGGCTATCATAGTTTCCCCTGTCGATCGCGTTTTGTCTGGTGTCTTCTCCATCTTGGTTTTCTTTGAATTGGCCTCTATTGTTGTTGCACGTTCTTATGCTTGCAATCCGGGTTGGTTGGTCTAGCAAGTTGGTTATTGGTGGTAATGGGTTGGAATTTGTGTCTTGAATTTCTTTATTCTCCTGCATCTCACCCACGTATAGTTTGCTACGGAGCTGTGTATGGGCAATGATGGCAAAAAGCAGGAATCATGAATAGAGTGTAATAAGGTGTGTAGGAACGCAAAGTTAGTTCTGATATTCAATCCTTTTCATTACGTCGCTCATAGAAGAACCAAACAAAAATAATTTGTATTTAATAAGAGAAATCACGGATAGGATAGTTGTCTTGTTTTCCCAAGTGGAAATTGGACTAATGACAAAGAGGGACTTGAAAGGCAAGAGAGGAATAGTTATCATGCGGGGGGACTTGTGCTCTGATGTCTTCTTGGAGGGTCTTGAACCGCCTCCTTCAAGAGTTGTCATGCGGGGGGTCTCGTGCTCTGATGTCTTCTTGGAGGGTCTTGAACCGCCTCCCTCAAGAGTTGTTATGCGGGGGTACTCGTGTTCTAATGTCTTCTTGGAGGGTTTTGAACTGCCTCCCTCAAGAGTTATCATGCGGGGGGACTCCTGCTCTGATGTCTTCTTGGAGGATCTTGAACCGCCTCCCTCAAGAGTTATCATGCGGGGAGACTCGTGCTCTGATGTCTTCTTGGAGGGTCTTAAACCGCCTCCCTGAAGAGTTGTCATGCTGGGGGACTCGTGCTCTGATGTCTTCTTGGAGGGTCTTGAACCGCCTCCTTCAAGAGTTATCATGCGGGGGGACTCCTGCTCTGATGTCTTCTTGGAGGGTCTTGAACCGTCTCCCTCAAGAGTTATCATGCTGGGGGACTCGTGCTCTGAATGTCTTCTTGGAGGGTCTTGAACTGCCTCCCTCAAGAGTTATCATGCAGGGGGACTCCTGCTCTGATGTCTTCTTGGAGGGTCTTGAACCGCCTACCCTCAAGAGTTTTCATGCGGGGGGACTTGTGCTCTGATGTCTTCTTGGAGGGTCTCGAACCACCTCCTTTAAGGTCAGTAGAAGAATCTTGGGACTTGTAGCTTACTGGTGTCATGGAGAGTCTCGAACCGCTTCTTTCAACTGACGGTAAATTGTAAATTTCATATCAAGTTTTCTCAGTTATTTTGAAGATTTTGTAGTGAATTATGGTGCTAATTATATAAACTTGGTCTTAATAAGATGCAGACACATAGTATTTTCATATTCTTCCATTAAGTATCGAGAAATTAGCTGCTAAGGGATTCAGTTTATCTTCAGCTGAAAAGAAACAGAGTATAGTAGCGTCAAGTCAACCTCTGTTAGCTTCAAGCCTAACTTCGGAGTTGATAGCTTCGAGCCTACCTGAACTAGCTTCGAGCCTAGTTGTATTTATTTATTTATTTTTATTTATTTTTTTTTTTCTATATTCCCTCTCGGGCATGGCCTGAGAGCCTTTACACTACACCGCTGAACACGGTGAGGCCCGTGAGGTCTTGTTCCAGTCTAGGGAGTGAGACATGCGAAGCACCCCGGCTCAAAGCAATTCCATCTCTGAAGCCGCTTCGCCTCTGTGCTTCACAGTCTCACCCCCCACACTCGGACCCTCACTCTCAGAACGCCACCTATTGAGAAATTAACTCACTAGGCATTGCCCCCCTGTAACATATTTTGAATATGGGAATATTCATACAATGCTATTTAATCAGGGAACAATGAGGGTATTTTTTTGGCATTTCGGTGTGCTGTGGTAATGAACTGAAACTAGGTACAGCACAAATTCCATCCCAATAATATCTTCCCATTGACATATTGGGATTCGAACCCGGGTCCATTGGATTACCAGTCCAGTGGCAAGACCACTCTGCCACACCTCCCCTGGCAGTGTCAAGCCTATCTCTGTTAGCTTCGAGCCTGACTTGTGTTTTGGCAGCGTCGAACCTACCTCTATGAACAAATACCGGATTGCTCCGAAAGTGTTTGATACTCTGGTCAAGGTGGCTAGGGTAGTTTCTCTATTTGCTGCTATCCCTGCACTGGTGGTGTTGAGGGTAAGAAGGGCTTGTGCGCTGTACTGTCTTCATGGAGGGTTGGTGGTATAGCCGTCTCACTGGTGGTGATGCCGGGGTGGGGGACGTTCCGGGCATGAAGGGCTCATTGATGCTGGTGTCAGTGAGGACTGATGTCTTTGTTGTTCAGGAGAAGATAGCGGGAGGGTTGAAGGGGGCGAGCGTAGCTCTCTCCCAATTTATCATCCTTCTCAACATCCAGAGGAGCTGTGCCATTATACAGGTACAGAGGGGACCGGTAGTGTACCAGGTCAACACTAAGCAAGTATTGAGGGACCTTGTCATACAGTAATCACACACAAATTAAACTTCTGTTACCATTCCTGCCTGGTCAACTTCATACATCGGGAAGCGAGATTGTGCCAGAATATTTGCTAATACACGGCGACTAAGCAAATATTCTAGCACAACCTCGCTACAACACCTGTTGTGCTACACTCTAATAAGCTGCGGAGATATAGAGACCAACCCAGGTCCTAGTTCAGCGTTGAAGAAACCTCACCACAAAACAAGTAAGGCAGACACCGACATTTCAACAGTCCCTACCACCAAAGTTCAAAACAACAAGCTGGCACCAAAACCTCCCCTGACCCACACAACTGAAGCCGCCAGGCACACACTGCCGCCTTACCCCCACCCTGCCAACACCACACTGCCATCAATTGGACCATCACTACCACATATATCGGCGACCCAAGTATCTCCACATGCAACCAGAACACCTAAAAAAGCAGGTAGCACTCGCAACCACATCAACAGTGAAGTAACAGCAACGAACAAGAACGACAACATCAGTAAACAACCACCTCTGAGACCGCGCCTTGGGGATGTAAGGGAGAGCCAAGGAGTAGGCCTATTTGCTCCCCGTACCCCTTCCTACACGACACCTCCGCTGCCCAGCTGATTAGCCAAACCGCAACTCCAGCTCCAGACGTACGATAAACAGTAAGAGGAAATTATGTATAGTCTGCACTATTGGATTCAACAATAGGAGTATACTTTTTCACAATGCAATAGTTATTGTACATAATCGATGTACTTCCGTTTATAGTAGAAACGAAGTGGAATGCGTTAAAAATATGGGACATCAACTTTACAAAATCCGACAAACATTTGTGATATATGTGAATCACTCATAACACGAAGTCAGAGGATCCGAAACTGTGTTAAGTGTAAAACTGTAGCTAATATGAAGTGCGCTTCTAAGAAGACCGACAATATAGAACATGACTTTTTTATGCAATAAGTGTACCTTGCATTTTTTACCGAATGTTAATGTAAATAAATCACATGACACTACAAATGACACCATTGAATCCAGCCAGGACACAGTCCAAGATGAATATAGAGTTTTCACCAACAAAGGGCTCCATTTTATCCACATCAACGCCAGATCAGTGTATCATAAACTGTCAGAAATAAACTTGTTAGCCATTAAGACTATAGCTGCAATAATTGCAATTACAGAAACCTGGCTGGACTCGAGTATAAACGATGGTGAAATAACCATTCAAGGTTTCAATGTGGTTCGTAATGATTGTAATAGAGAAGGGGGAGGAGTATGTCTGTATGTAAAAAACAACCTCACACACAATTAGGAACGACCTTCATGTAGAAAACCACGAAGCTCTTTGGGTTGACTTACACCTGCCTAGGACAAAACCCATCACAATCGGATTGTGCTATAGGCCACCAGATGACACACAGTTCTTAAACAAATTTGAACGAACTCTGTCATTACTAGACCCCCGGAATGAATCTATTATACTAGGGGATTTTAACTTGTGTTACAAACAACGAAATAATAGGCTTGTGCGAGATTATAGGCACACACTGACAATGCACAATCACAAACAGTTCATCACAACCCCCACACATATCACTGATAACACTGCTACAATACTAGACCATGTGAATTGTAACAGAGAGGACAAAATATCACAATCAGGGGTTATAGAGACGGGGATAAGTACGAACTTCGTCACGTATTGCATACGTAAAACGCTAAAAATTACCCTAGAGAATCACAAGGTCATTAGAACAAGGTCACTCAGAAACTACAGCAAAGAAATATTTTTGGACATTTTATGGAATATAGAATCTCCAGTGTTTGGAAGTACAAACGTTAATGACTCATGGGTTGGCTTCAGAACCATCATCACAAGCATCCTAGACGAAATAGCTCCTCTGAAAAATATACGAATTAAAGCAAGGTCAGACCCATGGATCAACAATGACAACACCTTCTAGAACACAGAGACAAACTTAAAAAGGCTGGTGAAACATAGACAAGATGAAAGTCTGAAACAGGAGTTCAACAGGCTCAGGAATAATCTAAGTAGGGAAATTAAATCAGCGAAATCGAACTATTTCCACAGTAAGGCAGTCCTATTCAGAATAACCCCCAAAAATTATGGAGGCACTTACAATCAACGGGCTACACAAACAAGGCAAGGCATTCATCTAACACTAATATTGCTCTCAAATTAATGATCAGGTTTGCCATGATACACGTTAAATTTCAACCTACTTCAACACCTTCTTCACCTCAATAGCAAACGCACTTGCACAGAACCTACCGCAACCACTCAATAAATACACCACAACCACTGCCACCTTTCAATATTTCTACAGGGATAAAGGCATACACCTGAACACATTTGGATTGCAAAATGTTACACCAAAATACACATTTGAGGAGCTCTGTAATCTAAATGTACATAAAAGTACAGGACCAGACAAAATTCCTGCCAAATTTCTACGGGATGGAGCTATTGGTATCGCAGGTCCCCTAACCCACATCATCAACCTGTCAATAAACACCAACACTGTACCTGATGAATTTAAGGAAGCTATTGTAACCCCTCTATTCAAGAAGGGACACAAATTAGATGTTAGCAACTACAGACCGGTTAGCATATTATGTATTGTATAAACAAATCCTTGTAAGAGCAATATACACCCAAATTGAACATTACCTCAAAGAAAATTCTCTATGCTACATGTTTCAATCAGGTTTCAGAGGCATGTATTTAACAGGCTCCTGTCTCATCCACTTAACAGATCACATTCATAAAGAAATGTCTAAAGGTAACTACACCGGCATGGTTCTTCTTAATTTACAGAAAGCTTTTGATACGGTAGACCATGATATCCTCTGTAATAAACTACAAGCAATGGGCATTGGATCAGTGAACTGGTTTAAATCTTATCTTACTGGTAGAACTCAAAGACTCAAAATTGATGATAATTTATCAGGTCCAATACCAATTAACTGTGGGGTCCTGCAAGGAAGCATCCTTGGTCCCTTACTCTTTCTCTGTTATGTGAACGACATGGAACTGAGCGTCTCGTGTAAATTATTACTGTAAGCTGACAACAGTGTGCTTCTGGTTTCAGGAAAAGACCCAAAAAGTATTACTGCTTCACTTTCCAAAGAACTAGAATCGTGTAGTGATTGGCTAGTGGAAAATAGACTATCTCTGCACCTGGACAAGACAGAAGCCATCTTATGTGGAACAAAGTGAAAATTGAAAGACATTGAGGGCTTCTCGGTTAACTGTAATTATGTTCCTATAACAACAGTGTCACAAGTGAAATATCTCGGACTAAAACTGGACTCAACTCTGTCAGGTGAAACCATCTTGAAATCGATCCGGAGTAAGTATAGAGAACGTATAAAACACCTATATAGATAGGTGGGATGCTTGCCAGCGGCGACCAAAAAGACCCAATGCCAAGCGCTTATTCAATGTCATTTTGACTATTCTGTGTCATCCTGGTACTCTGCATCATCTGAATCAGCAAAGTGCAAACTTCAGGTCACTCAAAATAAAATGGTAAGATTCATGCTGAACCTAGGACTCAGATCTCATGTTGTTCAGGAACAACTTCAGTCACTTGGTATGCTCAATGTCTCTGACAGGGCCAAACAAATCAGACTCATTAATGCCTTCAAGAAATTTTATGATAGGGCTCCAGAGTATTTAAAGAGTAATGTTGTTAAAGCAAATGAAGAGAATGGACAAAATACAAGGAATAGGATGTATAATTTTACAGTTCTGAGAATCCAATGACAGGGTAAGCTAACATTCTTCTTCACTGCCATCAAAGACTGGAATAACCTACCACAGACAGTCCGTGAAAAGAGAACATTGTATTCCATCAGACATAGCTTGAAGGAGCACCTGAAACGAACAGCTGCGAGAAGGGAGCACCAAGCATATGTCTACTACTAAATACGACACAAGAGATAGGCAAAAAACAAATTATTACTTAAATATTTTAATAAGTCCAACTATAGAATGTAAGGTATCTTAGTTTAGCCCCCTAGAAATAATTTTTTTAAATTGTCTACTACTCATATTATTATTTTTTTGTTTTGTAGTAGTTAAGGGATGATGTCACAAGAAACCTTTTTACCCTGTCATAGACCTATTTTACTGTTAGGCGATCAGAACAGAGACAAGGGGTGTGAGGAGATTGCCCAACTATCTCCACCAGTCGAGAATCGAACTTGATCCTCCCGGTTAGAAGCCGAGTGCTCTACCAATGTCGCTACTGGTCACCCCTTCTCATATTCATTTACATTTTTTTTTCTCACCTTTATACCCAGACAACTTAATCCCACTAGGACCCCAATGGAAATATGCCTAACGGTCTTATTGGGCTATCCTTAGTTGGAATTATACAAAGATGGAACATGTCATATTCAAAACATATTATATTGTACCAACATTGTAAAATGTTAATTGAATAAATATTGTTATTATTATTAAAGTAGAAAAGCCCTCCGCCAATCACCGTGCTCCCTTTTACTTGCTTGCACCGTCAGCTGATTTTGACAGCTCACGGCTACAACATGCCACACCTTGCCCACCAGCCAATCAGCGGCCTCCATTGTTAGAGCGCGAAGCTGGACTTCTTACTTCACATCAAAAGTCGCTCTCTTTCTCTTCCCGAGCAGTTCCTTCTGATTATCCACAAACTAAATCCCTCGGTGCCAGCCCTGTACTCCCATAAGCCACCAAAAGAGGTTTATAATCAGCTTCCTGGGACTTATTTTGAAGAGAAGAGAGAGGAGGTGAAGGAAGCAAGAATTCAGGGCGAGCGTGCCACCGCGCGTGCCAATCAGCCAATCATAGCGCGGGAGAGCGGGGGGCGTGACTATAAAAGGCTGCCGCGCACGGGCTACTGGGGTCACTCACCCCTCGGAACTCATCGGGTTACCACATTGCAACCCACTTGCTCTCTCTCGCCCGGGCACAAAGGGGAACCAGGAACCCACCTTTCCAGTTACCCTGCCCTCAACTAAAGCCACACCACAGATCACCCCTGACCTCTCCTCACTTTTGCCCACTCGGAGGATGCACCATCAGTATCCTGCCGCCTGTCGTCACGTCGCTACCCTGCACACATACAGTCAAGCGCTTCAAGAGGGACGACAGAAGGTGGACGGAAGCGAGGATTTCCAGAAGAGCTACTGGCCAGCTCTGAGGTGGTAAAGCACAGTTCCAGACACACACACACCTGATCCAGCATATATGAATATATTTGTCTAAGGACCCATATTGGGCCCGCATACGATAAAGGAAGAAAGAGAGATGTTGTTGACTAACCTGGTGGTTCCCATAAAAATTGATGTGTCCTTCTAGGACAAAACTAAAGGAAAACCAATTTAGACTCCCCTGAATCCATAAAGGTGATGATGTGTTATTAATTAGTTATTTTTGTTAGCAATGGCGCCATGCCGAAAGAGTTATTATATAAGATCTGATAGGAGAGATTAAAGAGTAAAAATAAAGAGGGGAGGGAAAGAATAATTATTTTAGTAAATGAGGCAACCAATAAGTTCAAGGGGGGAACAGTTGTTTAGTTGCCTGATAGATCAGCTATAGCTAGGGAAGGACACTAGTCCATATGAATCATTCATTAAGTTGTGTAAAAGGAAACTATTGAGAAGGACACTAGTCCAATGTTAAATACGGGATTATTAAGTTTAAAAGGGACGCTGTATTCATAGAAATCGAGAGACTCCTAGAGGCAGTCTGGGAAAAGTGTTAGGGGTGCCCGTATAACAAAGAATTCCTCAGAAGTCATGTAAAGGAATATAATTGTGAAACTACTCCTTGTAGGCATTTTGAGGCACGGTTATTGATTTAGGTGAAAGGTAAACATAGCGTGTTTGTAATAGGGTTACATGAGGGTAAATTCGGAAGGTGTCATTGAGGTAAAGATTGTAAACCTATATTGTTGAAGTAACTGGGTGACGGAACCTAATAGTGTCATTGAGGTCTATCTATCTATCTATTGCCCGACGCCGTGATCCCCGAAGGGGTGGCCACGAACGAACCGCCTCCATGCACCTCTGTCCCTAGTCAGTCGACGCCCCTCCCCCCAACCAGCACCGCCTTCGTTCATATACTTCCTCACTCCATCATTCCACCTCTCCCTCTCTGTCCCTCCACCTCGCTCTCGTACACCCTCTTAGTCATTCTCTCGCTTTCCATACGTTCCATATGGCCGAACCATCTCAAGTTGTTCCTTTTCACACTTTCCAGCACATCTATCTCCACACCACACCTCCTTCTTACTTCTTCATTAGTCTGTCTATCCCTCCATGTAACTCTGCACGCACTTCTTAAGTAATTCATTTCCACTGCTCACTCTTGGTCTGAGTCTCTCAACCAACATCCATGCTTCACTTCCGTAAGTCAGTGTCGGGATTACCACACTGTCATGCAAGGACTTCTTCACTTCCATACTGACCACCCTATTTCTTGTTACTGCTTTCAGTGTTCCTACAACCCTATTCCCCTGTTGTACCCTCTCCCGCACTTCTTCATCCATAGTCCCATCTTTACTCAACACACTGCCCAGATACATAAAAGAGCTGACGATCTCCATAGCCTGACCGTTCAGCTTCACCTTACACTCAGTGACTTCACCCCTTTCGAAGATCATAACCTTGCTCTTCCCCGCATTTACCTCCAAATTCCGGTTTTCGCACACTGTTCCAAACTCATTTACCAGACCCTGCAACTCCCATTCATTATCACTCATCAGAACTGTATCATCGGCAAACAGTAGTATAGGTAGCTTCCACTCATTTCCCTCCCTTTTCAGCGATACACCTACATCCACTGCTCTTGATAGTATTTCTTTCATGACTCCATCCATATATACAGTAAACAACCACGGGGACATCACACACCCCTGTGTCATTGAGGTAAAGATTGTAAACCTATAATTGTTGAAGTAACTGGGTGCCGGAACCTAATAGTGTCATTGAAGTAAACATTGTAAACCTATATTGTTGAAGTAACTGGGTGACGGAACCCAATATTATATATGAGAGGGAACTTGTAATCTCAGTCGGTAAGTTGTATGATTTTATATCATTGTTGAGGTACTTGTGTAGTAACGACGGTTGTGTCAAAGGAGTAAATAGATTCTAAGTGTTGAGGAAATAGATTATATGTGTTATAGCCTTGGTCTTGAGAAAGGATACAGAAGGCTCAGTAAACGTGGGTAATTCTTAAGAGTAGAAGATAGAATATAACTTTTGTTTTAGTTAGGTAAAGAGCAAATGTTTCATTAGGCCCTGGTCTCCATAGAAGACACAGCAGGGCTCCGATTAAACTGTTTAGGATTAATCACTAATAACGGGTCGTAGGATCGAAGCCGACTGGAGTCAATACCTGAATAGCGGGGATTCAGTTAGGGAGTAACGGGAACTTTAGGGGTCCAAAGTGCAACCTATCATGAATCGACGTAATATTCAATCCGCGTCTTGAACTCATCTCGGCCCGAGCCAAGAACCTATTATTAGAGTAGTTAGGAAGTCTGTTAAATAAAATATACGAACTTCTACATGACTGTCGATTTATCCCCCGTAGTAGTAGTAGCGTAACAGAATTAAAATAAAATACTACATTTTGGCGGCAAGCAGTGGGATTCGACAAATCATTTAGATTGAGTATAATTATCTAACAGAACAGATAGGATGACGGGCGTGTTACCATTCAGATTATGGGAAGAGGGGAAGGAAGAAATCGAGCTTTGGATTGAGCAGTTAGAATGTCAGTTCACACTACTTGACATAAAGGAAAATGAGAAGAAAATCGCCTATGGAAAGGCACACTTAGGTAAGGCCCTGAATGATGTGAGAGTACATCTGGAAGGACTAGTATCGTGGGCTGAAGTCAGGAGCGCCTTAATCGAAGAATTTGGCCGAGAGACTTCCATCAGAAAAGCCAGAGACAAACTGAAGAGTTTGAAACTTGATGGCCAAAATGTGAGAGCCCTGAGGAGGGAAATCGCTAAGAATGTGAAACTAGCGTATCCCCATATGGACCAAGAGAGCCAGGAAACTGAGATCAGGGAGATCATGATCCAAGCCTGCCCGGTAGAAGTTAGGAAACACTGCATCATTCATGAGGTTAACACTACTAAGGAACTGATGGAGGTCATTAAAAAGATTATGGAGGCTCGAGAAGTAAAAGAGGAAAAACAGAAAGGGGAAGAGGAGAACCCAAAGAAAGGGTATGCGAAAGCCCTGATTCGATGCTTCACTTGTAGACAGACCGGACACCTAGCTAGGAACTGTACCAACCGTCCACAAGCCCCAACCCCTAGATTTGATCCCAGACCCACACTCCCAAACGATCGACCTCTACCCAGGGGAACCGATCCGAACCGGAGAGGAATGCTTCCGGTAGAATACCGGGAGACAGAAAACCAGCCAAAAGTTACGATGCCGGAAGAGAGGGAACATTTTCTGTGATACCTCACATAGAAGGGCGGTATACTGAGGTCAATATCTTAGAGAGACAAACGCCTTGTGAAACTGTAGTCATAAATGGGAAAGCCGCGAACATGTTGATTGATACGGGGGCAAACCGAAGTTGTCTCCTAGAGAATTTTGTAAAAAAAAATCAGCGAGAAATGGGCCCATTAAATCAAACCAGTATTCAGTTGTCAGGAGCCGGGGGTCAACCACTGACAATCCTAGGAAAAACTAACGCGACGGTAGTGCAGTGGAAGGGAATTACCTTCACCACCGATTTTTGTGTTTTATCGGGAAAAGCAAGTAGTGGAGTCGATGGGTATCTGGGAATAGATCTCCTGAGTCAGTTGGGAGTAACTATTCAGTGTGGGCCAAAAGACACAACGACCACTCTCCAACCTCAAATAATAGCTACCACAGGAAAATTATCTATTCCTCCTAGATCTTGGAAAATTATAGAGATTCCCCCAAACCCAGGCATGACTGCCGGGATTTTTGAACCCGATGCACAGAATGGGGTGAGAATATCTCACCTTCATTACTGCCGACCAGAAGAAACTAGTTTTAGCTAATTTTGGTGATGACACGATTAGTTATCAAAAAGGGGAAACTGTTAGGACAAGTCACACCCGCTCAACCCACTACTGTTGGAACTGACGGACCCGTGAACTTACCTGAGATCCCGAAAAAATTAACCTCAAGTCAAGCCAGTACCTTACATGAATTGCTCTGGACGTACCGAGATGTATTTGCTCAAAACGAAGGGGACCACGGATCGGCTCGAACCCGACACACCCATGAGATACACACGCAAGGGCCTCCTATTAGACAACCCTACCGACGACAAAACCCTATTATGAAACAAAAAGAAAAGGAACAAGTTGAGGGCATGATTAAACAGGGGATAGTAGTGGAATCATACTGTCCGTGGTCATCTCCAGTAGTCCTAGTTAGAAAAAAAGATGGGTCTACTCGGTTCTGTGTAGATTATCGAAAATTAAACGATGTCACCATCAAAGACGCGCAGCCCCTACCTCGTATTGACGACTCGTTAGAATCCCTCAATAGGTCGACCTGGTTCTCTACCCTAGATCTCCAGAGTGGATACTGGCAAGTACCAGTTAGGTCCGAGGATCAAGAGAAAACCGCATTTTCCACGAGCGAACGCAAACTCTCCCAGTTTACTGTCTTGCCGTTTGGATTTTTGCAATGGACCCGCCAGTTTCACTAGAGTCATGGACGAAGTATTGAGGGGATTAACCTGGAAAACTTGTTTGGCGTACTTAGATAATATAATCTTTTCCGCTAGTTGGGAAGAACATATTCACCGACTCCAAGAAGTGTTAGAAAGAATCAGGGGGGCAGGACTTAAACTGAAACCTTCAAAATGCCAATTAGGGGCCCGTGAGGTGGCATATCTAGGGCATGTGGTTTCCAGTAAAGGTATTCAACCGGACCCACATAAAGTGAGATCTATTGCCGAAATCTCACCTCCGTCCTCTGTCAAAGAAATTTGAGCGTTTCTGGGAATGGCCTCCTACTATCGAAGGTTCATACCTAACTTCTCTAAGATTGCTCGCCCCATGACTCAGAGACTAGAAAAAGGGAGAAGGTTCGACTGGGATCAGAGTTGTCAGGTAGCTTTTGATCACTTGAAGCAAAAATTAACTTCTAACCCCATAGTTTGTCATCCGGATTACACCAAGCCATTTCAACTATCAACTATACACCGATGCTTCTGATGAAGGGCTCGGAGCCGTCCTGGCCCAGAAAGTGGACGGAAAGGAAAGCATAGTGGCCTGTGCTAGCCGGACACTGAATAAGGGCGAAAAGAATTATAGTGTTAGTTACAAAAAAAGAATGTCTGGCTCTAGTGTGGGCTGTACAATATTTCCGTCCATACCTAGCCGGGGTCCACTTTGAAGTTATTACGGACCGCCATAGCTTACAATGGCTCCGAAAAATGAAAACGGAAGACGGACTATTTGTCAGGTGGAAGGGGATTTTGGAAGAGTACTCTTTTGAAGTTAGACATAGACCATATAAATTACACACTAATGCCGATGGCTTGTCACGAATACCGGTAGCACCCATTCAACCCACTGAACCTCACGGGGAATAACATGACCCTAGACCTGGTAATAAAGTAAAGTTTTCGCAAGGGAGCCTGGAGGGATTCTCAAGATCGGGTCGTACTTGATTATTCAGAGGCAAAACACATGTTCCAAATCCTTCACGGACAAAAGGGAAGGGGGGCTCATTTGGGACAGTCTAGGGTTCTCCAACAATTCAATGAAAGGTACTGGACCAAGAGGGCCGACCAGATTGTTAAAGAAGTCGTTCAAAATTGTTTGGGATGCCAGAGGGGCAAAGATGGAAGGGGACCTAGACAGTTGCCCGGACATATTACCGCTGGTACACCCTGGGCCAAATTATCAGTGGATATAATGGAACCTCTGCCCAGACAGACAAACAAAAGGTACATCTTGACCTGTGTCAACATTTTCTCTAAATTCACGGTTGCTTGCGCTATCCCGGACAAGAAAGCTGAAACGGTGGCCAAGGTTATCCTGGAAAAGATCATTTTTGTGTATGGCACCCCTGGAGGTATTCTGAGTGACAGGGGAAAAATATTTAATAATGAAATCTGGCAACACTTGGGAGAAACCTTGGGGTACCAGATACAGCACATCTCCCCGTATTACCCTCAGGGAAATGCTGTTTGTGAAAGGAATCATAGGGTGTTAGCCAACTGCATCCGGGCTAGTCTGAGCTCACAAGGGGAGAAAATCGTCCGGGGTTGGCCGGAACTTTTGCCTGAAATTGTCTGGGGAATAAATACCACGGTCTGTAGAACTACTGGGTATTCTCCCTATGAGATTATCTTTGGCAACATACCGAAATTGTCTCAAGAACGATTATTGCCCTACCCCCGTTCCTACACGCAGTATTCCCAACCCGGAAAATATTGGAAGGAACAAGGGGAGCGACGACAGCAAGTGCATGATCATATTGCTCAGCAACAGCCTAAGAAAGTTTCTCTAAATAATCCTTATTACCGGGGGGAGTATATTCTGGTCAAGAGACATGATCCCACCCGAGCTGGTAAACTGGAGGAGGAATACGAGGGTCCTTTCAGGGTTGTTGAGACAAACGGGCCCTA
This sequence comes from Paralithodes platypus, assembly GCA_032716605.1. Classification (NCBI taxonomy): domain Eukaryota; kingdom Metazoa; phylum Arthropoda; class Malacostraca; order Decapoda; family Lithodidae; genus Paralithodes; species Paralithodes platypus. The sequence goes on along the minus strand of CM064509.1, from coordinate 2,034,271 downwards.
TCAAGTGTTATACTTACATCATGGAGATATCGTGTCAGTTACTCATATTCGTCATACCAAACGATATGAGGGTAATTTTCCCCCAGAGATGAGCAAGTGGAGTAGCGAGGAAGGGAGCGAAGAGGAAACAGAATCCAGGGTTGACGACGCTGATACTTCCTCAGCTCGACCCAACGTTAGAGGTCCTACTCCGACTCAGAACTACCTAGAGGATTCTCCACACTGGTGGTCACTTAGTCGAAAAAACCAAGAGGGCCTTCCTGAGGTTGAGCCAGAAGGAGATATAGGAAGCGAAGAGATCGTATTTAATGGGGAAGATGATTTCTATGAGCTTACCGAGTATGAAAAGTCTACGTTCCCAGACCGCGAAGTTTCAGTTTCCCCGAGAGATTTAAATAGGACTTTAAGTAGTGAGGAAGAGTGTTTTCGAGACGAGGTAGAACCGCGAGGCGTATCTTGTGACAGTAAACGTGTAAATGGTTCTCCCACAGCTAAAGTAAATTAATCCAAGGGAACTCCCTTGCTTAACATTCCGGATAAGATTCTCGCTAGAGCGACTAAGTTCACGGGCCCCACCAAAACTCTCACTCTTAGTGGTAGGATTAGCCGCCCACCAATCAGGTACCCGGACGAGGCTATAAATAGGACCCCCGGGGCACGTGCCTGTCAGTTGCAAGGCACCATGCCTCTCCCCTCTGACCCTCAGTACCGACTCCGTCGACTGGTAGCAATAGTCGACGGGCAAGGGCAAAGAATTAATACCACTCGAGCTCTCAAACAGTTTCTCAGTCACCCCGGGGAGGTGAAAAAAACTATCGTGGGAAATCAGAATCCTGCCCTCCAGTTACATAAATGTCTCTGTGAGCATAGTGGAGTGGTGAAGTGGCAGCCTGATGGCATAAATTTTAGGGGAACGGTGTTGCGGCGATCAGCAGCTCGCCTAAAATCAGTAGGGGGTGATAAAGTAGAAAAGCCCTCCGCCAATCACCGCGCTCCCTTTTACTTGCTTGCACCGTCAGCTGATTTTGACAGCTCACGGCTACAACATGCCACACCTTGCCCACCAGCCAATCAGCGGCCTCCATTGTCGGAGCTCGAAGCTGGACTTCTTACTTCACATCAAAAGTCGCTCTCTTTCTCTTCCCGAGCAGTTCCTTCTGATTATCCACAAACTAAATCCCTCGGTGCCAGCCCTGTACTCCCATAAGCCACCAAAAGAGGTTTATAATCAGCCTCCTGGGACTTATTTTGAAGCGAAGAGAGAGGAGGTGAAGGAAGCAAGAATTCAGGGCGAGCGTGCCACCGCACGTGCCAGTCAGCCAATCATAGCGCGGGTGAGCGGGGGGCGTGACTATAAAGGCTGCCGCGCACAGGCTACTGGGGTCACTCACCCATCAGAACTCACCGGGTTACCACATTGCAACCCACTTGCTCTCTCTCGCCCGGGCACAAAGGGGAACCAGGAACCCACCTTTCCAGTTACCCTGCCCTCAACTAAAGCCACAACACAGACCACCCCTGATCTCTCCTCACTTTCGCCCACTCGGAGGATGCACCATCAGTATCCTGCCGCCTGCCGTCACGTCGCTAGCCTGCACACATACAGTCAAGCGCTTCAAGAGGGACGAAAGAAGGTGGACGGAAGCGAGGATTTCCAGAGGAGCTACTGGCCAGCTCTGAGGTGGTAAAGCACAGTTCCAGACACACACACACCTGATCCAGCATACATGAATATATTTGTCTAAGGACCCATATTGGGCCCGCATACGATAAAGGAAGAAAGAGAGATGTTGTTGACTAACCTGGTGGTTCACATAAAAATTGATGTGTCCTTCTAGGACAAGACTAAAGGAAAACCAATTTAGACTCCCCTGAATCCATCAAGATGATGATGTGTTATTAATTAGTTAATTTTGTTAGCAATGGCGCCATGCCGAAAGAGTTATTATATAAGATCTGATAGGAGAGATTAAAGATTAAAGAGTAAAAGTAAAGAGGGGAGAGAAAGAATAATTCTTTTAAAAATGAGGCAACCAATATGTTCAAGGGGGGAACAGTTGTTTAGTTGCCTGATAGATCAGCTATAGCTAGGGAAGGACACTAGTCCATATGAATCATTCATTAAGTTGTGTTCAAGGAAACTATTGAGAAGGACACTAGTCTAATGTTAAATACGGGATTATTAAGTTTAAAAGGGACGCTGTATTCATAGAAATCGAGAGACTCCTAGAGGTAGTCTGGGAAAAGTGTTAGGGGTGCCCGTATAACAAAGAATTCCTCAGAAGTCATGTAAAGGAATATAATTGTGAAACTATTCCGTGTAGGCGTTTTGAGGCACGGTTCATCTCTTGTTAGAACGGTTATTGATTTAGGTGAAAGGTAAACATAGCGTGTTTGTAGTAGGGTTACATGAGGGTAAATTCGGAAGGTGTCATAAAGGTAAAGATTGTAAATCTATATTTATTAGTGGCCCCTCCATCATTGACGATTATGCCTATTACATAAGGCACCCTCTTCAAACACTCATCCGCCGTAGTTTGAATCTACCGCGCAGAGCATACAAAATTGAGGAGCCTTCATCATGAGCGCACGCAACCTCACTCATGGTTCAGTCATTATGAAATTGGGTTCTCACTACGAAAAAACTTCGTAACAAATAAAAAACAAAAAGAAAATAAGAATAACTATTCATAAGCTTTCCATATAATCGTGGATGTACTTGTGTGGATCTTTGACCAGACGCTGACTCATGCGTCATTCTTCCTTCTCTGCTCTGCGCTCACCCTACCCGGACGTGCCTCCCCAAGCTCCGCTAGTTCCACATTTGTTGCGTCCCTAGTGAGTTTTTTCTCATTTGTTTACTCCGGGATGTATCGAGTAAGGTTAGGATATGCGTAGCATGGGTGTCCTGGGCGGGTTGCCCGCAGTGCAGTATATTTTGGGTCGTGTGTTTGGGGCATCTATTTCGGGTGTACCCTCGTGGTCCCGTGGTGGACGCGTGAAACTTTTTCGCGGTTAGCTAGCTTTGTGATGTAGGCGGCTTTCACTACGCGTTATTTTGCTTCCTTTTATCTTTCTGATGAGGTAGCTTTTTCTTCTATGACGTTCCCAGCGTTTTTTTTCTTCACTTAGTGAAGTTTTTTCTGGGTCCCGAGTCAGTTCTTCCCCTTGCCGGGAAGTTTTTGCTACAGTGGTGTGTTGACGGTGATTCCTGTTGTGATATAATTCAGTGCTTTTTGTTTATATTACGACATGATTACTTTTTTATTTCCGTCTGCCTAGGCCTAGCCAGCCTCTCGTAGCTTTGCCACATGTACAAGTGTTATTGATTTATGTTATAAATATGTACTACTGTGTCATGTGTGTCCTGGTTTAGTTGTGTATTGGCTATTTCCACGGACTATTTGTGTGTTCTGGATTAGTTGTGTATTGGCTATTTCCACGAACTAATTATGTGTCCTGGGTTAGTTGTGCTTGGCTAATTCTACGGTCTATTTGGTGCGTTCAGATTGAATCTGAACGGGGTGGGTTGCCTTTTCCGGCGGGTTTTCTCGGTTACACCCTGAAAACCCGGCTGGTTGCCGAGTTTTAATCACGCGTGGTTAAAAAAGGCTTGTTTCCCCCGGCGAGTGGTGGCTTGAGGCTCTCCAGGACTGCGTCTCTGTGGTGGTGCCTGTGTTCAGGCTTACTGTGTTTCCCGGCGGGATAGCTTTACCCATTTAACTAAGTGTTCATGCGGACACTTGTTGAGTTTATTTTTTTCCGGTTTTGCAAAGCCAGTAAAACTAGGCTGTTTGTTGATTGGTCTTTCCTCCCCGGCGATCTTTTGCAAAGAAGTGGGGATAGGAATAATTGGGGTTAACATTATACTTAAAATTCACACCTGGCGGTTGCACCTGGGGAGGGTGGGATTAACTAATTTGCAATTCAGTGTAGTTGACCAGACAATTGAGGGATACAATAAGTATCGCCGCCATTCAACATACGGCGATCTAGGACGCTTCGGGAGAAGCCAGATCTAGCATTTTAGACAGGCTTCCCAGTTTTTGATCTGCGAGATAATACGGGGGCCGGCGTCTTTTATGGGTTTTCCAGTAAACTTAACAAACACCACTGGGAAGACTGCGTCATTTATAAAAAGCCATGCTGGTCTTTATATCATGTCAGAGGATATTCATAAATCTTTTGGACAGGTTAAGATATTCTGAAATCTTTAATTATGAACCTCCCGCGTAGCGAGCCGTGATAGTTGTGTATTACGTCTCGTTACCTGGCGGGTTATTCAACACTTGTGTTCGATCATGTTGGTGTAGCCTTATGAGCATTAATTCCCGGAAATTTTCTTTTTTCCAGGGCTGAGTTCCGGCGGGTCTATAGAGAACCTGGAGTAAACCCGGGGGTGGGTTCGTTTTCCACCAGTCTCTGCCATGGCTACCCTAGACCCTGTTTTTGCTTTGTGTGTTACACCCTCCTGTTCAGGTATCCCTATCTTTGCACACACTCTTTGCATTAGAGTGTTCAAATGATAACAAAATATTTTGGTCTACTCTTAACTCATTCAAATCCAACTTCACTACTGCTTCATCCATTCCACCATTAAAATCTCCGACTGGCAATCTTGTAAGTGACCCACGAGGTAAAGCTAACCTTCTTGCGGATATTTTCTCCACCAACTCAACCTTAGATGAAATAAATCAAGATGTCCCTGTACTTAATTTTAATTCGCCTGAAATTCCCTCACTTAAGATCCACACCAGACATGTCAAAACTATTTTGCAGAATCTCTCAGTAGATAAGGCTCCTGGTCCAGATGAAATTCCTCCAATAGTACTTAAGAATTGCTCCTTGGTGCTCGCTCCTGTATTGGCAAAATGTTTCCGTCTGTGTACTCATACCTCATGCTTCCCAGTACCCTGGAAAGAAGCAAACATCCATCCAGTTCCTAAAAAGGTGCCTCTTCAGATCCATCAAACTACAGACCAATAGCTATAACTTCCACTCTTGGCAAAGTTTTTGAAATTATATTAAATAATCACATAATTAAGCATCTGGAGAATAATAAATTAATCAGTGATAGGCAATATGGTTTTAGACGATGTCGATCAACTGCAGACATTCTTTGCCTTCTTACGCATCAAATCAACCAAGCTACAGACCAACATGGTGAAACACATACAATAGCACTGGATATATCAAAGGCATTTGATAGAGTCTGGCATCAATCCTTATTGTCGAAGATGTCACACTACGGCCTTGCATCATTAGTTCCACTAATTTCTTCTTATCTTCATAACAGAAAAATACGTGTAATGGTAGATGGCCTTTATTCTAAATTTCACTCAATAAATGCTGGTGTTCCCAGGGATCAGTTTTGGCCCCAACTCTGTTCCTCATTCATATCAATGATCTCATATCTACCACTCATAATCCAATACATTCCTACGCAGATGACTCAACACTCCACAGTTCCTTCACATTTACCAATTCTTTCACCCAACCCGATCTTATAAATTCAAAAATAAACACTGCAATTTCTCTGAACCAGGACCTTTCTAGAATTAATGAATGGGGACAAGAGAATCTAGTTTCCTTTAATGCACAGAAAACTAAGTACATTCAATTTTCTAACCGACAGAATCTCACTGACTCCCATATATTTTTTAATGATGTAAATATTCCCACTTCCCCTAGTATTGACATTCTCGGTGTAACATTAACTACTAACTTGAGCTGGACACATTATGTTAGAAGCATTGCTAAGAATGCCTCTAAAAAACTGGGACTCCTGTACAGAGTTCGAGAATTCTTCACTGACGAGCAGTTGGCCGTAATATATAAAAGTCATGTGCGCTCTCAGATGGATTACTGTTCACCTCTGTGGGGTGGAAGTGGAGTGGTTGCATTGAGGCAGCTGGACAAAATTCAAAATAAAGCTATTAGATTAATCAATAACCCTGCAATCACACAGGACCTTCCTACATTAGCCATACGAAGAAACGTTGCATCCCTTGCATTATTCTACAGATATTTTCACAGCAATTGTTCCGAGGAACTTGCTTCAATTGTGCCGCCTCTCCACATCTTTCCCCGTAGAACTAGGGCAGCTGAGAGCGCCCATGAATTTACACTTTCTCCTCCACAATGCAGAACTTCTGCTTATCAGAATTCATTTATCCCCAGAGCTACTACTCTTTGGAATTCACTTCCCTCGAATTGCTTTCCACAAACTTACAATCTACAAATGTTTAAATCCAGTTGTTACAAACATTTTATGAATGGAGGATGCCTTTAGGCACATGGACCTTTTTGTTTTATCTGTGTTTTTCCTTCCTCCGTTCATTGTCTCTTAAAAAAAAAAAAAAAAAGATGCGTTAAATGTTTAGATCGCTCAAGGGGTTTGTGGGTGACGGGGAACTGTACCTTCTGTACTCAATTGAGTGTTAAAGTATTGCGAGACAATGATAGACCCGCGGCGGTCGCTTTACGGGAGGTCAGGCAGCTGTTGTCCACTTATGCTACCACAGTGGCTCATAAAGCGCTTCAATGTGATAACGTAATTCTTTGGGATAAATTACTGGTTGAGCACCCCCCCTATTAAACGTACCTCTAGAGTAATTGTACGAAAGTCGGCAGAGACTGGACAGGGTACAGTACTTACTCTGGCCCCTAGCACATCTAAGAGACCTCGTGAACCCACGCCCCCGGTGACAACCTCCACATCACGGGCGCGGTCCAGGTCCAGGTCGCCCCTCAGACAACAGCCGCCTAGTCACTCTTCTTCACCTGCGGGAAAGAAGAGCAAAGAGGAAAAGTCCAAGGGCAGTTCTAGTGATAAATCTGAGAAGTCCAAGAGCAGTTCTAGTGGAAGATCTAAGTCACACCGCAGCCACAAATCTTCCAGGAAAGATTCTCAGGAACGAAAGGCCTCCCGGCGTTCGCCGGAGCCTCGTGCCTCACTTTCTGCCTCTACTCCCGACTTATCTAGTGTCCAATCTGATCGGGCGGGAGTGGAGTCAGAGACTGTGGTGGGCGTGTTACCGACGGACAGGTTACCAATGGATATTGTACACTTAGAATTAGAGAGTTCTGTGGGCAGTGATCGCCCTTTAGAAGAGTCTAGTGGGGGCTCAGTGGTTGATGGTGTATCTGACTCTCAAGGGAGTTCGGGCCAAGGCCTGGGTGTATGGCGGTATTCCCAACCAGAGCATGAAGGCCCACGTCTGGTTCAGGAGCCACAGGTACTGGCGGACGTACACCGGGACGCTGTGATCCCATCATCCATTCCAGACTTAACATGGCACCACGACGGGATTCAGGCTTCGGCGGAATCCTCTCATGATGGGCCAGATGACAAGGATGAGGTGTCTATAATCTCTGACATGGAGGTGCAAGAGTCGGGTTCAGTTCTAGACGACTCACAGGATAGGAATGATTCACCTCTTAGTTCTTCATCTTCTAAATTTGTCACAGCGGAGGAAATAGATGGGTTATTAGCTACTGCTCTAACAAAAAAAATTGGCCAACAGCCGGAGACTCCTACAGCGGACCTGGAAACTTCCATGATAAGTTTAAGTGTTCGGCCCCTGATCACTTCCATTGCTTTAACTAAGATTCCGCACCCTCCCTCTATATCATCTACTATGGTCACTAGGCCTGCTTCGGCGGCACTGACTACTTCTAGTGTAAGGGTGGTAGCGGATGTGAATCCTCCCCCTTTAGATAAAGCACCGTTAAGAAAGGTAGCTATGCCCCTTTTATACGGTCCAGATGATTCATGGGTACAAATGATCCCAACTAAGCCAGAGGCGGCGCAGCCCACTTTGTCAGGGGAACTTCCAGTGCCACGTGAATGGGTAATCCAAGGAAATAAATATAGAAAGTTAAGAGCTTTGGATATTGCGAGTAATGATCTTGATGTTAATATTAAGGCCATTCCGAACCATTATCACCATGACTATTTTGTGTATACAGCTACACCTGCACTGCCCCCTGCCTCAGCTTCAAAACTGTTTTCTGACTGGACCAAGCATGACGGTTTTAATGATATAAAAGCACTGTCAGCTCTCACTCCAGAATTAGATTTACAAACGGTCACAGACACAGCCGCTAACCCAGTGTTGAAGGTGGGGCAGTTGGGTCCAGGACCTTGGGTGGAATGGGAGGTAGAGGCTCAGAACTTTGCGACCACCTTCACCTCAAAATCTTCGCACCAGATTCCTCAGGACAGCCATTCTTGGTTCTCTCTGCCAGTCTTTTCGGCCGGCGGAGTGCCATCTGCTTTGTTTGCTCTTTTAGCTGCCCCCAAAATCAATCTATGCGAACTTAAAAATCCTTTCACTACACCTTCCCCAACTCACCTAGACCGGGAGTTTAGGCTACGGGGGAAGGCGTATAGACTTTTTTCCCAATACATTGTTACGCACCAGGTGGCGAAATCTATGCTAAGATCTACTCAGGCAATCGCGGACGCGGATGTCAGAAGATCGATTGAACTAGCTCGGCGGTTACTCCTTCAGACTTCTATTCAGTCGTTGGGAGATATCCGTACAGCCTTACTCGAGGCGGTGCGGGCGAGACAGGGTCTTAGGATGTCCCTGGTGAAGAAACTTCCTGATAGAATTGCAAACCAGGTGGTCATGTCGCCGGTGCTAACTCCCTCTTTAATGTCCCCTGATGTGTGGAGAACTGTTTTCAACATGGCTCAGGCCTTTAAGCACAGTCCCGCCCCTTCTAAGAAACCTGCTTTTAACTTTCCCAAACCCAAGCCAGTCGCAAAAGCTCAGCCGGGTGGGTCAAAGCCCTTTCATATACCTAAGTCCTCTTCCCCCCAAGGTCAGTACAGGTATAAACAAGGTATGTTTGCAGGTCATAAAGGACGAAACTATAACAGACCGGGCCAGGGCCCGTCTTCTGCCAACGCCGGCCAGTCGGCTAAGCATCCACCACCGCCACCACCACCACCATCAAAAAACTAAAGTCTCTCTCACTCCCAGGGCCGGTCTCACGGCGGGCGGATCAGAGGGTAGTACAGCCGGCGAACCCTTGTCTGCTAACTGGGTCGTTCCGGACGTGTCACCGCGCATGGCCAGTAAATACTTGGGCGAGGATGGTGGCACGCAAGGGCATCACCTGGCAGTGGCTCCGGCGACCTCATTTACATCAGCCGACAAAGGCAAATTTTGTTTCATTAGAGGTGGAGTCACTGATCCAGGAAATGATCACCAAGAATGTCATCATCCCGGTTCCTCAAAATTACCCAGTCTTTACATCCAAACTATTTCTAGTGCCCAAAAGGGACAGTGTTCAGATGAGGCCAGTCATAGACCTGTCTTATCTGAACCTCCATATTCACAACGAGTCATTCAGGATGCTGACAGTAAACCAGATCAGGCTAACACTTCCGCCGGGAGGATGGATGTGTTCTTTAGACCTGACAGACGCGTATTGGCACGTCTCGGTAAACAAAAGATTTCAACGGTTTCTGGCCTTAAGAATAAAGCATCAGACTTATGTCTTTCAGAGGATGCTGTTTGGATTGAACCTAGCACCTCGCTTATTCACGAAATTAGTCCGGCAAGCCCTGATGCCCTTGTTAGAGCAAGGGATCAGGATTTTGTGGTATCTAGACGACTGGCTAGTGGTGGCAGAGACGGAACAAGTATGCATAAATCATGTCAACATAACATTAAATCATGTCAAAACTCTAGGGTTCAAGGTCAACCTGGTAAAGTCAAACCTTGTTCCCTCACGATTAGTTCAGTGGATATGGCTGGTCTGGGACACAGCTACTCTCACTCTGAGTCAGAGTGTGGACAATCGCAACAGATTTCGCAGGAAATTGTTTCTGTTCCTTCACAGTCTGACTACGACACGGAGAATCTGGGAGTCTCTGGTCGGCTCTCTCAACTGGATTCAACTAACTGTAAGGTTGGGCCGGTTGAGAGTCAAACGTTTAATATTGGAGGGCAACAAATATTTTCCGCTATTGCCGGCGAAACAATTATGGCCCATACCAAAATTAATCCACAACTTACTAGCGGTCTGGGCGAAGAGGGAAACGTTACACTCAGTCATGTCATGGACCTCTCCTCCGCCGACGGTATGGGTAGACACGGATGCGTCAGGAACGATAGGTTGGGGTTTTCAGTCAAACTAAGGGCACCAGGGTCAAGGGCTTTGGTCCCATTTAGAAATCTCCCACATCAATGTCAAAGAATTACTAGTCCCCTTATATTTCCTTCAGGCTCACGGCTCTACTTTACGGGGCAAGTCGGTGGCCTTCAGAATGGACAATCTGAATGCAGTTCACTGTATTCAGAAACAAGGGTCAACGAGATCTCGGAAGTTGCTAAACGTGTCAGAAAAGATTTTTATTCTAGCCAACAGGCTGGACATTCATCTTCACGCATCTTTTCTCCCAGGCGTAGCAAACGTCTGGGCAGACGCTCTGTCTCGGAGACAGAGCACAACAGTAGAATGGGCGCTCAAGCAAACCATTTTCAACCAAATTATTGCGGAGCCTTACCATCCACAAGTGGATTTATTTGCGTCAGAGGAGACTCACAAACTCCCACTGTACCTCACCCGCCGGACGATAACGCCGGCGGGCGGGCCAGACGCACTGGTGACAGACTGGAACAGGTGGAGTTCCATTTATCTGTTTCCGCCGCCAGATGCATCTCTAATGTGCCACGTAGTAAACAAACTACAGGATTATCGGGGCGTAGTCTCGCTAATCGCGCCCCTGTGGCCGGCGCAGTTGTGGTACCAGCAATTAAAGACGTGGTGCCCGCACCCGGTGTCACTCCCGGTCGGGTTGTTCCACTTAGACACAATTGGCAACCTAAAGACCTCGCTGACTTTTGCATTATGGACATTCAGGAGGCTAGCACCATATGGTAGAGACGTGACCAATAAATTCATGAATCAATATACCCAGTCTACTAAGTGACAGTATCAATCGCATTGGCAAGCCTTTACTTCTTGGATTCTTAGAACAGAACAAACTGTGCCCTCGGTGGCTTTGGGTTTTAATTATTTAAATTATCTGTTCGAGCAGAAACGTTTATCTGTAGTAACGTTAAAAAATCACTTAACAGCGATTAGGATGCCATTTTTGGACCTTACCGGTCTCACCATACCAGTCGCGGAGGAAACAGGTTTTATGAGGGCATGTTTTAAACTCCGCCCACCTCCCTGTCAGCTCATGCCTACCTGGTCTCTGGACAAAGCATTGTCGTTACTTCATTCCCGTCTGTACCAAAATACTGCAGACTTTACATTACTTTTAAAAAAGGGCAGTATTCCTTATGGCTTTGGCTACCGGGAACAGAGTATCTGAGCTGGCGGCGATGAGCAACACACTTAATTGCCTCAGGTTTGGTAGGCTTAATGAGTGTATTCACATTGCACCTTCCCCAGGGTTCATAGCCAAGAATGAGCACAGTGAACACGTGTTTTCAGAGTTCACGGTGCCGGCGTTGAAAAGGGGAAAGGTGCACCATAATTTATGTCCAGTGCAAGCTCTAACCAAATATTTGAGAGTGGCACCTCTAAATCACCAAGGTGCTTTATGGGTAGCAAGTACGGGTAAACGCTTGATGAAACGTAGACTGGCTTCTCTCTTGGTCGAGGTCATTAAAGAGAGTAATCCCGGTGTTGTGGGTAGGGCCCACGATTTACGCAAGTGGGCAGCTTCTTTACGTTTCCTTAAAACAAATTCTGTTGAAGATATTACGTCCACACAGTTGTGGGCCTCTAATCATACGATTTTGACTCGATACCTTTCAGTAGCTCTAGACAAACCTTCCTTGCCATGTATAGCTTTAAGGCAGAGGGTCTAGGTGGCCCCTAAGTCACTTATTGTTTAATTTCAAGAAAAGGGGGGGGGGGGGGTGCAGTCAGTGTAACATAGGACACCCTAGACCCCGCCGGAGTATGTGAGCTGTGATACTGTTTATGGGTATTGTGATATATAAATTTCTCTGTACTATTCATTACAGGAAATTGTGCTAGTACAATTATAGTACAAACAACAGTGTTGTTGTAAGTAGTTTTTGGGCTGTGAAGCAATCTAATTTTAAGCATTGGTTATATTTTGCAAGATATATCCACTAATTATATGGGGTTTATATGTGCACATGTAAACTTATAAGTTTTATTTTTTCACCACTTAATTTAAGTGGGGTGCCTTGTTAACTGGCGGATCTGTTCTCAGAATCTCAGAGTTAACCCCTTTTTTATCAAGCAGGCTTCTTCGAAGCACGCTCCTGCTTGTACCCCTTTTGTATATATGTGCTGTATAAAGTTTATGCGCCAAATATATCTTTTTTACAAAGTAAGAATACTATGTGGTTGTTTGATTATCTGCCTTTGCTAGAGTTATGATATGATTACGAATGTCCCCCTCCAGTCTTAGATATCAGGCATAATCGTCAATGATGGAGGGGCCACTAATAAATTATAGGTTTGACTCCTGCAAGGAGATAAAGAAAACCTAATATTTAGTAGTGGCCCCGTAATCATTGATGACTGGGGCCCTCCCGACCATCTCCTTCCCATTCGTTGATGTATTAAGGATTTAGGTTTACTTGATATGTCAGTGAAGGAAGAATGACGCCTGAGTCAGCGTCTGGTCAAAGATCCACACAAGTATATCCACGATTATATGGAAAGCTTATGAATAGTTATTCTTATTTTCTTTTTGTTTCTTATTTGTTACGAAGTTTTTTCGTAGTGAGAACCCAATTTCATAATGACTGAACCATGAGTGAGGTTGCGTGCGCTCATGATGAAGGCTCCTCAATTTTTTATGCTCTGCGCGGTAGATTCAAACTACGGCAGATGAGTGTTTGAAGAGGGTGCCTTATGTAATAGGCATAATCGTCAATGATTACGGGGCCAGTACTAAATATTAGGTTTTCTTTATCTCCTTGCAGGAGTCAAACCTATAATTGTTGAAGTAACTGGGTGCCGGAACCTAATAGTGTCATTGAGGTAAAGATTGTAAACCTATATTGTTGAAGTAACTGGGTGACGGAACCCAATATTATATATGAGAGGGAACTTGTAATCTCAGTCGGTAAGTTGTATGATTTTATATCATTGTTGAGGTACTTGTCTAGTAACGACGGTTGTGTCAAAGGAGTAAATAGATTCTAAGTGTTGAGGAAATAGATTATATGTGTTATAGCCTTGGTCTTGAGAAAGGATACAGAAGGCTCAGTAAACGTGGGTAATTCTTAAGAGTAGAAGATAGAATATAACTTTTGTTTTAGTTAGGTAAAGAGCAAATGTTTCATTAGGCCCTGGTCTCCATAGAAGACACAGCAGGGCTCCGATTAAACTGTTTAGGATTAATCACTAATAACGGGTCGTAGGATCGAAGCCGACTGGAGTCAATACCTGAATAGCGGGGATTCAGTTAGGGAGTAACGGGAACTTTAGGGGTCCAAAGTGCAACCTATCATGAATCGACGTAATATTCAATCCGCGTCTTGAACTCATCTCGGCCCAAGCCAAGAACCTATTATTAAAGTAGTTAGGAAGTCTGTTAAATAAAATATACGAACTTCTACATGACTGTCGATTTATCCCCCATAGTAGTAGTAGCGTAACAGAATTAAAATTAAATATACAATTATTATTATTATTTTTTTTTTTTTTTTTTACGTAGATTGCAGTGATACTGGATGTTTTCACCTCTTGCATATCACTACCCCTTTCTGTATGGTAGTTATGCCCTCATGGCTAGAGGTCGTAATTATTACATATTAGATTCAGTATTTACTATTGGAAATAATTATTTTTAAGGTGGTTTACTTGCAATGAATGATACTTATGTGGGGGACTGTACATCCATGGGGGTATTCATTGTAACTCTTTGTAACTTCCTCCTTCTAATTTTCATGACTCAGATTCCTTTATCACGCATTGTAAGCTTTCCTCATAGTTTTGATTCTCTCCATCTATCCTTCATGTGACCGGAAGTAGGATGGAATTGTCCACCTGCTCTAAGGTGTGAGAGAGCAGGAGAGGTAAGAGGTATGGAGAAGGTTTGAAGACAGACAGACACTAGCTACGGGGGCAATCACAACCCCGAGAGATTCTCTCCAATCATAGGGAAATTCTCCTTGTATATTTTAATCTTCATTTGTTTGAATAAATATATGTGGTTTTGAATACAGAGACCTTTTCCTTTACCTATAAGTATCAATATAATTTATATGGTATAAGGTGGTGGCGGCGATTATCTATCTTATCTTATCTATCAATCTACGAGAGAGCAGGACGGAGAGCAGAGATTCAACCTACTACTTCAATCAACTTAATACTACAATAAACATATCTATAACTATTTAAGGTGACCTCCCAAACGGTTAACCCTTACTATAACCTATAGAGGAACGTACTTCAAAACGTCTTCCTAACATGGTTAATTATTCTACCTAACCTGGTTATAGTTTTAACCTAACATAATTCTCTTCAGTTTTGGTGACTGAGACTGGCTTGAGGTGACATAGACGGTATTACCAGTTTGTTGATCTTTCATATGGCTTCCTTGTTGGATCTTTTATGATGATCAGGGATGTAGGGTGAACCTCGTGGTGTAGGACTTTGTAAAGGTGGTTAGCATTCTTCAGCCTCTTCTTTTCTCCTGATGTTGAGATCCAGAATGTGTACCTTACTAACATGGTGGTGGCGATAGTGGTGGGTTGAATAGCAGAGATGCGTGGTGCGGTCATTGTAGTAGCCATAGCTGGGATTCGAATGGTGGCCTTTGAGGCTTTGACCCCAGGTCTATCACCTTATGGGCCTGTGTGGACGATAAAATACCAGTTGTGACTAGGGTAGGTGTTGGGGTGCTCGATGATGAGGCTGGTGGGTTTGTTGCGCTGGCATTTCTGCTTGCTGGAAGTGTGGTATTGGTCATAGTGGTGGCAGTAGATGATTTTCTGGTAGCCTGGTGGTTGATCTTGTCTTAAGCGGGCTATATCATGGCGGTGGGTGTGATAGGTGGCTAGAGCGTGTGATTATAGGCGAAACTGGTGAGGTGGAGGTGCTGAGATACAATCAGAGAGTGAGTGAGAGCACAGTGAGAGCACACGGGTCCGTTGAGCTCCTCAAAAGAGGGGATTTTCGGAGGGGTATCGTGGGGCTGAGTGACCCATATACGTATCAGAAGATCGGCGATGATACGGTGTTTCGGCACATAGTAAACAGAACTGGTTTCTTGTTTAAACATCACCCACAAAGCATATTTAGTTTAATCTTGAGAGTGTTATTACCAGTATCAGTGAGGGGACAAGGAGCCGTCAGGCACTAGCCCAGCCCTGCCCAGGCACCATAAACCTCCAGCAGTGACCACAAGGTGAGTGAGGTAACCGTTTATAGGGCAGGCAGTTTCACCCTTATGGTTCCCCACCATAGGCCTCATCTTCCATCTACCCCAAGGACCTGACCCTCGGTCCTTCAACTTATCAAACAATTCTAACCTTTATGAAGTATTTGCTATAAGGTCCATTTTCATTTCCCTCTCTCTAACCATTTAGGAAATACTTGCTACAAGGTCCATTTTCATTTATCTCTCTCTCTCTCTCTCTCTATCTCTCTCTCTCTCTCTCTCTCTCTCTCTCTCTCTCTCTCTCTCTCCTCTCTCTCTCTCTCTCTCTCCTCTCTCTCCTCTCTCTTCTCTCTCTCGCTCTCTCTCTCTCTCTCTCTCTCTCTCTCTCTCCCTCTCTCTCTCTCTCTCTCTCTCTCTCTCTCTCTCTCTCTCTCTCTTTTATCCTTAACATCTTTCCATCCACTTTCAATCACCGCACTTAACCGCCTCATTGCTATTATTTTTTTGGTTATCTATAACTTCAGATCGCTTTTTATAATTTTAGTTATTTGTTTTCCTCGAACATCTTTCATACCCAACCAGGCCAGCCCCCTCTCCAGCTCGCTTCCTTTCTCCCTCGCCCCCGCCCCTGCTCTCTCTCTCTCTCTCTCTCTCTTAACATTTTGTACAATTTAATAATTTTTCCATAACTGCTGCCCTAGATCCGGTTACCCACTCAGATCCTGGCTCTCGCTCACTCTCTGGCTCTCTCCCTATCTTGATGTTGACAGCATTATTAATATCCTAAGCATCTATTAACCTGACAAGCGCGATATGACAGTAGGTGCTAGGGTAGTTATTTGTGCATTTCTAGCCCTGGATTCTGACAGAATTCGTTATATTTACAATATAAACCATTATTTGTTTTCGGTATGCTTTTATTTTACATATATGATGTATATATGAACCTTCAAGAGTGCTAAAATAAGTGGGAAAAGCATTTGGGTGGTGAAAAACGAAGATATTGGCCACCCGGTCATAATCTCAGGCGAGAGAGAGAGACAGGCAGCCCTCCCCTCTCGCTGTCTGGGAGTCAACTGAGAAGAGCGGGGCGGTGTGTGCCGGTGTCTGGGTGTTGCATAACGATCTTTTATGCAACCCACTTGTGCTACATTATCGCGGGAGAGAAAAATAACCGATAAATGATGATAATAAGAGGAAAAATAGGTGATAATTGAGGTGGGGAGGGAGGGGGGAATAAGGTGGGGAAGGAGGGGAGGGGGGTGGGTGAGATTTACATGGATGAGTACTGGAGGGGAATTATCTCACCTAGAGACAAATTCCTTTGTTTTGATAGGCCCTTTTTTTTTATGGAAGGCTTTTTTTATGGTCCTGCTTCCGTGAGGCCTATCGCGTTCCCTATAGGAAGCCTTCCGTGAGGCCTATCGCACTTGCCGGGTTAATACTCAACATCAGGGTGGCGTCGCCAGTGTAAGTAATCATAGGATATAATTGGCGTGCTTCCTTTCAATCAGTTAGATCTTTTAGTTGTACCGGTGCCCAATGCCGAGGATTTATACATTTAACCACTTAGCTTTAGGAGAAGCAGGCCAATTGCCCATCAGAAAGGTTGACTATGATATGTGATGTTTTTTTTTTTTTTTTTTTTTACATATCCCATCAGAAAGGTTGACTATGATAAGTGAATTGTTATGCATCCAGCCAATTATACATTAATAACAACAGCAATAATCTAGATATGTGCCAGGAGAGATTTCCCGGGGTTTCTGAAACAAGGGAGACATGGTAGAGATGGAAGCACCACGGGAAGATCAGGAGGACGGCTTGGTAGAGGCAGAGGAACGGATAATCTTGGAAGACTATGGCCTAGCAGATACTAAGTGTCTTAAGTGCGGAACAACCAATGCAAGAAAGAATTCGCGAAAATGTTCCGGCTGTCTTAGATCTATTCATTTATCTTGTGCTAAGCTGACAAAGAAAACATCAGGAGAACAACCAAACTGGAAATGTCTCGCATGCCCAGGGCCCACTGCAGAGCCAACCGGGGCAACACCGGCAACACCGGTCGCCGACTTGACCCAACTGGTGACCAAATGGAAAGCGCGGATCCAGGTCCTTGCCCGGGTACCTAAAGGAGCCAGAATCCAAGTGGCGGAGGTCCTTACAACCATCATAAAGCAGGCCCTACAGCTCAAGACACCCCTCGCATGGGCACGGCTCCTGGGTTTCTCCTATGGGGCCCTCCGAAAACCACCCAGAACCATCATACAAGACCATCTTCAGGTTTCACTAGCCACCAGAGTGAAACGTCAAGTAGCACAGTATATGGATGGAAACAAACTGGTGGAACCCCCCGAACAGCAACCAAACAGGGCCCAGAAGCACCAGGACAAGGAAGAGGAAGAGGCTGAACAGCTACGTAAGAGGGTCGCGGCGAAGCTGGCGGATAGTGACATCAAAGGGGCCGTCAGACTGTTGTCCTCTTCAGAAGGTTTTGCTGGTCAAGGCACCGAAGTTGTTGAAGCCCTACAAGAAAAGCACACACCTACACCTAGGGACCTAAACCTCCCCCCTGCCCCAAATGACCAGATGCGCCAACCTTTAGTTGTCACGAAGGAGCAGGTGGTCGCCGCAGTGACTTCATTCCCAGCAGGCTCAGCCGCGGGCCCAGATGGTATCCGACCCGCCCACCTCAAAGGCCTCTTGGGTCAGGGATCAGGAGCTGCTGGGGAGGCACTCTTGGAAACCCTCACCAAATTCATCAACATGGTTTTAAGAGGGGAAGTACCCGACTGTGCCACACCCCTATTTTTTGGGGCATCACTCTGTGCACTGGCAAAAAAAGATGGCGGTGTGCGCCCAATAGCAGTAGGGAACACCTTCCGCCGCCTTGCCACAAAGGTGGGTTTGAAACCACTCTCGAATGGCCTAGGTCAACACTTAAGACCAGTTCAACTAGGTTTCGGAACTCCAGGGGGGTGTGAAGCTGCTGTACACGCAACCCGCACCTACCTCAGCCAAGCCCAAGAAAAACTAGTGATTCTAAAGATTGACTCCTCTCCCCGTGCTACCGCCAGACGCTGCAGACGCTCTGTCAACGCTCTCACGATATTGATCATAATTTGAGTATTAACTACTCATCCTCTTCATTCTTGTGCATGAAAGGTGGTTAAGAGCACGTTTAACCATCCTGTAGCTTAGTAAGTAACACTGCACGATATTTCACTGTGTATTGACTGATAAACTTTGTGTTTATCACAAGACTCCTGCTCGGACAGGGCGCCACTAGCGCCATCTATTGTTTTGTTTTGCTTTGTAAACAAACGCTCTCTTATTACTATTTTATATAAAATCGTAGCCCCTAATTTTACCCATTACCTACTGTAGTAAGTATCTATTTAACTGCCTTGTATGTAAGTAAAGCTTTGCATATTAATTTGCTAATAAACAATATTGTTTACTAATTAACCGCCTACAGGGACTAACGCCGACACCATTTTGTAAACAAACCTTTTTGGGGGATTATACATATTAAATTCCAGCAAATTTTGTACCAAATTTAAGTGCATTCATTTATCTTTTCCCCCTAGATATATTCTTGACTTTTTCTCCTCAGACTGATTTTACTTTAAGCTAAGGGTGGTATTTGTACAAACTAACCTAGCCTAACCCAACCTGACAAGCTTTTAACCTAACCCAAACCTAGCCTAGCCTATAGCCAGCCAATCTGTTTTATTATTAACTCTTGTAGATATTGTATTTAGTATCCTACTGTAGCTTTATATATCTGTAATTTTAGTTGTTGCTTGCACGATCTTGTAATAACCTTTGACTGATACACTTTTTTATCTAAAAAGAGTAGGCTACTGCTTTACTAGGCTACAGTGACACCAGGGTCATCTGTTGACACAGTATATTAACCCCTTGTGTGCAGTCACACTTTATTTTTATATAATCTCTATTTGGTGAATTGTATATTTAGTTACATATTCTAGTATACATATATTTGTTTAAGGTTAGGTTATCACACCTGGTAGCCTATTTCTGCGAATTTCAATTTTATTATATTCGGTTAGGCTATTCAACGCTGGTAGCCTATTATTGCGTATTTCAATTTAAAAAAAAAACTTTTGGTTAGGCTATCGCCCCTGGAAGCCTATTTCTGCGTATCTCAACATTTTTGTTTTCGGTTAGGCTATCACCCCTGATAACCTATTTCTGCGTATTTCAGCATATTTATTTTCGGTTGAAGTGATTGAAGTGTTTTTAAAGTGAGTGAAGTGTTGTAAAGTGAGTGAATTGTTTTTTAAGTCAATGAAGTGATCTAAAGAAAGTGACTGTCACCATGCCTCGCGCTTGTGCGAACTGCGCCGGTAGGTTTGGTGAGTCCATGTTTGCTACTATCGATCTTCAAGTCTGCCGGCTCTGCCAGCAACGAGAGAATTTTACAGTGAAATTAGATGAAGCCTACAACAAGATCAACGTCCTCACCATGAAGCTGGAATCACTCCAAGAGTTTGTAACACTCAACGTTGGAGTGCCACAAACTTCAATTGTCACCGCAACTCCAGCAGCCACCAACGCCCCAACGTCAACTGCCAACAATTCAACGCCTACAGTAGCCATTTCAGCTGATGTTTCCGATACTCAAGATACAAATAGCGACTCTCTTCCCCCTCAAGACAACTTCCGTGTCGTGAGGAACAACGTTTGCCCCAAGACCAGGAAACACATACCGATTACCGAGTGTCAAAACCGTTTCCAGATACTCGCAGACTCAGATGACGAAGAGGAAATAGAAGAAGTCCGGCTCGTGGGAGACTCGATGATACGTGGTCAGCTCACAGAGTTTTGCGCCAGGGCAACTAAGACCAGGAAGCGTTTTTGTATCCCTGGTGGTGGTGTGGATGACGTAGTTGCAGCAGTTGACGAAGTATCAAAGCTGGCCCCTGCTAATACAATGTACGTCATCCACGTTGGATCCAACGATGTACAGCGAACCCGGTCGGAAGATTTGCTTTTAAAGTACCAGCAGCTGATCAAGTCGTTTAAGGAGAAGTCATCAAGGATCATCGTCTCAGGAATCGTCCCCCGGCTCGGTGTAGAGAGCCGATTTTACAACATAGCCACCAGCACAAATCGTTGTCTAGCAAACCTCTGCAGGAAGGAGAACGTGGGATTCGTCGACACCTGGGACAATTTCTACTACGATGACTATTTGTTTTCGGACGATGGAGTTCATCTGAACCAGGTGGGAGCAGCGCGTTTTGGGCGTCTTCTCAACGATGCGGTGAAGGATTTTCGGAGAACAAATCGACTCAGCACAGGACAACCAGGAAGGAGGACCGAAGACAGCGAGGACGGCAATCTACAAAGGAATTAAATACTAATCCGTCAAGAACCGCAAATTTGGATAAAGCTCCACCAACACGACCCAAATTCAAAACCGTCAGGGATAACGACCGAGGACCAAGGACAGCCATGAATGTAAATGTAGATCCGACCAGAACCAAAAATTCGATGAAAGAACGATCTGCGAGTTCTAAAACCGCAACTTTAAAGGTTTTCTATGCAAACGCTCGTAGCATACGCAATAAATTTTCAGATTTAGAGGAACTAGTGTTTACAGAAAATTATGATGTGATTGGCATAACAGAATCTTGGCTCAATACACAAGATAGAGACTTTTTAGCAGAGTATTCACTTCCCGGTTATGTAATGTTTGAGAACAGCCGAATAAATAAAAATGGAGGTGGCGTTTTATTTTATATCAAAGAAAGTCTTAACCCGACCCTCGTGTCAAAACCTCAAATTGTGAACGTCGACACATCTTTTGTGCTAATAAAGAATAATAAAGGTACAAAAATAATACTTGCGTTAATATACAGACCTCCAGCTCAATCAGTGCAAACTGACCGAGAAATTTACGAACAAATTGCAGATGTAAGTAACTCACAAGATACCGTAATTTTTGGCGACTTTAATTTACCTGTGACCAAGTGGGGCGATACTCTTACTTCACACTCCGGACATGACTTGTATACGAACTTGCAAGAGAGTTCGCTTTATCAATTTGTTCGAATGCCGACCCGTGGTAATAACGTTCTTGACATTGTACTTGCAACAAAAGAAGAATTGATAGAGAATTTGAATGTTGGTGATGAATTCAGTAACAGCGACCATCGTACGATAACTTTCACTTTAAAGTTTACTAGTAACGAACCAAATAGTAGCATCGAAAAAGTCCCTAATTTCAAGAAAGCAAACTTCCATAAACTTAGAGCTATGTTTAAAGAAACTGACTGGAGCTTTTAATTAACAATAACGACATAAATACATCTTGGAAGTTATTCGAAGCCACTTACCTAAAAGCAGTGCAAGACTGCATACCATCGAAAATACGGCATCCAGGCCATAATAATAAGCCCAAATGGTGGAATAAAGATATTTCAAACTGCCTGCTTGCTAAAAAATTTGCTAATGATAGATTAAAATCCTCACAAAATGACGAAGAACGGGTGAAATTTGTAGAGCTACGACGCAAAGCCAAAAAGTTAATTAAGCAAAGTAAAAAGACCTTAGAGTTACATATTGCGAATCAAAGTAAAACAAACCCGAAAGAATTCTATAGTTATATCAGAAAGTAAAAAGTAGTTACTTCAACTGTTGGACCGTTAGTCGATGAAAAAGGAGAATACACCAAAGACGAAGTACAAATGAGTAATGCCCTCAATACCTTCTTTGCATCAGTTTTTACAACAGAAGACCTCAGTGATATCCCTACACCATCGCCGATTCAGATTGATAATTCAGATGTTCTAAGCAATATCACCGTTACAGAGAGAGAAGTATTGAATTGTTTAGATAAACTCAAGGTAAATAAAACGCCAGGACCTGATACAATCTCGCCTAGAGTTCTAAAGGAAGCAAAGAATGAGCTCTCCAAACCACTGACATTACTATTCAATAAATCCTTGCAGTCTGGAACTATGCCTGATCAGTGGAAGCTAGCCAACGTAACACCGATATTCAAAAAAGGCAGCAAATCCCTACCCAGTAACTATCGTCCAATTAGCTTAACCTCAGTTGTATGTAAAATGCTAGAAACGGTCATACGAGACAGACTCGTAAATCACTTAGAGGAAAATAACATACTTAAAGATACTCAACACGGCTTTCGTAAAAAACGTTCCTGTTTAACAAACCTCTTAGACTTCTTCCACGATATCCTCAACCTCTACGATGAGAGTAAAGCTGTAGATATTATATACCTTGATTTTCAAAAGGCCTTTGACAAAGTTCCCCACAAACGTTTACTGCTAAAACTAAAAGCGCATGGAATACAAGACGGTGTGTTGAAATGGATAGAAAATTGGCTCAGCAACAGAAATCAAAGGGTAGTCATAAACGGTAAGGCATCTAAATGGACCAATGTAAGTAGCGGGGTACCCCAGGGATCGGTACTAGGACCAATTCTCTTTCTAATTTACATCAACGACATAGATGAGGGTCTCACCTGCACAATCTCAAAATTTGCTGACGATACAAAAATTGCAAATAGCGTACTCTCAAAAGAACAAGTTGACGATATGCAACACAATCTAGATAAATTGTCATGTTGGGCCCAAATTTGGCAAATGAGTTTCAATGCGGATAAATGTAAAGTACTACATGTCGGATACCTAAATGAGAAAGCAAACTATTCGATGAATGGCACTCAGCTTAAGAATGTAAACAGAGAAACTGATCTGGGAGTAACAATATCGAGTAACCTAAAACCGAGTCAACAATGTTCAGAAGTTGTTAAGAAGGCAAACAAAATAATTGGCTTTATAGGCAGGTCATTTGAGCATAAATCCAAAGAAGTTATCCTAACCCTTTACAATTCCTTAGTCCGCCCTCTTCTGGAATACTGCGTTCAATCCTGGTGCCCTTATTACCAAAAAGATATAAACAAGCTAGAACGAGTTCAACGTAGAGTTACCAAAATGATACCTAGCCTAAAGAACAAACCATACGAAGAGCGTCTTAGAGAATTAAATCTATTTCCTTTAACCCAGCGCAGATTAAGAGGCGACTTAATTCAAGTGTTCAAAATCATCAAAGGCATCGACAATATGAACTGTAGTAAGTACTTCACTATCGACCAATCTAATTACACGCGGGGAAACGGTTGCAAAATTATTGGTAAATCTTTTAACTCGCACGAATCTAAGAATTTCTTCTTCAATCGAGTTGTCAACTTGTGGAATGGGCTTCCCCGAGACGTTATAGACTGCAGCACCGTTGATTCATTTAAATTCCACCTAGACAAATATCTCGCATCAAACCCGCGACTGACTGCGTTTGTAAATGAATAACTTTATCCTCCCCTCAGTTACTAACCCATATGTCCCCTACTAACTTCCTAGTCCTGCCACGTTAGTGGCAGGGCAGTAGTTCCCTTTCCAATGTTCCCTTACCCACTCTTAACCACTGTTTGGACACTTGATCCTCAGTGTTTTGGAGGACAAGCAACCTAGAAGGGTCACTAGACCTGTTGTTGCTTGATTTCCTTTGTACTCCTTTGTACTCCTTTGTACATGCGGAACGCATTCAACAGCATTTGCAGGGATGTCTTCCTCCGTGCAGCTCAAGAACACATCCCCACTCTGTACCCCCTACTTTGGCAGGCTTATTCCAAACCTTCAATCCTGATTTTTGGCGAGACGGTAATCCCATCAGAGACCGGGTTACAGCAGGGAGATCCAGGTGGTCCTGCTCTTTTCTCAATAAGGGTGGATGCAGCAGCTAACAAAGTAAGGTCAGAGCTGAATGTATGGTACCTGGACGATGCAACCTTGGGTGGGTCAGTAGAGAACGTTCTAACCGACCTAAATAACATCATAACTGACCTCGGCCAGGCCGGGCTAGTGATAAATGACACCAAATGTGAACTTGTTCTCCTCAACCACACACGTGAACAAGGAGAAGAGACTCAGGCCCTGTTCCGAAACATATTGCCAGATGTAAAGATCCTTCAGGAGCACCAGCAAACCCTATTAGGTTCCCCACTAACTCTGGCAGCAATCCCACCAGCACTTCAAGTTAAAAAGGAGGAGCTTCAACGTCTCGTGAGTCGCCTGATACACATCGATGCCCACTCAGCTCTGGCCCTGCTCAAGAACTGTTTCTCCATCCCAAAACTCCAATACCTCCTGCGCACATCGATGACTTACACGAACAATGGCGGCCTCCAAGAATTAGACAGCATAATCCGAGAAGCAGTGACCAGCATCACCAACGTGGAATTTAAAGAACGGGCCTGGACACAAGCCACCCTTCCTGTCCGCCTCGGGGGCTTGGGCATACGGAGAGCCTCGGATATTGCCTCCCCAGCCTTTATCTCTTCCCTCATCGCGACCAACGACCTCGTATTGTCCATCCTTTATTCTAAACCCGGAATGACACTTAACGGGGACGTAACAGCAGTGATTAACACCTGGAAGGGAAGTACAGGAGTAGAGGAGGAGCCTCAGGGTACCTCCAGGAGCAAGCAGAAAGCGTGGGATACCATCTCGGCGAAGAAAACTCAAGAAAATCTCCTAACCAATGCAGACCAGGTTGCAAAAGCACGCCTTCAGGCAGCCGCCCGTTCGGAGAGTGGCTTGTGGTTACACGCCATCCCCATCCCACCTCTTGGAACTCACTTGGATGCTGAAGCGCTCCGGGTTGCCATCGCGCTCAGAGTGGGTGCGGCAGTTTGTCACCCACACACTTGCAAGTGTGATGGGAGGATGGATGCTCAAGGTCACCATGCCTTGTCATGTAATTACAACGCTGGCCGCCTGCCAAGACACTCTGCACTAAATGATGTCATAAAACGGGCCCTGCAGAGTGCTAACTGTGCATCAATCCTCGAACCACATGGACTTCACAGAGAAGACGGCAAACGGCCAGATGGGATGACCACTTTCCCTTACAAGAATGGCCGGTGCCTCGTGTGGGATGCCACATGTGTTGACACTTTCTCCACAACCAACGCCGCCAGAAACGCCGACGAAGCAGGTGAAGCCGCCCGGATAGCAGAAAATAAAAAGCGAGAAAAATATCAAGCCATCGCCAGAATTCATCAGTTCGAGCCCCTGGCATTCGAAACTTCAGGAGTCTTCGGCCCTACCACCCTTAAGATGGTGAATGAAATAGGCCGTAAAATCAGAGAAGTTTCAGGAGAACCCCGGGAAACCCTCTGGCTCAAGCAAAGACTAGGGATGGCTATCCTCTGGGGCAATGCCACCAGCGTCATGAGCTCAGTTCGACAGGACTGGGTCATGCCACTGCGTGAGGCCCCGGCAGGAGTGGTGTATCCGTAGTCTTTCCACAGTAGGGTAAAACAAAACATAAACTTTATTTGTATGTAACATGTGTGATGCACATTAATAAAAGGGGATGTGTCGGATGGTTGAAAGCCACAGTTGCTCGCGCGTTTGGGGCTAGCAACACGTATTATGAAAAACATGCATCCTCCTTCATTCACTGTCCCCCCCTTCACTCACTCAACCCCACAATTTGCCAGAGGATAACAGGTTTTTCACAATACGTAGACGGAGGTCTTTTAAAAAAAAATATATATATATATATTTGTTGCTGCTGAGCTTTTTGATGTTGATCTAGTGATGGTGGATGGCATGGAAGATGTTGACAAATGCGTTGGTAAGGTTGGCATGAGTTTAGGGGCAGTGCTGGGTGGCTTGGCTGGGCGGTTTTGTTGTTTGGATGGTGCATGTTCTTGTCTGGTAGATCGAGGTGGGGGCGTGACAAGTTGTTTATGGGAAGGGTTTGGCTGGCCAAATTGTTTTTGGGAAGGGTTTTGAGGGTTTTGAGGGGTAATGGGGGAAGGTTTCGGGGTAGAAGTGGTAGATCATGCTGTGAGTGTCATTGAGGGGGTGGTTATGCGTTGACTAGAGGAGATATGAATGGGGGCGTTGGAATACTGGGTGAGTATGGGATAGGATCTGAGTGTGGTGCGGGTGGTTCGAGGTCGGAGGTTATCTATCTATCTATCTATTGCCTGACGCCGTGATCCCCGAAGGGGTGGCCACGAACGAACCGCCCCCATGCACCTCTGTCCCCAGTCAGTCGACGCCCCTCCCCCCAACCAGCACCGCCTTCGTTCATGTAGTTCCTCACTCCATCCTTCCACCTCATATTCGGTCTACCTCTCCCCCTCTGTCGGAGGTTATAAGTTTTACATATTATTGGCAGTTCTGGGGTTGGTTATATTTTAGGTGTCATTATGGTTATTTCGGAGTCAGTCTGAGTGGTCAGTTCTGTCTGAGAGCTCTGGTCAGTTTGGATTCTAGAGCTTAGTGGTTAGTAACGGCAGTTGCGGTAGACTCTGGATTCGCCATAGTAATCTACGACAACTTGATAGAAATTTGGGACCTGAGAAATTGTGAAAGGTCCCGAGTATCGTGGTTTGAGTTTAGTGAGTACAGGCAATTGTATCACTATGAATTGTTCCTCTAGTGTATGTAGACTGTCTTTTTTTTTGGGGGGGGGGGGTTTCTTGTTGCAGGTCTTAGAGTCCCATCAGGGTGTGTTGCGTTGCTGGTCATGGTGGCAAGATGTCGATGTGGTATCAATAAGGGGGTTTCGTCGTGCTTATTGTCACAGGTAGTGAGATATCATCAAATGTCTCTAAGTCTCCCATTTTCAATCCCTTTGGTAACGTCATGGGTCATTTTGAGATGTTGGCTACCTGTATGGAATTTGTGTTGGCTGGCATGATGTATGGTGAAGTGACATATTGTGCCGTGAATAGCTGGAGACAACACAGTGTCATTAAAATTATGGTGGTAAGTGGAAAATAGACTTGGTGATGTGCTGGAATGGTGAGAGCACTCTGGGTGACTGCCTGTAATATTATATTGATGGTATTCACGGCTGCCTCGGTGGTGATTGCATCTATCTCCTCATATTCATGTGTGTGTGGGTTTTTTTATTCAGAATCTTAATCGGCGGACCGCACAGTCTATCTGACCCTCCAATTTCTCCAGAAGATCCAAGCCTAGGTATTCGTAATGGCAATGGGAATCGAAGATGATGAATGGATGTTGAGTCGATGTGGATGGTTTTGGCGTTATCACAGGTAAGGGGCTGGTTTCAGCTCTGAGGTTGAGGGCTTCACCTCCCGCCTCTATTAAATTTATGGGAAAGGCCTTTAGTTTACCAAATTTGCTTGGTATTTCCAGTAAAATCTGGTGTACAGGCAGAACCGGGTGGCGCCTGTATCCACCACTAGTTTAACTCGCAACCCCATAAGCTTGATCTTTGCATAGACCGGGGTTTTTGAGTAACTATTTGTCACCCCTGCTAATGTGACTGTCAATTGGGGGACTCATTGAAAATCCTGCAGAGCATCCGAAGGATCTTCAACTTCTTGTAGGGACATCTGGATGATATTGTCTGTCGCCTTAGACATGGGGAGTTCTTCCTCCTGTACCTCATCAATGTCCTCCGGTTCTACTGCGGCGACTCAGGGCATTCTGGAGGAGGTATACTCGTAGAGTTGTGTGGGGATCTTATATTGTGGATTCTTGGCCATCGCTCTTCGCTGCTGCTTCTCTTGGTCCCACATTTCGTGGACAGCACATTGGGCATGGCAGGTTCTCCATTCCCAAGAGTTCACCACCACTAGGTTTGGCCAAAGTTGTTGGCTCTTACGTGAATATATCCTGGGAGTGGAGTCCTCCTATCTTCTCCGCCATTTTTTCTGTGGAATGGTCCTGGTGCCTTCCATCTGAGGTAATGTTGGGATCAGAGTTAACTCGGAAATATGCTTAAATATTTCTTACATGTCGATATGCAATGTGATAATTTGATCTTATGGGATTTTTTTCTGGATTGATAATATCATGGATTTTGCTCAATCATTGGATATATAATATATTGCAAGGAGAGGTGGAAGGATGGAGTGAGGAAGTATATGAATGAAGGCGGTGCTGGTTGGGAGGAGGGGCGTCGACTGACTGGGGACAGAGGTGCATGGGGCCGGTTTGTTCGTGGCCACCCCTTCGGGGATCACGGCGTCAGACAATAGATAGATAGATAGATAGAGATTATTGTGGTTTAAAACAGAGCGATAACATAGGCCTATGTGTATCATCTCGCAGTAGTGAAAATGGAGCTTGAGAGTGAACAATAGGGGTACATACTTACACTTTCAAGTTTTAGTGAGAGTGAGAGGGTTAATAAAGTTGATAATGCAAGTTTATACACATTTCCTATTGTACATATGTCTCGCATATACAAACAAATTATCTATGTGGCCGTCCATCGCCGCAGTAGTACCTATAGGCGCCGCTCGTCAGGAGTATTGTTGCTGACCAGTTTGCGCGCTACGGTGCATGTCGCCGCCCCAGCGGCGACATTTATCTCTTTTTGGTCTTGCATGATCGCCGCTCGACCCCGTCCAGTCGCCGTCAGGCGGCGTACCCGTCCATACTGCCCGCCGTGGGCGTCCCGCCCCGCGATCACCCGCATTACTTGCCAGTGGTCTCCCCCTTCTATCACCACTCCTTAAGTCGTGGAGCGTCTGCACTTAATTTGGCATAGTATGACTGCTGCTTAAGCACCAAATCCTTATAGAAATAGTATATATAATAAACACATGTTATAGTAGAATTATTTACAGTGGTATAAGCTACTGTCAATAAGTTTAACTATTGTTAAAACTCACTAAAAATATAGATGCGGATATTATAGGTTTGACTCCTGCAAGGAGATAAAGAAAACCTAATATTTAGTAGTGGCCCCGTAATCATTGACGATTATGCCTATTACATAAGGCCTCCTCTTCAAATGCTCATTTAACGTAGTTTGAATCTACCGCGCAGAGCATAAAATATTTGAGGAGCCTTCATCATGAGCGCACGCAACCTCACTCATGGTTCTGTCATTATGAAATTGGGTTCTCACTACGAAAAAACTTTGTAACAAAAAATAAATAAAAAGAAAATAAGAATAACTATTCATAAGCTTTCCATATACTCGTAGATGTACTTGTGTGGATATTTGACCAGACGCTGACTTCAGGCGTCATACTTCCTTCTTCACTGACATATCAAGTAAACCAAAATCCTTAATACATCAACGAATGGGAAGGGGATGGTCGGGAGGGCCCCAGTCGTCAATGATTACGGGGCC
Source organism: Paralithodes platypus (assembly GCA_032716605.1). Lineage (NCBI taxonomy): Eukaryota > Metazoa > Arthropoda > Malacostraca > Decapoda > Lithodidae > Paralithodes > Paralithodes platypus. Next base: position 2,004,741 of record CM064509.1, on the reverse strand, counting down.
ACTACTAAATATTAGGTTTTCTTTATCTCCTTGCAGGAGTCAAACCTATAATTTATTAGTGGCCCCTCCATCATTGACGATTATGCCTGATATCTAAGACTGGAGGGGGACATTCGTAATCATATCATAACTCTAGCAAAAGCAGATAATCAAACAACCACATAGTATTCTTACTTTGTAAAAAATATATTTGGTGCATAAACTTTATACAGCATATATCTACAAAAAGGGGTACAAGCAGGAGCGTGCTTCGAAGAAGCCTGCTTGAATAAAAAGGGTTAACTCTGAGACTCTGTACACAGATCTGCTAGTTAAGAAGGCACCCCACTTAAAGTAAGTGGTGAAAAATAAAAACTTATAAGTCTACATGTGCACATATAAACCCCATTAAACTAGTGGATATATTCCTAAAAATATACCCAAACATAAAATGAACTCTTGTACTTTCGCAGAAGTACTGAACTCTTGTACTTATGCAGAAGTACTTACATCAAAAATAAAATTCGCAGTCGCAACTACTGAGATTTTCTTAAAATTATATTGCTTCACAGCCAAAAATACTTACAACAAGAATTGTTGTTTTACTACTATTGTACTTTAGCACAATTTCCTGTAATGAATACTACAGAGAAATTTTATATCACAACACCTACATACAGTATCACAGCTCGTATGCTCCGTACACATACTCCAGGGTGTCCTATGTTACACTGACTGCACCCCACACCCTCCCTCTCTTTTCTTAATCTAAACAATAAGTGACTTACAGGCCACCTAGACCCTCTGCCTTAAAGCTATACATGGCATGGAAGGTCTGTCTAGACTCTAGAGCTACTGAAAGGTATCGAGTCAAAAACGTATGATTAGAGGACCATAGGTGCATGGACGCTATGTCCTCAACAGAAAAATTCTTAAGGAAACGCAAAGAGGCCGCCCATTTGCGTAAATTGTGGGCTGTTCCCACGACGCCGGGATTACTCTCTTTAATGACTTCGACTAGGAGAGAAGCTATTTTACGTTTCATTAAGCGTTTGCCCGTACTTGCTACCCATAAAGCACCCTGTTGATTCAGAGGTGCTACTCTCAAATATTTGGTTAGAGCTTGCACTGGACATAAATTATTGTGCACTTTTCCCCTTTTCAACGCCGGCACCGTGAACTCTGAAAACACGTGTTCACTGTGTTCATTTTTGGCGATGAACCCTGGGGAAGGTGCAATGTGAATACACTCATTGAGCCTACCAAACCTTATGCAATTAGGAGTGTTGCTCATCGCCGCCAGCTCAGATACCCTGTTCCCGGTAGCCAAAGCCATAAGGAATACTGCCCTTTTTAAAAGTAAGTCAAAATCTGCAGTATTTTGGTACAGACGGGAATGAAGTAAAGACAACGCTTTGTCCAGAGACCAGGTAGGCATGAGCTGACGGGGAGGTGGGCGGAGTTTAAAACATGCTCTCATGAAACCTGTTTCCTCCGCTAGTGGTATGGTTAGACCTGTAAGGTCAAAGAATGGCATCCTAATCGCTGTTAAGTGATTTTTTAACGTTACTACAGATAGACGTTTCTGCTCGAACAGATAGTTTAAATAATGAAAAACCAAAGCCACCGAAGGTACGGTTTGTTCTGTTCTAAGTATCTAAGAAGTAAAGGACTGCCAGTGCGATTGATACTGTCGCTTAGTAGACTGGGTATATTGATTCATGAATTTATCGGTCACGTTTCTACCATACGGTGTTAGCCACTTGGCCTCCTGAATGTCCATAATGCAAAAGTCAGCGAGGTCTCTAGGTTGCCAATCGTGTCTAAGTGGAAATACCCGACCGGGAGCGACACCGGGTTCGGGCACCACGTTTTCAATTGCTGGTACCACAACTGCGCCGGCCACAGGGGCGCGATTAACGAGACTACGCCCCGATAATCCTGTAGTTTGTTTACTACGTGGCACATTAGAGAAGCGTCTGGTGGCAGAAACAGATAAACAGGTAGTAGGGGTAGGCAGCCCCGCCCAGGGAAGTACTACCGCCAAGGTTTCGGTAGACTCAGGGAATAGCCTGAATTCCATTTTCTCTCCCAGGCCTTGGTAGCTGGATACATATCTTTCTGCCTCACACATCAGGGGTATCAGGAAAACCCTCTTTATATAACATACACATCCAACTTCACGACATTGCCCTACATCGCTATCCTCTATCCATAAAACACTACTCTTCCCACTACATATCATACATGTAACACCATACACTTACCTTACAAATATGGCAGTACAATTGTTAAGAGCAAACCTGGTGGTCCCTCGGATATCCACTCCCGGCAGGGTTGGGTTGTTGACACAGGGCCCTCCCGGTCGTCATCATGCGACTGTGTCAAGAGCATTGCAACGTCCCAAAGCTGCTTGTCAGTGCAGCTTTTTCTTTAGTAATATAAGGGGACTTCACTCTAACATTAATTCTGTACACCAATTTCTTCAAGCAGAATCCCCTACTCTCCTTTTTTTGACAGAGACTCAAGTAACATCCACATCTGACACATCTAGATTTAATTTTCCAGGTTATCAACTGCTCCAAAAATTTCAGACCTAAAGGTGGTGCATGTTGCTTCGCAAAATCTGAAATTGCCCTGGAGGAGGTTACTAGTATCAATTGTCCCTATTTTGATTATTCTATATACAAATTAATTTTTGCTGGTAAATTTAAATACATATGTTGCATCTACCGTTCCCCAAATACTCCTCCAGAGCAAAGTCTTTTTGATTCTCTGTCCTCACAACTCAGTGTCCTCAACTTAAATGCTTCTTCTGAAATCACTGTGTAGGGTGATTTTAATGTCCATAATGTTGAATGGCTCACTCATTCAGCCAGGACTGATGATGCTGGTCTTGAATGTGAGCTATTTGCAGACTCATTTAATCTCACTCAACTAGTCAACCAACCCACCCGTGTACCAGATAATCCTAATCATAATTCCCACCTACTGGACTTATTTTTAACAACCAATTCAGAAAATTATGATGTTACAGTGAGGTCCCCGCTTGGATCTTCTGATCACTGTCTGATACAGGCCACCTGTCTATCACCTACCACACCTTCCCACTCTGAACCTGTTTTGGTGACTAAATGGCATTACGATAGGGCAGACTGGGAGGGTCTTCAAGGTTTCTTTATTGATATTCCCTGGACCTCTTTCTTTTCTAATGATGCACACTCCACCTTGAGCCACATACAAGATTTTGTAAAAATTGGAATGGAAACTTTTATTCCTCATCAAAAGTACAGTAAAAGATCTAATTCACCTAATGGTTTGACCATAATTGTGCTAGAGTAACTGAACAAAAAGCAATAGCCTACAATGCATACACAAGATCAAAAACACATGAAGCCTTTAATTACTTTAGAAACATCAGAAATCATGCCAAAACTGTATTAAACCTAACTAAATCAAACGTTCTCCATAAGCAGGCAAATAAACTTCTAAATAATCCAAATGATAACAAAATATTTTGGTCTACTCTTAACTCATTCAAATCCAACTTCACTACTGCTTCATCCATTCCACCATTAAAATCTCCGACTGGCAATCTTGTAAGTGACCCACGAGGTAAAGCTAACCTTCTTGCGGATATTTTCTCCACCAACTCAACCTTAGATTAAATAAATCAAGATGTCCCTGTACTTAATTTTAATTCGCCTGAAATTCCCTCACTTAAGATCCACACCAGACATGTCAACACTATTTTGCAGAATCTCTCAGTAGATAAGGCTCCTGGTCCAGATGAAATTCCTCCAATAGTACTTAAGAATTGCTCCTTGGTGCTCGCTCCTGTATTGGCAAAACATTTTTCCGTCTGTGTACTCATACCTCATGCTTCCCAGTACCCTGGAAAGAAGCAAACATCCATCCAGTTCCTAAAAAAGGTGCCTCTTCAGATCCATCAAACTACAGACCAATAGCTATAACTTCCACTCTTGGCAAAGTCTTTGAAATTATATTAAATAATCACATAATTAAGCATCTGGAGAATAATAAATTAATCAGTGATAGGCAATATGGTTTTAGACGATGTCGATCAACTGCAGACATTCTTTGACTTCTTACGCATCAAATCAACCAAGCTACAGACCAACATTTTTTTTTTTTTTTTTTTTTTAAGAGACAATGAACGGAGGAAGGAAAAACACAGATAAAACAAAAAGGTCCATGTGCCTAAAGGCATCCTCCATTCATAAAATGTTTGTAACAACTGGATTTAAACATTTGTTGATTGTAAGTTTGTGGAAAGCAATTCGAGGGAAGTGAATTCCAAAGAGTAGTAGCTCTGGGGATAAATGAATTCTGATAAGCAGAAGTTCTGCATTGTGGAGGAGAAAGTGTAAATTCATGGGCGCTCTCAGCTGCCCTAGTTCTACGGGGAAAGATGTGGAGAGGCGGCACAATTGAAGCAAGTTCCTCGGAACAATTGCTGTGAAAATATCTGTAGAATAATGCAAGGGATGCAACGTTTCTTCGTATGGCTAATGTAGGAAGGTCCTGTGTGATTGCAGGGTTATTGATTAATCTAATAGCTTTATTTTGAATTTTGTCCAACTGCCTCAATGCAACCACTCCACTTCCACCCCACAGAGGTGAACAGTAATCCATCTGAGAGCGCACATGACTTTTATATATTACGGCCAACTGCTCGTCAGTGAAGAATTCTCGAACTCTGTACAGGAGTCCCAGTTTTTTAGAGGCATTCTTAGCAATGCTTCTAACATAATGTGTCCAGCTCAAGTTAGTAGTTAATGTTACACCGAGAATGTCAATACTAGGGGAAGTGGGAATATTTACATCATTAAAAAATATATGGGAGTCAGTGAGATTCTGTCGGTTAGAAAATTGAATGTACTTGGTTTTCTGTGCATTAAAGGAAACTAGATTCTCTTGTCCCCATTCATTAATTCTAGAAAGGTCCTGGTTCAGAGAAATTGCAGTGTTTATTTTTGAATTTATAAGATCGGGTTGGGTGAAGGAATTGGTAAATGTGAAGGAACTGTGGAGTGTTGAGTCATCTGCGTAGGAATGTATTGGATTATGAGTGGTAGATATGAGATCATTGATATGAATGAGGAACAGAGTTGGGGCCAAAACTGATCCCTGGGGAACACCAGCATTTATTGAGTGAAATTGAGAATAAAGGCCATCTACCATTACACGTATTTTTCTGTTATGAAGATAAGAAGAAATTAGTGGAACTAATGATGCAAGGCCGTAGTGTGACATCTTCGACAATAAGGATTGATGCCAGACTCTATCAAATGCCTTTGATATATCCAGTGCTATTGTATGTGTTTCACCATGTTGGTCTGTAGCTTGGTTGATTTGATGCGTAAGAAGGCAAAGAATGTCTGCAGTTGATCGACATCGTCTAAAACCATATTGCCTATCACTGATTAATTTATTATTCTCCAGATGCTTAATTATGTGATTATTTAATATAATTTCAAAAACTTTGCCAAGAGTGGAAGTTATAGCTATTGGTCTGTAGTTTGATGGATCTGAAGAGGCACCTTTTTTAGGAACTGGATGGATGTTTGCTTCTTTCCAGGGTACTGGGTGAAACACATACAATAGCACTGGATATATCAAAGGCATTTGATAGAGTCTGGCATCAATCCTTATTGTCGAAGATGTCACACTACGGCCTTGCATCATTACTTCCACTAATTTCTTATTATCTTCATAACAGAAAAATATGTGTAATGGTAGATGGCCTTTATTCTCAATTTCACTCAATAAATGCTGGTGTTCCCCAGGGATCAGTTTTGGCCCCAACTCTGTTCCTCATTCATATCAATGATCTCATATCTACCACTCATAATCCAATACATTCCTATGCAGATGACTCAACACTCCACAGTTCCTTCACATTTACCAATTCTTTCACCCAACCCGATCTTATGAATTCAAAAATAAACACTGCAATTTCTCTGAACCAGGACCTTTCTAGAATTAATGAATGGGGACAAGAGAATCTAGTTTCCTTTAATGCACAGAAAACCAAGTACATTCAATTTTCTAACCGACAGAATCTCACTGACTCCCATATATTTTGTAATGATGTAAATATTCCCACTTTCCCTAGTATTGACATTCTCGGTGTAACATTAACTACTAACTTGAGCTGGACACATTATGTTAGAAGCATTGCTAAGAATGCCTCTAAAAAACTGGGACTCCTGTACAGAGTTCGAGAATTCTTCACTGACGAGCAGTTGGCCGTAATATATAAAAGTCATGTGCGTTCTCAGATGGATTACTGTTCACCTCTGTGGGGTGGAAGTGGAGTGGTTGCATTGAGGCAGTTGGACAAAATTCAAAATAAAGCTATTAGATTAATCAATAACCCTGCAATCACACAGGACTTTCCTACATTATCCATACGAAGAAACGTTGCATCCCTTGCATTATTCTACAGATATTTTCACAGCAATTGTTCCGAGGAACTTGCTTCAATTGTGCCGCCTCTCCACATCTTTCCCCGTAGAACTAGGGCAGATGAGAGCGCCCATGAATTTACACTTCCTCCTCCACAATGCAGAACTTCTGCTTATCAGAATTCATTTATCCCCAGAGCTACTACTCTTTGGAATTCACTTCCCTCGAATTGCTTTCCACAAACTTACAATCTACGAATGTTTAAATCCAGTTGTTACAAACATTTTATGAATGGAGGATGCCTTTAGGCACATGGACCTTTTTGTTTTATCTGTGTTTTTCCTTTCTCCGTTCATTGTCTCTTAAAAAAAAAAAAAAAAAAAAAAAATCGGAACTCCACATGTTCCAGGCCGTCACCAGTGCATCGGGTCCTCCCGCCGGCGTTATTGTCCGGCGGGTGAGGTACAGCAGGAGTTTGTGAGTCTCCTCGGACGCAAACAGATCCACTTGTGGACGGTAAGGCTCCGCAATCATTCGGTCGAAAATGGTTTGCTTGAGCGCCCATTCTACTGTTGTGCTCTGTCTCCGAGACAGAGCGTCTGCCCAGACGTTTGCTACGCCTGGGAGATAAGATGCGTGAAGATCAATGTTCAGCTTGTCGGCTAGAACAAAAATCTTTTCTGACACGTTTAGCAACTTCCGAGATCTCGTTGACCCGTGTTTCTGAATGCAGTGAACCGCATTCAGATTGTCCATCCTGAAGGCCACCGATTTGTCCCGTAAAGTAGAGCCGTGAGCCTGACGGAAATACAAGGGGACTAGTAACTCTTTGACATTGATGTGGGAGGTTTCTGAATGGGACCAAAGCCCTTGACCCTGATGCCCGTGGTTTGACTGAAAGCCCCAACCTATCGTTCCTGACGCATCCGTGTCTACCCATACCGTCGGCGGAGGAGAGATCCATGACATGACCGAGTGCAATGTTTCCCTCTTCGCCCAGACCGCTAGTAAGCTGTGTATTAATTTTGGGATAGGCCATAATGTTTCCGCCGGTAATAGTGGAAAAAAATGTGTTGCCCTCCAATATTAAACGTTTGATTTTCAACCGGCCCAACTTGACAGTTAGTTGAATCCAGTTGAGAGAGCCGACCAGAGATTCCCAGACTCTCCGTGTCGTAGTCAGACTGTGAAGAAACATAAACAGTTTCTTGCGAAACCTGTTCCGATTGTCCACACTCTGACTCAGAGTGAGAGCAGCTGTGTCCCAGACCAGCCCTATCCACTGGACCACTCGTGAGGGAACAAGGTTTGACTTTACCGGGTTTACCCTGAATCCTAGAGATTTTACATGATTTAATGTTATGTTGACATGATTGATGCATAACTGTTCCGTCTCTGCCACCACCAGCCAGTCGTCTAGATACCACAAAATCCTGATCCCTTGTTCTAACATGGGCATCAGGGCTTGCCGGACTAATTTCGTGAATAAGCGAGGTGCTAGGTTCAATCCGAACGGCATCCTCTGAAAGACATAAGTCTGATGCATTATCCGTAAGGCCAGAAATCGTTGAAACCTTTTGTTTACTGGGACGTGCCAATACGCGTCCGTCAGGTCTAAAGAACACATCCACCCTTCCGGCGGAAGTGTTAGCCTGATTTGATTCACTGTCAGCATCCGGAAGGAAACGTTGTGAATGTGGAGGTTCAGATAAGACAGGTCTACGACCGGCCTCATCTGAACACTGTCCCTTTTGGGCACTAGAAAAAGTTTGGACGTAAATACTGGGTAATTTTGAGGGACCGGGATGATGACATTCATGGCGATCATCTCTTGGATCAGTGACTCCACCTCTAATGAAACAAAATTTGCCTTTGTCGGCTGACGTAAGCGAGGTCGCCAGAGCCACTGCCAGGTGATGCCTTTGCGTGCCACCATCCTCGCCCATGTGTTTAATGGCCATGCGCGATGACATGCCCGGAATTACCCATTTAGCAGACAAGGGTTCGCCGGCTGGACTACCCTCTGATCCACCCGCCGTAAGACTGGCCCTGGGAGTGAGAGAGACCCTAGTTTTTTGGTGGTGGTGTTGGTGTATGCTTAGATGACTGGCCGGGTTTGGCAGGAGACGGGCCCTGGCCCGGTCGTTGATACTTTTGTCCTTTATGATTACCTGAAAACTTTCCTTGCTTGTATCTGTACTGAGCCTGACCTTGGGTGGAAGAGGACTTGGGCAGATGAAAGGGCTTTGACCCACCAGGCTGAGCTTTTGCGACTGGTTTGGGCTTGGTAAAATTGAAAGCAGGTTTCTTAGATGGGGCGGGACTGTGCTTAAAGGCCTGAGCCATGTTGAACACTGTTTTCCACACATCCGGGGACATTAAAGAGGCAGTTAGAACAGGGGACATTACTACTTGATTTGCAATCCTATCCGGGAGCTTCTTCACGAGAAACATCCTTAGATCTTGTCTTGCCCGCACCGCCTCTAGCAAGGCTGTACGGATATCTCCCAGTGACTGTATAGAAGTCTGGAGTAGCAAGCGTCTAGACAGTTCGATTGCCTTTCTGACTTCCGCGTCCGCGATTGCCTGAGCAGATCTTAGCATTGACTTCGCTACCTGTTGTGTGACAATATACTGGGAAAACAGTCTATATGCCTTCCCACGTAGCCTAAACTCCCGGTCTAGGTGAGCTGTGGAAGGTGTAGAAAAGGGATCTCTAAGCTCGCATAGATTAATTTTAGGGGCAGCTAAGAATGCAAATAAAGCAGAGGGAACTCCGCCGGCAGAGAATACCGGCATAGAGAACCAAGAATGTCTTTCTTGTGGAATTTGGTGCGAAGATTTAGAGGTAAAAGTTGTTGCAAAGTTCTGAGCCTCCACTTCCCATTCCACCCAAGGTCCCGGACCCAACTGCCCCACCTTCAAAACTGGATTTGCGGCTGTGTCTGTGAACGTCTTTAAATCTAACTCTGGTGTTAGAGCTGACATTGCTTTTATATCATTGAAACCGTCATGCTTGGTCCAGTCTGAAAACAGTTTTGAAGCTGATGCAGGGGGTAGGGCAGGTGTAGAAGTATACACAAAATAATCATGGTGATAATAGTTAGGAATGGCCTTAATATTAACATCAAGTATATTTCCCATAATATCTAAAGCACGTAACTTCCTAGATTTATTACCCTGGATCACCCACTCACGTGGTACCGGAAGCTCGTTGCCTTGTCTAAAGGGGGAGGATTTACATCTGCTACTACTCTCACATTGGAAGTAGTCAGTGCCGCCGAAGTTGGCCTAGTAACAATAGTAGGTGATACAAGGGGAGGGTGCGGAATTTGTGCCAAAGCAATGGAAGTAGCCAGAGGTCGGACATTCGATGCTGTTGTGGAAGCTCCCAAACCAACTGTAGGAGTCTCCAGCTGCTGGCCAAAAAACTTAGTTAGTGCATTCGCTAGTAACCCATTAATTTCATCAGCTGTGACAAATTTAGCAGAGGATGAACTATGTGGCGAATCATTCCTACTCTGAGAGTCGTCTATCAATGAACCTGACTCTTGAACCTCCATCTCAGAAATAATAGAATCCTCATCCCTTTCCTCCGGCCTCTCATGAGAGGATCCCGCCGAAGCCGTCCGGGACCCCCTCATGCTGCCATGTTAAGTCCGGGATGGACGATGGGATCTCAGCGTCCCGGTGGACGTCTGCCACTACCTGTGTTGCATGAACAAGACGTGAGCCTTCACTCCATGGCTGGGAGTACCTCCAAACTCCCTGGCCTTGGCCAGAACTCACTTGTGAGCTAGGTACCACATCAATTACCGAGCCCTCACTCGATCCCTCTAGGGGGTTATATCTTCTGGCAGAACTCTCTAAGTCTAAAGCTGGTACATGTGAACTGGGAATAATATCTGGTGACAACCTGTCCGCCGGTATATCCTCCACCATAGTCTCTGACTCCACTCCCGACCTGTCAGATTGGACATTAGACATGTCGGGAGTAGAAGCAGAAAGCGAGGTACGAGGCTCCGGCGAACGCCGGGAGGCCTTGCGTACATGAGTATCCTTTTTTGAAGACTTGTGACTTCGTCTTGACTTAGATTTTACACTAGGACTGTCCTTGGTCTTCTCCTCCTTGCTCTTCTTCCTCGAAGGTGAAGTAAAGTGACTATGTGTCTGCTGTCGGAGGGGAGACCTTGACTTGGACCTCGACCCAGACTTGGAAGCTGTCGCCGGGGGTGTCGGCGCTCGAGATCTCTTAGATGTGCCGGGGGAGGGAATAAACCCTTTACCCTGCCCAGTCTCTGCTGACTTACGCACATTTACTCTACTTTTAGAAGGGGTACGTTTAAGTGGGGGATGCTCAACATTCAATCGGTCCCACAGAACTATGTTATCGCACTGAAGAGCTTTATGAGCCACTGATGTAGCATAAGTAGTTAGGAGTTGTCTGACTTCTCGCAATGCAACCGCCGCGGCCTGATTATTGTGCTGTAAGACTTTGATACTTAACTGACTACAAAAAGCACAATTCTTAGTAACCCACAAACCCCTTGACCGGTCTAAGCATTTGACGCATCTGATGCACAGTGTATGAGCAAAAATCGGGATCCCTGAACAGGAGGGTGTTAAGCACAGAGCAAAAACAGGGTCTAGTGTAGCCATGACAGAGACTGGATAAAAGCTAACCCACACCCGGGCTTCGCCTGGTCCTCTGTTGACCCGCCGGAACTCCGCCCTGGAAAAAAGAAAATTTCCAGGAATTAATGCTCATAAGGTTACCCCAAAATGTTCTAACACAAGTGTTAATGAACCGCCGGGCAACGAGACGTAATACACCACTATTACCTCTTGTTACCCTGTAGGTTCATATGTAAAGATTTTAGAATATCTTTACTTATCCAAAAGATTTAAGAATATCCTCTGACATGATATAAAGACGAGCATATCTTTATAAATGACGCAGTCTTCCCAGTGGTTTTTTGTTCACCGGAAACCCATATTAAGACGCCGGCCTCCTTATTATATCGCAGTTAAAAGGGTAAGCCTATCTAAATTTCTTTTGATCTGACTTCTCTTGAAGCCTTCATAGATCGCCGTATTTCGAAGGCCTCGATACCCAATTGTATCCCTCAATTCTCTGGCCAACCATACCGAATTGCAAATCCATTAATCCCACCCTCCCCAGGTTCAACCGCCGGGTGTGAAATTAATTTAATGTTAACCCCAATTGTTCCTATCCCCACTTCTTTGCAAAAGATCGCCGGGTGGAAAGACCAATCAAACAAAACAGCCTAGTTTTTTAATGGCTTTTCAAAAACCGGGAAAAACTAAACCAACAGGTGTCCGCATGAACACCTAGTTAAATGGGTATAGCCATCCGGCCGGGAAACACACAGTAAGCCTGAACTCAGGCTCCACTACAGAGACGCAGTTCCTGGAGAGCCCTCAAGCCACCACTCGCCGGGGGAAACAAGCCTATTTTAACCACGCGTGATTAAAACTCGGCAACCAGCCGGATTTTCTCGGCGCAATCGAGAAAACCCGCCGGAAAAGGCAACCCACACAAACCAGACGCAATCTGATATACACAAATAGTCCCTGGATTAAGCCAAAACACAACTAATCCAGGACACACATGACACAGTAGTACATATTTATACAATAAATCAATAACACTTGTACATGTAAAAAGCTACGAGTGGCTGGCTAGGCCTAAGCAGGCGGAAATATCACTTAATCATGTCGTAATAAAAACAAAAAGCACTGTATCATATCACAACAGGAACAGCCGCCATCACAGCATCGTAGAAAAAATCCCGGGAGAGGGATGCACTGATTCGGGACCTAGAAAAAACTTCACTAAGTGAAGAAAAATACGCTAGGAACGTCAGTATACAAACAAATAAGGCAATTTCATCAGAAAGATAAGAAGAAGCCTGATAACGCGTAGTTAAAGCCAACTAAATAACTAGGCTAGCTAGCCGCGAAAAATGTTTCACGCGTCCACCACGGGACCACGAGAGTACACCCGAAATAGGCGTCCCAAACACACGACCCAAATACACTGAACTGCGGGAAACCCGCCCATGACACTCCTGCTACGCATATCCTAACCTTACTTGATACATCCCAGAGTAAACAAATGAGAAAAAACTCACGAGGGACGCAGCAAATGCGGAATCAGCGGAGCGTGGGGAGACACGTCAGGGCAGGTTGAGCGCAGAGCAGAGAAGAAGGAAGTATGACGCCTGAAGTCAGCATCTGGTCAAATATCCACACAAGTACATCCACGAGTATATGGAAAGCTTATGAATAGTTATTCTTATGTTCTTTTTATTTATTATTTGTTACGAAGTTTTTTCGTAGTGAGAACCCAATTTCATAATGACAGAACCATGAGTGAGGTTGCGTGTGCTCATGATGAAGGCTCCTCAAAATTTTTATGCTCTGCGCGGTAGATTCAAACTACGGTAAATGAGCGTTTGAAGAGGAGGCCTTATGTAATAGGCATAATCGTCAATGATGGAGGGGCCACTAATAAATAGAAGAGAATATGGCAGGACCTCATCACTCATCACTGCCCGACGTATGATATAACCTTTCCCTCACCCTTCTCCCCACAAACAAACTCACACGCGCGAGCAACCCATTGTAATTTTCGTTTCCAAAAACTATATCGACAGCTTACTAAATTTTCCAGAACTTCTGTCGATTTCTTGTAAAAACTTATCTTATTATGATAATACATAGCATCGATTAATAGAGCATACTATTCAATGAAAATATAAGCATGCTTCTCGTGATATAGCAATAAGGGGTAAGGGAATGGCGAAATCAGAGGCAGCCGAATTAAGAAGTCCTGTTTACGTGTAGAGGTTTTCGTACCGTAGTGGCAGTAAAGATAAACCCGAGACATTGCCCAAGACCAATATTATTGGTCTTGGTAAAGCCTATCTTATTTTATGGAGTATTATAATATTCTAATCTATGTGAGGTTTAATCCTTCCTACCCGGGTGTCATATTGGCATGACACCACAAAATAAGGGCAGGAGCCCGGGTGTCATGTTAATAGGCAGCAAGCTTTCAAGCCTATTCAGCTTGGTCTGAACGCTGTGCGTCCGACGCATGTAAACAAAACCGATCGTTGCGTCACCGCACCTCCGAAAACAAGAAGGAGACGTCGGATCGATGTTATTGTTGTGACGTAAGACGAAATTAGTGTGTGAAAAGCTCCGATACTGTCAACATCGCGGCAAAATTTGCTCCACTGAAATCGTCATCACAACTGAACCAGTTGACTTACAGAGCTCTACTCAACGCCAGTCTACAGATTGAAACCCGCACTACGTTTATAGATGCGTGAGAAATTTCTAGCAGTTAAAATAAACTAAAATACGGTAGCCTAAGCCTAGACGTTTTTCGGCCATTTCGCCCGGGTACGGGCGACCGTCCTTCGGCGTACCAGCCCGGGCCCGGAGGGTTAAACGCTATATATGTCAAACACTTCTAAGAAACTTACATTGGATGAATTATTTACTTCGTAAACCTTTGAATAAAGGAACTGAAACGATAAAATATTTTGTACAAAGGTTTGAGACATTCAGAGAAATCTAGTTTTATTATTTACAAAGGGCGAATATGCTACGAATTAGACAAACGAAAACTGCTTCAAAAATCATACTCATGGCTGTTAATAGTATATAACGCATAATCTTGGTATATGTCTTTTTGTCCTAAAAAGTATTCTGGTTAATCCTCAAAGTGACCATTCTCCATCTGGTGGTCACCCCAAGAAGCTTGAGTGTGGGGCTTCTAATTGGAAATGGTTGACAAATCAAAAGATAAGTGTTTTATGGCTTCATCACGTGAGTTTTTGAGTGATTGCATGCTGGGGCGTTCTGAAAAACTAGTTGAATAGTGTTAGGTAGAGTCGTCAGTATATGAATGAATAGGACTGGAGGTAGCCTACAGTTGAGAAGATCATTAACACCTAACGAGCGGCCTAGGCAGTAAATAATATGTAGCCACCAGCGGGGTGTTTTTACCCAAAATAGGGCTGTTTACGTGATCATTTTCATGCCTAAATAAGACCCAGAGTGTAAAACAAGTATCTATCCCTGAAAGGGCATAAACAGAGCTTTTCAATGACACCCCAACGATCCTTGTATGACCGCTAGTTTTCTTGCAACAATCGCGCAACACGAGTGCAAAAACCATGTAATTCGGTACTTTCCCTAAACAATTCACTGTGTAGCGAGTGTGAGAGGGTGGAGGAGGGTGGGATTCATGTCAGTTGGTCCACCGCGGTGGTCTGGAGCAGTCATACGCTCGCTACTCTCCTGCCACCACTTGTCTCTCTCTCTCAGCAACATTACGTGCTGAAAATGCCACACGACTTATGTTGTGAGCCGCCACATAGTCCAAATTTCTTTCACTCGACATATGATGGGCGCTGCCAGTTAAGGGTTAATGAATATTAGAAAGAGAGTTGGAGATAGGACAGAACTCTGAGTAACCCTGGAGTTGATAGGATGAGGAATTGAACGATGGCCATCCACAACCGCAGCTATGTAACGGCCAGAAAGGAAATTATAGATAAAGACATAGATGGAGGGATAGATACCGAAGGAGGGTAGTTTAGAAATCGAAAGCCTTCGATATGTCTAGGGCAATAGAAAAGTATGACCAAGAATTGGTAAGAATGGAAAGAAGATCACCAGTAAAACGCCATATTGGCGATCTGAAAGTAGATTATAAGAAGATAAATGCTTAAAGGGCATAGTGCATGAGGTCAGCTATCCTCATTATCATAAATGTTATTGTACAGTAAACCTTGTATGTGAAATAATAGTCGTCCGAGTTTCTTATAAATGTAAATATAAATAAATTAGTGTTTTGAACGGTGGTGGCGAAAGGCATTTCCGAGCTTTTGTGACGTGTATAAGGGCCACCATTTTTATTCCAAGTATCTCTGTTAAGTTCTCCATGCTGTGAAAGCAGTTACAAAGATGGACAGATATCTAAAAGAGTGGTATGAGAAATTGTACGAGCAGCATAAGTTTAATAATGAAATGTAGAAATAATGGCAAGCTATCGAATAATGCACTGTGAAAGTGAAAATAAAGATGGAATATTTTGACATGTTGGCCGTACGCTTTTGTAGTACGAAAATACCTGTATACCGTTAAAATAAACACTAGTGTTACTATATGGATAGAGCTGCCAATATGTATTTATTTATGCTTAACAAGACAAAAATATGAATAATTGTATTGACAGATACTTTAGGATAGACACATTTTTCACTCATGTGATATACTGTATAATATATATCAAATACTGCCTTCACTTTCCTTCATCATGTAAGAAATACATCAGGGTAAGTTAAATATAGGCAATACCAAAGCAGATTTAATTCCCACGATCAAGTTTCTCTCTCACAAACAAATGAGAGAGGCGACAGGGTTTGCCATCAAGTTCCTAAAGCTTGAAATATCTTACACGGCTTTGTTTACTATTTTAGATCAAAATTTAAGGCAAACCAAGACAACTGTGCAGTATCAATCATGCTTTAACATGCTTTAGACAGTGATACAATGAAATGGGATTTTGTATGAGCTAGCCTATGCCCTTTAAGGAATTTTAAAGTAAGAATATATTTTTTTAAATTTGGAAATGCAAGAAATGAGAGCAATTGGACGATAGTTGGAGGGTTGAGAGTAGTCACCCTTCTTTGGGACTGGTTTAATGAGAGCAAACTTCTAGCAAAAAGGGAAGATGTTAGAGGAAAGGCAGAGACGAAACAGTTTGCCTAGGCAGGGAGTCAGCACGGAACAACAGTTTTTGAGTACAACAGGGGGAACACCATCCTGACCATACACCTTAGTATTAAGCCCAGAGAGGGTAGAAAGTACATCTTTAGAAGATATTATGATATTAGTCATAAGTAGGAGAGAGCGGGGTGGAGATGGAGGAATAGTACTGGAAGCATATGAATAATTGCCGTAATTATATTTATTAATATACAAATAATATGCCGTTAATCTTGGATATATATATATATGTTATGTACTCCTATTTGCTTACTTAACCAATTTTATTCCTTACTTACATATTTACAGGGAATACTTTTATTATAACCATTTTGTACTAGTATTCCTATTATAACAACTTAGATATAGTTATCATTGTATTTCTTGTATTACATACAACTAGTGTAGGCTACAGGAAAAGCCAGAATGTATTCAGTTGACCTTTCAGAGGAACGGGTTATCGGAATCACTTGGATCATCATATCAAGATTTACCTTCTATCACGTGATAGGGTCATGGATAAGGCATGATCGGGGTGTGGATTACATGTGTTATGGGTGTGATTGAAGGTTTAAGCCACACCCTTTTACGATACCTTGACAGGTACTGGTTAAGAGTTCTGTAAAACACCTAATGTATGGTAAGACGTCATTTAGAGGGCGTAACCCGATGTCATATAAGGTTGAGATAACGACATGAGAGCCAGAGAAGAAGGCCCCATCACTTGTTGACAGAACGGGGTCAGAGGCCAGTCGTGATAGTGAAAGCCAGACATTTATACTTGTTTTATACTTGCTAATTAAACATTGAATTCTACTGTATATAGTACTTCTGAATAAATTCTAAGTTATTATTCATTAAAATAAATATGAATTTATTCAAGTTTCAGTTTCCTTCTATTATATCTGTAAGGCCTGATACTATTATATATACATTTATTAATTATTATCTCTCGTAATACGAGGGTGGTGGCAGCTTTTGAGAGTTACTTTGACAAGATATAACTCTAACTTCAGTAGCCATTATAAGGTGACTAGCGAGTGGCCCTGTACACACAGGCAACGCCCACGGGTCTGTAATTTGACTGCAAACGCTACTAAGTATTAATTCAAGTCACTAATGGTCAAAATATTAAATAGCATCACTTATTATGGCTGGCAAGAGTGGAGCATATTGGAGAACCTGGCAATCTTGGCACAGCAGTACTACCCAACCAAGGCGCCATCGTGCCCTACGAGTTCGGACAGTGATCGAGTTCGCCCCATTAAATGTCCTGCGGATTCCTGTGATTCCTCGACTTCAACTGCAGCAGGGATTCTTCAAGTGAAGGAGGCTCTCCCAGTGGCAGTATTGGTCGTACCTTGGAGGATCAAGTTTGGGAGGAGGACGCTGTTGGGACGAGATTGTAGCAGCCGGAATATCCAACTTGGTGTCGGGCAGAAGCTGGTCCCCACCCTCACCTACCCTCGACACCGCCTGTGGTCGCGACCGCCGCAACAGCCCTCAGTGTTGATTGGAGTGTGAGTGAGAGGGAATTTATCGCCGCTGGTAGCTGCCATTGAGGAGGTACTGTGTTCATCTGATTTGGAGGCCTTAAGGGGAGATTTCCACTTGAGGGATTTTTTTCTAGACTTACACTAGTTGTATTTGCGGGAGTGAGCATGCTCGTTAATTCCCGCCTCCTAAGATATGTTTGTCATACCGTGCTTTGAAACTATGCACTGATGGTGCAGACACTACTTCGGCTGGCAATTTGTTCCACCCACTAATCGAGTTGGTAGGAAATCTTTTACTTTTCAGATCAGATTTACTATTAGGCACTTTCAGTTTGTAGCTGTGACCTCTTGTTCTCTCACCTCCATCCCTCTCTATGAAGTTTTCTTGGTCGATTTTGTCAATACCTCTAACACATTTGTATATCTGAATTTGCTGTCCTTGTTTCCTTCTCTGTTCCAGTGTAGGTAGATTCAATCTCTCGAGCCTCTCTTGGTACTCCAAATTTTCCAAACCCTGGGATCATCCTCGTAGCTGCTCTCTGTACCATCTCAATTTTGTGGATATGTTTCTTCATGTGAGGGGACCACACTACAGATGCATATTCCATCCTGGGTCTTATTATTGCCGTTATTATTTGTTTCATGGTGTTTTCATTAAGATAATTGAAAGACATCCTGATATTTGCCAATAGTGCTAGTGATTCTCTCACTATCTTATTTACTTGGCTTTCTGGAGACATGTTATCCTTAAAGTCTATCCCCAAGTCTTTTTCTTTTTCTGCTTTGGGAATCACTTTGCTTCCTAGTTTATAATCTTTTCTAGGTCTGTACTTGCTTTTACCCATTTCTAGAGTCTTACATTTCCCTGCATTGAACTCCATATTCCATTTGATGCTCCATTCATGGATCTTTTGCAAATCTGCTTGGAGCTCAAGGCAATCCTCCTGGGTTCTGATCGTTTTAAGTAGCTTAGCATCGTCCGCAAACATGCTCATGTAGCTTGTTAGTCCCTCAGGTAAGTCATTTACAAATATTAGAAACATGATTGGGGCTAGGACAGATCCTTGTGATACTCCACTCATAATTTGAGTCCAGTTTGACGATTTCCCCCTTACTGTTGTTCTCATCTGTCTTCCGCTAAGGTAGCACTCCATCCATTTCAGCAGTTTGTCTCCTACTTTTCCCTCATGTTTTAATTTCCACAGCAATCTCTTGTGTGGAACTTTGTCAAATGCCTTTTTAAAGTCTAGGTAGGCACAGTCTACCCATCCTTCCCTCTGGTCCACTGTGTCTATTACTCTAGAGTAAAAACTCGACAAGTTGCTTACACATGATCTGCCTCCTCTGAATCCAAATTGTCGGTCAGTAATTAATCTTTTGGATTCCAGGTAGTTCACCCATTTGTCCCTTATTAATCCTTCCAGAATCTTCATGAGGATGCTCAATAGTGATACAGGTCTATAGTTCAGTGGTTTATCTCTGCTTCCTCCCTTAAATATAGGAATAATGTTTGCTCTTTTCCATTCTGTAGATACTACCCTGTGTCCAATGATTTGGTCATTATATCATATAATGGTATACTCAGTTCCTTGGTATTTTCTTTAATAATCCAGCCTGATACTCCGTCCGGTCCGGCGGCTTTGTTTGGATCCACCTTACTCATTATGTCTATGAGCTCTGCTCTGTTAAATGTGACTTCCGGCATTTCCTCTGTACCTATCTCATTGGTTTCTGGTGCAATTAATTCTCCTTTTGTAAATACTGATGCAAAATTTCTATTTAGTTCTTCCGCAATTTCTGTATCCTCTTCTATGATTCGGTTTCCACTTTTAATCTTTACGATTGTTGCTTTTATCTTCCTTTTGCCGTTTACAAACTTGAAAACAAAAATTGGATTCTTTTCATAGTTCTCCACTATCCCTTTCACATGGTTTGCCTCTGAGCTCCTCCTAATTTCTGTGTATTTGTTTCTCTCCTCTTTATACTTTTGCCTGTTATCTTCCGAATCCCAGTTTCTCATCTTTTTCCAGGCTTTGTTTTTTGCTTCCTGTGCTTGCCTACATTCGCGGTTAAACCATTCTTTGCGATTTCCTTTTTTTCTGTTATTAATGTACAGTACTTTGTGACAAAAGTTTTTATACCAGTATCATAGATCTCCATGAATGCCTTGAGTTTTTTGTCTACCTCACTTTCAGATAACACCTGATCCCAATTTTGTGACTTGAAAAAATCCCGTAGTCCTGCGAAATCGGTTCTGGAATACATCCAGTGATTTTCCT
The DNA here is from genome assembly GCA_032716605.1 of Paralithodes platypus. Lineage (NCBI taxonomy): Eukaryota > Metazoa > Arthropoda > Malacostraca > Decapoda > Lithodidae > Paralithodes > Paralithodes platypus. Next base: position 1,984,745 of record CM064509.1, on the reverse strand, counting down.
TGTGCTTTTCCCTTTCCTTGGGTAGATTATGCTTCAATAGTAGGTCTATGTCGAGAACTGCATGGTCGCTTTTTCTTAGTGGGCATAGGTACTGAATACTTTGAACCTCCTCTACCCTTCTTGTGAAGAGAAGGTCCAATCTAGCTGGTTGATCACTTCCCCTTACTCTTGTTGACTCTTTTACATGTTGGTATATAGAATTTTCCATGGCCATACTTCCCCGCATTTACCTTCAAATTTCGTTTTTCGCACACTGTTCCAAACTCATTTACCAGACCCTGCAACTCCCATTCATTATCGCTCATCAAAACTGTATCATCCGTAAACAGCAGTATAGGCAGCTTCCACTCTTTTTCCTCCCTTTTCAGCGATACACCAACATCCACTGCTCTTCCTAGTATTTCTTTCATGACTCCATCCATATATACAGTAAACAACCACTGGGACATCACACACCCCTGTTTCAACCCAACACTCAGGTCAAAGAACTCGCTCTGCTCATTCTCCACACGTACTGCCACCTTTGCACCCTCATACAGGCTCTTCACTGCTTTCAGCAACTTGCCATCTACTCCGTATATTCTAAATACTTTCCACATACCTTCTCTATCCACTCTGTCATAGGCCACATGTGTATATCTATCTATTGCCGGACGCCTTACTCCCCTGACGAGGGTGGCCATACACAGAATGCCCCCAAGCGGACCTATTCCCTGTGAGAGGGACAACCCGAGCCAGTTTAGTGAAGGACTTACAGGATTGACCACTCAATTCAGGATCCGTCCGACTCCGAGGCCCTCTGTGTATCTTGTTAGCACTATTTTTCTACAGTGGTGTTCGGCTAATCCATCCACTAACCTGCCTTAGCCTTAGGTAAGCAGTACGGATTTGTATCAGGTTTACTCCCATAGACAGGTTGCCAACCAAGGCTGACGAGTCCCATCTACCCGGATTTGTATAAGGTTGTCTCCCCTAGATGAGTTGCCGACCAAGGCTAACGAGTCCCATCCACCCACATGTGTATATGCGTTTGGATATTTATAGGAACAGGAATGTGTGTGTATATTTATGTACTTGTATGTTTATATGAACACCCTCAGTACTAATTGTTGGCCATAAATGCACAGAGAATAATTGTATTGAGTTACAAGCCAGGTGCCTTTAATAGAGATTTTGCTCAAAAGGCTCAGCCATTTTACCAATGTATATAATACACCAATAATGTATTGTATTTATATGGCTGAATAAAATATTTCAATTTCAATTTCAATTTCAATCCAATAGATAACTCTCAAACCCCCTTCAAGCTAAATATGTACATTTATTGGCAAACAAAATTATGTCCTGGCTGAAGGCCAGTTTTTCTTAAATTGTAAATAAGGTGTGTGTGTGGGGGGGGGTGATAAACACCGTACTCAGCCTAACAGCAGCTGTATTGAACAAATAATAATTATACACTGTATTATAACTTCTACCAAACAGCTGACGTCCACAAATATACAATTTAATAGTGGCCCCTTCGTCATTGACGAACTGCCTTAAGGAAGGCACCCTTTCAAACTCCATGCGTTCACACATTTGAAATGCCCGCGCAGGTAGCTTGATGGGGCCCGCATCATAAGTGCACACTTAATCTCTTATGGAATCGCCATAATGATCGGGTACCACTAAAGAAAAAACTTTTATAAAAAATAAAAAATAATAATAATACACTAAAGTTGTCAAAAACAGCTTCCAACAATCGTGGATATTCTTGGTGTGCGCAGCCTGACGTCGGGACCCCCGTGTCATTTCGTCCTTCTTCTACCTGCGACGATACCGCTCGAACGTGTTTTAGTGAGCTGCTGTATTCGTCGTCCCCTTTCGTCTTCTCGTGAGTCCTTACTCATTTGTATTAACCGAGACGTTCTGGCACAGGTTTAGATTAGCTAGCTTATTAGACCGAGCAGTATTATCGCAGGGAGAGTGTATTATAAGGGTAATTTTTGAGCGTCCAAGCAGCCCGATTGGGTGGACGAGGCGCCTCGCATGTCTAACCTTTCTTTTTCAGTTTCCGTGTTAACTTAAACTAGTTAGGAGGCTGTTTTACTGGGTTTTTTCCTGCTGAAGATGTTCCCAGGTTCTGTACATGTTTTGCGGTGTTTGTAGGCTCTAAAAGTTGTCACACGTAGTTGTGGGACTTCGTGGAGCCTTGCCCTGCCCCTGGGCCAACGAGTGGTGGCGTCGTCATCGTGGGAGCCCCTCTGCGGTTGCCCAAGGCCTCGTGGTCTGCCTCTGTTAGGGGTTTAGCTTGTTTAGGCTAAGTTTATTACTTTATGATTATATATTGTGTATTGTAGCCTTGCTTCCTCAGTACTTGTTGTGTATTGGCAAGTACGAGGATTATATATTATAGGTTTGACTCCTGTAAGGAGATAAAGAAAACCTAATATTTAGTAGTGGCCCCGTAATCATTGACGAACATGCCTATTACATAAGGCACCCTCTTCAAACACTCATCCGCTGTAGTTTGAATCTACCGCGCAGAGCATTTAAAATTTGAGGAGCCTTCATCATGAGTGCACGCGACCTCACTCATGGCTTCAGTCATTATGAATTGGGTTCTCACTACGAAAAAACTTCGTAAAAAATAAAAAGAAAAAGAAAATAAGAATAACTATTCAATAAGCTTTCCATAATATCGTGGATGTACTTGTGTGGATCTTTGACCAGACGCTGACTCAGGCGTCATTCTTCCTTCACTGACATATAAAGTAAACCAAAATCCTTAATACATCAACGAATGGGAAGGGGATGGTCGGGAGGGCCCCAGTCGTCAATGATTACGGGGCCACTACTAAATATTAGGTTTTCTTTATCTCCTTACAGGAGTCAAACCTATAATTTATTAGTGGCCCCTCCATCATTGACGAACATGCCTGATTTCTAAGACTGGAGGGGAACATTCGTAATCATATCATAACTCTAGAAAAGCAGATAATCAAACAACCACATAGTATTCTTACTTTGAAAAATATATTTAATGGCGCAGCACATATATACAAAAGGGGATCAAGCAGGGGCGTGCTTCAAAGAAGCCTGCTTGATACAAAAAGTTACCTCTTGAGACTCTGCGAACAGATCTGTAAGTAAAAAAGGCACCCCACTCAACATAAATGGTGAAAAATATAAACTTATAAGTTTACATGTGCACATATAACCCCATAATACTAGTGGAAATATCTTGCAAAATATATCCAATGCTTAAACTAAATTGCTTTCACAGCCAAACTACTATAACAACACTGTTGTTTGTACTATCATTGTACTAGCACAATTTCCTGCACTGAATAGTACAGAGAAATGTTCATATCAACAATACCCATAACTAGTATCACAGCTCTTATACTCCGGCGGGGTCTAGGGTGTCCTATGTTACACTGACTGCAAACCCCTCCCCCCCCCTTTTCCTTGAAATTAAAACAAAAAGTGACTTAAGGGCCTAGACCTAGACCCTCTGCCTTAAAGCTATAAATGGCAAGGAAGGTTTGTCTAGAGCTACTGACGGTATCGAGTCAAAAACGTATGATTAGAGGCCCACAAATGCGTGGACGTAATATCTTCCACAGAAAAATTCTTAAGGAAACGCAAAGAGGCTGCCCATTTGCGTAAATCGTGGGCCCTACCCACAACGCCGGGATTACTCTCTTTAGTGACCTCGACCAAAAGAGAAGCCAATCTACGTTTGAGCAAGCGCTTACCCATACTTGCTACCCATAAAGCACCCTGGGGGTTTAGAGGAGCTACCCTCAAATATTTGGTTAGAGCCTGCACTGGACATAAATTATGGTGCACCTTTCCCCTTTTCAACGCCGGCACAGTGAACTCAGAAAATACGTGTGCACTGTCCTCATTCTTGGCTACAAACCCTGGGGAAGGTGCAATGTGAATACATTCATTAAGCCTACCAAACCTGAGGCAATTAGGTGTGTTGCTCATCGCCGCCAGCTCAGACACTCTGTTCCCGGTGGCCAAAGCCAAAAGGAATACAGCCTTTTTTAAGAGTAATGTAAAATCTGCAGTATTTTGGTACAGACGGGAGTGAAGTAATGACAATGCTTTGTCCAGAGACCAAGTAGGCATGAGCTGATGGGGAGGTGGGCGGAGTTTAAAACATGCCCTCATAAAACCTGTTTCCTCCGCAACTGGTATGGAGAGACCGGTAAAGTCCCAAAATGGTATTCTAATCGCTGTTAAGTGATTTTTTAACGTTACCACAGATAAACGTTTCTGTTCAAACAGATAATTTAAATAATTAAAAACTAACGCCACCGAGGGCACAGTTTGTTCTGTTCTAAGGATCCAAGAAGTAAAGGCTTGCCAATGTGATTGATACTGTCATTTTGTAGACTGAGTATATTGATTCAATAATTTATTGGTCACATCTCTACCATATGGTGCTAGCCACTTGGCCTCCTGAATGTCCATAATGCAAAAGTCAGCGAGGTCGCTAGGTTGCCAATCGTGTCTAAGTGGAAAAACCCGACCGGGAGCGACACCGGGTGCGGGCACCACGTTTTCAATTGCTGGTACCACAACTGCGCCGGCCACAGGGGTGCGATTATCGAGACTAAGCCCCGATAATCTCGTAGTTTGTTTACTACATGGCACATTAGAGACGTGTCTGGCGGCGGAAACAGATAGATGGAACTCCACCTGTTCCAGTGTGTCACCAGGGCGTTTGGCCCCCCTGCCGGCGTTATCGTCCGGCGAGTGAGATACAGTGGGAGTTTGTGAGTCTCCTCGGATGCGAACAGATCCACTTGTGGATGGTAAAGCTCTGCAATCATTTGGTTGAAAATGGGTTGCTTGAGCGCCCATTCTACTTTTGTGCTCTGTCTTCGAGACAGAGCGTCTGCCCAGACATTTGCTACGCCTGGGAGATAAGATGCGTGAAGATGAATGTCCAGCCTGTAGGCTAGAATAAGATGCGTGAAGATGAATGTCCAGCCTGTAGGCTAGAATAAAAATCTCTTTTGACACGTTTAGCAACTTCCGAGATCTCGTTGACCCTTGTTTCTGAATACAGTGAACCGCATTCAGATTGTCCATTCTGAAGGCCACCGACTTGCCCCGAAAAGTAGAACCGTGAGCCTGAAGGAAATATAAGGGGACTAGTAATTCTTTGACATTGATGTGGGAGATTTCTAAATGGGACCAAAGCCCTTGACCCTGGTGCCCTTGGTTTGACTGAAAACCCCAACCTATCGTTCCTGACGCATCCGTGTCTACCCATACCGTCGGCGGAGGAGAGGTCCATGACATTACTGAGTGCAACATTTCCCTCTTCGCCCAGACCGCTAGTAAGTTGTGGATTAATTTTGGTATGGGCCATAATTTTTCCGCCGGCAATAGTGTAAAATATTTGTTGCCCTCCAATATTAAACGCTTTACTTTCAACCGGCCCAACATTACAGTTAGTTGAATCCAGTTGAGAGAGCCGACCAGAGACTCCCAGATTCTCCGTGTCGTAGTCAGACTGTGAAGGAACATGAACAGTTTCCTGCGAAATCTGTTCCGATTGTCCACACTCTGACTCAGAGTGAGAGCAGCTGTGTCCCAAACCAGCCCTATCTACTACTCGTGAGGGAACAAGGTTTGACTTTACCAGATTTACCTTGAACCCTAGAGATTTGACATGTTTTAATGTTATGTTGACATGATTTATGCATACTTGCTCTGTCTCTGCCACCACTAGCCAGTCGTCTAGGTACCACAAAATCCTGATCCCTTGTTTTAACAATGGCATCAGTGCTTGCCGGACTAATTTCGTGAATAAGCGAGGTGCCAGGTTCAAGCCGAATGGCATCTTTTGAAAAACATAAGTTTGATCCCTGATCCGTAAGGCCAGAAATCTTTGAAATCTTTTGTTTACCGAGACGTGCCAATAAGCGTCTGTTAGGTCTAAGGAACACATCCAACCTCCCGGCGGAAGTGTTAGCCTGATTTGGTGCACTGTTAACATCCTGAATGACTCGTTGTGAATATGAAGGTTCAGATACGACAGGTCTACGACGGGTCTCATCTGAACACTGTCCCTTTTGGGAACCAAAAATAGCTTGGATGTGAAGACTGGGTAATTTTGAGGGACCGGGATGATGACATTCTTGGCAATCATTTCCTTGACCAGTGACTCCACCTCTAAAGAAACTAGATTCGCCGTTGTCGGCTGACGTAAGCGAGGTCGCCGGAGCCACTGCCAAGTGATGCCTTTGCGTGCCACCATCCTTGCCCAAGTGTTTAACGGCCATGCTTGGTGACACGTTCGGAACGACCCAGTTAGCAGACAAGGGTTCGCCGGCTGTACTACCCTCGGATCCACCCGCCTTGAGACCGGCCCCGGGAATGAGAGAGACATTAGTTTTTTGATGGTGGTGGAGGTGGTGGTGGTGGACGCTTCGCCGGCTGGCTGGCGTTGGCAGAAGACGGGCCCTGACCTGGTTTATTATAGCCTCGTCCTTTCTGACCTGTAAACTTACCCTGTCTATACCTGTACTGACCTTGAGGGGAGGAGGACTTAGGTAGATGAAAGGGCTTAGATCCCCCCGGCTGTGCTTTTGCGACTGGCTTGGGTTTGGGGAAGTTAAAGGCAGGTTTCTTAGAAGGGGCGGGACTATGTTTAAAGGCCTGAGCCATATTAAAAACAGTTCTCCACACCTCAGGGGACATTAAAGAGGGAGTGAGCACTGGTGACATGACCACCTGATTCGCAATACGATCAGGAAGCTTCCGTACAAAGGACATCCTGAGATCTTGTCGTGCTCGCACCGCCTCAAGCAAGGCTGTGCGTATGTCACCCAATGACTGAATTGACGACTGAAGGAGCAGTCGCCGAGACAGTTCAACCGATCTTCTGGCATCCGCGTCTGCGATTGCCTGAGTGGACCGGAGCATCGATTTAGCTACCTGTTGCGTCACAATGTACTGTGAGAAAAGTCTAAATGCTTTCCCCCGTAGCCTAAATTCTCGGTCTAGGTGAGTTGGGGTAGGGGTATTGAAAGGGTCCTTGAGTTCACATAAATTGATTTTGGGGGCAGCTAAGAAATCAAACAAAGCTGAAGGGACTCCGCCGGCAGAACACACTGGCATAGAGAACCAAGAATGACTATCCTGAGGGATCTGGTGGGAAGATTTTGAGGTGAAGGTGGTCGCAAAGTTCTGAGCTTCCGTCTCCCATTCCACCCAAGGTCCCGGACCCAACTGCCCCACCTTCAACACTGGATTAGCGGCTGAGTCTGTGACAGTTCGCAAATCGAGTTCTGGTGTGAGAGCTGACAGTGTCTTTATGTCATTAAAACCATCCTGTTTGGACCAGTCAGAAAACAGTTTCGAAGCTGAGGCAGGGGGCAGGGCAGGTTTAGCAGTATAAACAAAATAGTCCTGGTGATAATAGTTAGGAATGGCCTTAACATTAACATCTAGTTATTCTAGTACATTCCCCAAAGTATCCAAGGCCCGTAATTTTTTAGATTTATTGCCTTGTATTACCCACTCTCGTGGCACTGGAAGTTCCCCTGACAAGGTAGGTTGAGCGACCTCTGGTTTAGTGGGGATCAAGTGTACCCATGACTCATCTGGACCATACAGTAAGGGCATAGCTACCTTTTTCATAGGTGCTTTATCTAAAGGGGGCGGATTGACATCCGTTATAACCCTTACATTAGAAGTAGTCAGTGCCGCCGTAGCAGGCCTAGTGACCACCGATGGTGATATAGAGGGAGGGTGAGGGATCTGAGTCAAGGCAATAGAAGTCATCAGAGGCCTGACATTAGAACTTGTCATAGGAGCTCCCAGGTCCACTGTAGGAGTCTCCGGCTGTTGGCCAAAACATTTAGTGAGAGCATTAACCAGCAGCCCATCTATTTCCTCTGCTGTGACAAGTTTATTCGATGAAGAACTCAAAGGTGAATCATTACGATCCTGTGCGGCGTCTAAAACTGAACCCGACTCTTGCACTTCCATGTCTGAGATGATAGATACCTCGTCTTTGTCATCCGGCTCACCATGAGAGGATTCCGCCGAAGCCGGAGTCCCATCTTGTTGCCAAGACAAGTCAGGAATAGATGATGGGATCGCCACGTCCCGGTGGACATCAGCCACTGTTTGTGTAGTTTGACCCAGAGGTTGAGAATACCGCCAAACACCCAGGCCTTGGCCTGCACTCCCTTGGGAGTCCGAAATACCCTCAATCATGGAGCTCTCACTTGACTCCGCCATTGGACGATCACTGTCCACTGAACTCTCCGAATCTAGGGTTAAAATACTAAGTGGTAAACTGTCTTTTGGTACTGGCACTAAACTATCCCCATGAGATTGAACACTAGCTCTGTCGGGGGTAGAGGTATGACGAGAGGCACTAGACTCCGGTGAACGCTGGGAGGCCTTTCGATCATGTGAGTCCTTTCGAGAAGATTTGTGGCTACGGTGCGACCGCGACCTGCTCTTGGATTTAGAAGATTTCTCGCTATATCCACTTGTTGACCCCTCTGTCTTACTCTTCTTGCTCGTTGGTGAAGAAGAGAGACTCGGCGGCTGCTGTCTAAGCGGGGACCTGGACCTAGATCTCGCCCGTGACGAGGAGGCTGCCACCGGGGGCGTCGGTTCTCGCTGTTGCTTAGATGTGCCTGGGGCTGGAGCAAGTATAGAACCCTGTCCAGTCTCTGCCGGCTTACGAACAGTTACTCTAGAGGGACGTTTAATGGGAGGGTGCTCAATTAGTAACTTATCCCAAAGCGGGACGTTATCGCATTGAAGTGACTTATGAGCCACAGTAGTAGTATAAGTGGTAATTTGCTGCCTGACCTCCCTTAAGGCAACCGCTGCGGTCTTATCATTGTCTTGTAAAACTTTAACGCTGAGTTGAGAGCAAAAGGTACAGTTTCGCATCACCCACAGACCCCTTGAGCGGTCTAGACATTTAACACATTTTATACAAAGGGTGTGCGCAAAAATAGGGATACCTGAACAGGAGGGCGTAATGCATAAAGCAAAAACCGGGGCAAAGGTAGCCATGACAGAGACTGGTGGGAAACTACTCAAGGTTCTCTATAGACTCGCCAGGGCCCAGCTCTGGAAAAAAAAAAAAATCCAGGAATTAATGCTCATAAGGTTAACCCAACATGTTCGCACACAAGTGTTAATAACCCGCCGGGTAACGAGACGTAATACTCTACGATCACAGCTCGCTACGCGGTGGGGTTCCTATGTAAAGATTTCAGAATGTCTGAACTTGTCCAAAAGATTTAAGAATACCCTCTGACATAATATAAAAAACCAGCATGGCGTTTATAATTGATTTAGTCTTTCCGGTGGTGTCTGATTCAAGATTCAATTTTGGAAAAACAACCCCCCAAAAAGACGCCGGCCCATGAATTATCTCGCAGATCAAAAACTGGGAAGGCTGACAAAAATATGAGATCTGACTTCTAATGAATTGTCTTTAGATCGCCGTACGTTGAAGGCGGCGATACACAAACGTATCCCTCAATTGTCTTGGTCAACTAAACTGAATTGTAAATTCGTTATTCCACCCTGCTAAGGGCACCCGCCGGGTGTGAAAGTAAGTTATTAAAAACGTTAACCCCAATTGAGCCCTCAATCGCCGTATGTTGAAGGTGGCGATACATAAAGCATCCCTTAATTGTCCGGTTAACTAAACTGAATTACCAATTCGTTCATCCCACCCTTCCAAGGTGCACCCGCCGGGTGTGCAAGATGTTAAAAGTTAACCCCAATTGTTCCTATCCCCACTTCTTTGTAAAAGATCGCCGGGGAGGAAAACCAAACAACAGCTAGGTTTTTTCCTGGTTTTGCAAAACCGGGGAAAACAACTTCACAACACGTGTCCGCATGAACACTGTTAGATGGGTACAGCCATTCCGCCGGGAATCATAGGGAGCCTGAAACAGGCACCACCACAGAGACGCAGTCCTGGAGAGCCTCAGACACCTACTCGCCGGGGAAACAAGCCTGTTTTTTAAACCACGTGTGGCCAAAACTCGGCACCCAGCCGGGTTTTTCATGGTGAATCCGAGAAAAATCCGCCGGGAAACAACCCTCCTCGTCCAGATACCATCTGAACGCCACACAAGACCGAAGAGTTAGCCAAAACACAACTAACCCTGGGCCCACAAATAGTCCGTGGAATTAGCCAATACACAACTAATCCAGGAAACAAAAATAGTCCGTGGAATTAGCCAATACACAACAAACCAGGACACACATGACACAGTAGTACATATTTATAATATAAATCAATAACACTTGTACATGTGGCAAAGCTACAAGAGGCTGGCTAGGCCTAGGCAGACGGAAAAGACAACATGTCGGAATATAAACAAAGAGCACTGAATTATATCACAACAGGAACCACCGCCAACACACCACTGTAGCAAATACTTCCGGCAAAGGGAAGACTGACTCGGGACGCAGAAAAAACTTCACTAAGTGAAGAAAAATACGCTGGGAACGTCAGCAAAGCAACGCTACCTCATCAGAAAGATAAAGGGCAAAATAATAACGCGTAATGAAAGCTGCTAGGATCACAAGCTAACTAACTGTGAAAAAGTTCACATGTCCACAACAGGACCACGAGGGTACATCCGAAATAGATGCCCCAAACACACGACCCAAAATACACTGTACTGCGGGCAACCAGCCCAGGACACTCCTGCTACGCATATCCTAACCTTACTCGATACATCCCGGAGTAAACAAATGAGAAAAAACTCACTAGGGACGCAGCAAATGCGGAACCAGCGGAGCGTGGGGAGACACGTCCGGGCAGGCTGAGCGCAGAGCAGAGAAGGAAGAATGACGCCTGAGTCAGCGTCTGGTCAAAGATCCACACAAGTACATCCACGATATTATGGAAAGCTTATTGAATAGTTATTCTTATTTTCTTTTTGTTTTTATTTTTTACAAAGTTTTTTCGTAGTGAGAACCCAATTCATAATGACTGAAGCCATGAGTGAGGTCGCATGCGCTCATGATGAAGGCTCCTCAAATTTTAAATGCTGTGCGCGGTAGATTCAAACTACGGCGGATGAGTGTTTGAAGAGGGTGCCTTATGTAATAGGCATGTTCGTCAATGATGGAGGGGCCACTAATAAATTATGTATTATAGCCTTGCTTCCTCAGTACTTGTTGTGTTTTGGCAAGTACGAGGATGACAGGGGACGCCCTGTTTATTGTTGTGGTTGTGTTTTTCGTCGCCCAATGGTCTGGGTACTTAACACAACGGGTTGGGTGTCCTTTCCCGGCGCTCTCACTGCGTAGTGACCGCCAGGAGTCTGCTTCGGTGAACATTGGACAAGTCCCGGTTCCCATAGTGGTCTAATAACACTTTTTTCCCGGCGGGGGGTGTCAACCTCCTGGGGATATTCCGGCGTTGCCGGGAGGACTAGCCTGTCTCGCTAGGGTTACTTGTTCCCGGCGGGACACACAAGGTTGTGACTGTTTTTTGTTTTGATTTACTATCAAGATTAGGTAGTATACGAGCCTCTCACTACTGTGTCTTCGCCCCGGCGAGTAGGTAGGATGGAAAAACAATAGTCAATGGGTTTATTGATACTACTAAAAATTATAAGTGTCATTATATGCAACCCTGTGTGTTTTTTCTTTTGGGTTACTATCAAGATTAGGTAGTATACAGACCTTATCACTACTAGTCTTCGCCCCGGCGAGTAGGTAGGACGAAAAAACAATGGGCAATGGATTTATTGATACTACTAAATATCAGTGTCAATTATATTACATTTAGTCCTCACCCCTCTTTTTGTGCAACTTCAGGCATGATTTAGAGTGTGGCCCAGTCGGGAAAATAGACTGATCCTGTTAGGACGCTCTGTTTTCTCGGCAGGGCCGGGGATATCAAATAACATATGTGAATGTTTCGGTTTATCCTTATGAGCATTGATACCTGGAAATTATTATTTAATAGTGGCCCCTTCGTCATTGACGAACTGCCTTAACCCTTAATTAGCGGCGAGCAACATAAGTCGAGTTAAATAAAGCTGGACTATGTGGCGGCGCTCGACATAGGTCGAGTGGCAATTTCAGCACGTAATGTGGCTGAGAGAGAGAGACAAGTGGTGGCAGGAGACTAGCGAGCGTATGACTGCTCCAGACCACCGCGGCGAACCTACTGACACAAATCTCAGCTCCCTCCTCCCTCTCTCACTCGCTACATACTCAATTATGTACCGAAAGTACCGAATTACCTGCTTTTTGCACTCGCGTTGCACGGTTATTGCAAGAAAACTATCCATCATACAAGGATCGTTATGGTGTCATTCGAAAGCTCTGTTTATGCCCTTTCAGGGATAGGTACTTGTTTTATGTTCTGGGTCTTATTTAGGCATGAAAATGATCACGTAAACAGCCCTATTTTGGCTAAAAACACCCCGCTGTGCGGTACATATAAATAAACCGCATAGGCCGCTCGTAAGGTGTTAAAGGAAGGCACCCTTTCAAACTCCATGCGTTCGCACATTTGAAATGCCCGCGGAGGTAGCTTGATGGGGCCCGCATCATAAGTGCACACTTAATCTCTTATGGAATCGCCATAATGATCGGGTACCACTAAAGAAAAAACTTTTAGAAAAAATAAAAAATAATAATAATACACTAAAGTTGTCAAAAACAGCTTCCAACAATCGTGGATACTCTTGGTGTGCGCAGCCTGACGTCGGGACCCCCGCGTCATTTCGTCCTTCTTCTACCTGCGACGATACCGCTCGGACGTGTTTTAGTGAGCTGCTGTATTCGTCGTCCCCTTTCGTCTTCTCGTGAGTCCTTACTCATTTGTATTAACCGAGACGTTCTGTGACAGGTTTAGATTAGCTAGCTTACTAGACCGAGCAGTATTATCGCACGGAGAGTGGGTAGGATAGAAAAACAATAGTCAATGGGTATATTGATACTACTAAAAATTATAAGTATCATTATATGCAACCCCGTGTGTTTTTGCTTTTGGGTTACTATCAAGATTAGGTAGTATACAGACCTTATCACTACTAGTCTTCGCCCCGGCGAGTAGGTAGGACGATAAAACAATGGGCAATGGATTTATTGATACTACTAAATATCAGTGTCAATTATATTACATTTAGTCCTCACCCCTCTTTTTGTGCAACTTCAGGCATGATTTAGAGTGTGGCCCAGTCGGGAAAATAGACTGATCCTGTTAGGACGCTCTGTTTTCTCGGCAGGGCCGGGGATATCAAATAACATATGTGAATGTTTCGGTTTATCCTTATGAGCATTGATTCCTGGAAATTATTATTTAATAGTGGCCCCTTCGTCATTGACGAACTGCCTTAAAGGAAGGCACCCTTTCAAACTCCATGCGTTCGCACATTTGAAATGCCCGCGCAGGTAGCTTGATGGGGCCCGCATCATAAGTGCACACTTAATCTCTTATGGAATCGCCATAATGATCGGGTACCACTAAAGAAAACACTTTTAGAAAAGAAACAAAACTAATAATAATACACTAAAGTTGTCAAAAACAGCTTCCAACAATCGTGGATATTCTTGGTGTGCGCAGCCTGACGTCGGGACTCCCGCGTCATTTCGTCCTTCTTCTACCTGCGACGATACCGCTCGGACGTGTTTTAGTGAGCTGCTGTATTCGTCGTCCCCTTTCGTCTTCTCGTGAGTCCTTACTCATTTGTATTAACCGAGACGTTCTGTGACAGGTTTAGATTAGCTAGCTTACTAGACCGAGCAGTATTATCGCAGGGAGAGTGTATTATAAGGGTACTTTTTGAGCGTCCAAGTAGCCCGATTGGGTGGACGCCTCGCATGTCTAACTTTTCTTTTTCAGTTTCCGTGTTAACTTAAACTAGTTAGGAGGCTATTTTACTGGGTTTTTTCCTGCTGAAGATGTTCCCAGGTTTTGTGCGGTGTTTGTAGGCTCTAAAAGTTGTCACACGTAGTTGTGGGACTTTGTGGAGCCTTGCCCTGCCCCTGGGCCAACGTGTGGTGGCGTCGTCGTCGTGGGAGCCCCTCTGCGGTTGCCCAAGGCCTCGTGGTCTGCCTCTGTTAGGGGTTTAGCTTGTTTAGGCTAAGTTTATTACTTTATGATTATATATTGTGTATTATAGCCTTGCTTCCTCAGTACTTGTTGTGTTTTGGCAAGTACGAGGATGACAGGGGACGCCCTGTTTATTGTTGTGGTTGTGTTTTTCGTCGCCCAATGGTCTGGGTACTTAACACAACGGGTTGGGTGTCCTTTCCCGGCGCTCTCACTGCTTAGTGACCGCCAGGAGTCTGCTTCGGTGAACATTGGACAAGTCCCAGTTCCCATAGTGGTCTAATACCACTTTTTTCCCGGCGGAGGGTGACAACCTCCTGGGGATATTCCGGCGTTGCCGGGAGGACTAGCCTGTCTCGCTAGGGTTACTTGTTGCCGGCGGGACACACAAGGTTGTGACTGTTTTTTTTTTTGGTTTACTATCAAGATTAGGTAGTATACGAGCCTCTCACTACTGTGTCTTCGCCCCGGCGAGTAGGTAGGATGGAAAAACAATAGTCAATGGGTTTATTGATACTACTAAAAATTATAAGTGTCATTATATGCAACCCTGCATGTTTTTTCTTTTGAGTTACTATCAAGATTAGGTAGTATACAGACCTTATCACTACTAGTCTTCGCCCCGGCGAGTAGGTAGGACGAAAAAACAATGGGCAATGGATTTATTGATACTACTAAATATCAGTGTCAATTATATTACATTTAGTCCTCACCCCTCTTTTTGTGCAACTTCAGGCATGATTAAAAGTGTGTGCCAGTCGGGAAAATACTGATCCTGTTAGGACGCTCTGTTTTCTCGGCAGGGCCGGGGATATCAAATAACATATGTGAATGTTTCAGTTTATCCTTATGAGCATTGATTCCTGGAAATTATTTTCCAGATCACCACCACTTCCGGCGAGGAGCACGGACAAGGGGACAACCAATCTGGCTGGGGGGTTTGTCACTACCATGCCCTTTGTACCTCTTTGTGTTACTAAATCTTGTTATGAGTTTCCAATTTTTAATCACTCACATTGTATCCGGTGTGTGCCATGCCTGGATCGTTCTCGTGGGACCTGGTGGTCCAAGAAGTGCAAGACCTGCACTGAGCTCTGGCATGGCTTACTGGTTGACAAAGATAAATCTTGCTTAATTTCTCTGAATGCAATCAGAATTGTTTTTAAGAATAACTGTACTGAGGTCGCACATAAATCTTTGATGTGTGACGACCTAGAATTGTGGGAATACTTAACTGTCAAAGAACCCCCTGCCCCTCTCTTGCCTAAATCTCGCAGGGCTTTCACCAGTAAATCTCCCAAAGATAGTAAAACTAAACCTAAGTTTCTGTCAAAGGAACATATTAGCTCAAGTGACAGTAGTGACAGTGAAGGGACTGAACCCCCCAGCCACAGCCGCCAGCCACAGTCCAAGTCGCCGGGGACTAGCAAGACGTCCTCCCCGACTCACCGGACCAAGACATCCTCTTCTAGCCGGAAGAGAAAGGCGGAAGAGTCAACATCCTCTTCTCGGAAGTCGTCCTCCGAACGACATAGCAAGAAATCTCGTTCAGGGTCTGCTGATGTTGGTTCCCGGCGTAGAACCGAGCATAGTAAGTCTTCCTCAGCTTCCACCTCCGCTAAGCCTGACATTCAATCTGGCAGCTCGGTGGTGGGACCGGAGGATGAGGCAGCAACTCGGGGTGATGTTCTCAATGTGCTTACTACCTCTAAGTTAAACCATCAGGACTTTGTAATCCCACAGGTTTCTAGTCATGCCAAGGTTCACGGTTTGCCACCAAAAGTGTTAGCAGACGAGTACCAGTGTTATAGGGTGGTGGACGAGTCGGATACTAGCGTCTCTTTAGATAATAGAGGTGAACGCCTATCTAGTGGTTGTGTGGGGCACCAACGGGTATTGTCTCAGTCAGTGTTCCCCCAAGCAATTATTAATCCTCCACCAAATACCTACACATGTACCTACTCCTCAGGAAATACCGATGCTTGATCTTAATCCTCAAGATATGCTTAACCATGTCACTAATCACCCCTCGATACTCGGGGCCCCATGTGATTTTTCCGCAGCTCCGGACTTGAACCTGGACGCTTTGGACTCTGTGCACCCCAGCGAGGTGGAAGCGGAAGGTGAGTCGGATGTTGCATATATTCCATCCGCACAACCTAATGAACACACTTGTAACCGACCTCAGAGTCGCCTCAATATGTCTATTACACACAGCGGGTCAGATAGGGGGTCCATATCTTCCGAGTCTCGTTTTGTTACCAAAGATTACCTAGAGCAAGCTTTTGAGGGTATGTTAGCTAGATTGATGGCTCATAACGATGCTAGTAATTCTGCTCCTAGTACTTCCCATACGTCTGTCGGTTCGGGTGTGCCAGATGCTCTCCCGCCAAAGCCAGTTCGTTCTCTTGAGCCAACCCCTGTGCCGGCGAAACAGGAAGTTAACGTAACGCTACCTCATAGTCTGTCAACAGCTAGTACCTTTGTTACGCAGTCATCACCTATCACCACAACTAATGTACAACTGATATCTGATGTCATTCCTCCCACTTTAGACAACATCCCTACCCATCCGGGACCTATGCCCCTTTTGTATGGTCAGGCTGTCTCATGGTCCAAATTTTGTGCTCTCAATCCGGCGCTGGCAGTAACTACTTTGTCGGGAGAGCAACCGGTCCCTGCTGAGTGGGAAATACAAATTAATAAGCATAAGAAATTACGAGCTCTGGATTCGTCTGGTAGGACCTTAGATATAACAGTTAAGGCAGTACCCAATCTCTTTAACCCTGATTACTTCATTTATTCCTCGGCCCCGGCCCTTCCACCTGCCTCGTCAGCTAAACTCTATGCTGATTGGTCACGCACTGATGGCATGAATGACGTCAAAGCGCTGTCCTCATTAACCCAAGAGTTGGATACAACCCCGCAGCTTGATCCTTTTGGTCACCCGGTCTTACACATAGGGCAGGCAGGGCTGGGGCCTTGGGTGGAGTGGCAGTCAGAGTTGAGACAGTATGCCTCGACAATTACTAACAAAGCATCACATCAGATCCCCAACACTAATAAGCTTAACACTAATAAGGCGTACGGTCCGGACGGTGTTCCTCCTGTTGTTCTCAAAAACTGTGCTTCCGTGCTGACTCCCTGCCTAGCCAAACTCTTTCGTCTCTGTCTATCCTCTAACGTCTTCCCTTCATGCTGGAAGTTTGCTCACATTCAACCTGTCCCAAAGAAGGGTGACCGCTCTCAACCCTCCAACTATCGTCCAATTGCTCTCATTTCTTGTCTTTCTAAAGTTTTTGAAACTATTCTTGCTTCCAAATTTCTTAAGCATTTCTCTTCTCATAATCTGCTCTCAGATCGCCAGTATGGCTTCCTTAACCCTTGTCTAGCGAGGGGTCTGTGGCCATTTTGGGCCTTTTCAGGCCATTCTGACTGCTATATCAACCATCAGTATGAAAGGAACTGTATTGTGCCGAAAACTAGGCGGAAATCGCTACACAATGACACCACATACAGCTACGTAGCACTCGTGGAGCCCTGACAGTGTTACCTCAAAGATGGAAGTTTAGCTGATTTTGCTACATTGTTCACTTTTCACTAACTATTGGTCACACTGTCATCCACCCGTGCGGTGGGGGAACTGGAGTTAGTGTGGGCCGGGAGGCCACAGATGTCGGACGTATGGTTCATTACTGTTCCACCCATTTTCACTCGATCTTCACCCGTTTTTCACCCGTTTTCTCCCAGTTTCTTTCACTCGACTTAAGTCGAGCGCCGCTAGTAAAGGGTTAAGGGCCGCTCTACTGGTGATCTTCTTTCATATCTTACTAACTCTTGGTCATCATCCTTTCGGGACTTCGGTGAGACTTTTTCTATTGCACTAGACATATCGAAAGCCTTCGATAGAGTCTGGCATAAATCTTTAATTTCTAAACTACCCTCCTTCGGTTTCTATCCCTCCATCTGTGCCTTTGTCTCTAATTTCCTTTCCGACCGTTCCATAGCCGCGGTTGTGGACGGCCATTGTTCACTTCCTCACCCTATAAACTCCGGTGTTCCTCAGGGCTCTGTCCTATCTCCTATTCTCTTTCTAAATTTTATAAATGATCTCCTTAACTGTACCTTAATTCACATCCATTCATACACAGACGACTCAACCTTACACTACTCTATTACTTTTTCAGAACGCCCCAGCCAGCAATCCCTCAACGACAAACGTAATGAAGCCATACAACTCTTAAATTCTGATCTAAATACTATTTCCAATTGGGGCAGAGAAAACCTTGTTAACTTTAATGCTTCCAAAACCCAATTTCTCCATCTATCTACCCGTCAGGATCTCCCAGCGGACTATCCCTTATTCTTCAACAATACAAAAATCAACCCTTCATCTTCTCTCAATATTCTTGGTGTCTCTTTTTCTTCTGCTCTCATTTGGAAGGACCATATTACCAGTCTTGCTAAGGCAGCCTCCCAGAAGCTGGGTGTGCTCAACCGCCTTAGGGGGTTCTTTTCCCCTGCACAGCTTCTTGCTCAGTACAGGGGCATAGTGCGCCCTTGTATTGAGTATAGTTCACATGTGTGGGGAGGTTCCTCTCACACCGCTCTCCTAGACAAGGTTGAAAGGAAGGCCTTTCGTATCATTAACTCCCGTCCACTCACCAACTCTCTGCAATCTCTCTCTCTCCGCCGCAATGTTGCATCTCTCTCGCTATTCTATCGCTACTGTAATAATCAGTGTTCCTCAGAGCTTTCCCAGTGCATACCACCTCCTTTACGTAGGGCACGTGGTACCCGTCTTGCAACTCAATCCCACCCCTACTCTGTGCAACTCTCCAACCCAAGAGTGAAACGTTACTCTCAAACTTTCTTCTACTCAACAGCTGAGCTCTGGAACTCTCTCCCAGAATCAGTTTTTCCCACTTCCTATGACTTAAATTGCTTCAAACTCTGTGTGTCCAGGCATTTTAGCTCGAACGTCCCTTGATTTTGGCCCTGTCACTCTTTCAACTATGGGGGAGGCACTCGCTATAGGCAGTTAATCCTTTTGCCTCCCTCAATCACATAGGAAAAAAAAAAAAAAAAAAAGGAAACTCATGGTTGGTTCTCCCTTCCGGTGGTCAAAGCCGGCGGAGTCCCAGAACCTATCCTCACTTTCTGGTGGTCAAAGCCGGCGGAGTCCCAGAACCTATCCTCACTTTCTGGTGGTCAAAGCCGGCGGAGTCCCAGAACCTATCCTCACTTTCTGGTGGTCAAAGCCGGCGGAGTCCCAGAACCTATCCTCACTTTCTGGTGGTCAAAGCCGGCGGAGTCCCAGAACCTATCCTCACTTTCTGGTGGTCAAAGCTGGCGGAGTCCCAGAACCTATCCTCACTTTCTGGTGGTCAAAGCCGGCGGAGTCCCAGAACCTATCCTCACTTTCTGGTGGTCAAAGCCGGCGGAGTCCCAGAACCTATCCTCACTTTCTGGTGGTCAAAGCCGGCGGAGTCCCAGAACCTATCCTCACTTTCTGGTGGTCAAAGCCGGCGGAGTCCCAGAACCTATCCTCACTTTCTGGTGGTCAAAGCCGGCGGAGTCCCAGAACCTATCCTCACTTTCTGGTGGTCAAAGCCGGCGGAGTCCCAGAACCTATCCTCACTTTCTGGTGGTCAAAGCCGGCGGAGTCCCAGAACCTATCCTCACTTTCATTTCTGCCCCACGTCTCCAGATTAGAGACATAGATCCCATTTGTACTCCTCCTCAAACTCAGCTCGAAAAAGACTTTCGTTTGAGGCAGAAAGCGTTACGGCTATTGTCGCAGGCACTGTTATCTCGTCAGCTCTCCCAATCCCTGCTTAGAACCATTGCGGCGATCCGAGACGAGAATGCGTGTAAGGCTCTGGAACTATCACGTAGAATCATGCTCCAGAATGCAGTTCAATCTTTGGGAGACATCAGAGTCGCCTTGTTTGAGGCGGTTCGGGCTAGACAGGACCTAAGAGTCCATTTTGTTAAGAAATTACCAGAAGCTATTGCCCGCCGAGTTCTTATGTCTGAGGTTTTGACACCCTCATTGCTATGCCCTGATGTCTGGAGTACGGTTTACAACCTAGCCACGTCTCGGACCGCTGCAAGTTCGGCACCTAAAGAGTTCAAGTTTCCAAAGCTTTTCTCCAAACCAAAGCAGCAATTTAAAACTCCCCATCAAGGTAATAAGTTTTTTCCCCCTAAGCCACAGCACTCCAAAGGCACTGAGTCCTGTAAGAGTAAAGGTGGTACCAAACCTGGTAAGTGGACCAAGCCATACCATAAATATAAATCAGGTCAGGGTTCTACCTCTAAATCACAAGGTTCAGCCTCCGCTAGCCAGGCGTCCAACCCCACACCTACCCAGTCAAAAAACTAAATCTTTTGCCAGTCTCCAATCACACTTTGGACAAGTTAGGTCAAAGCTCAGTAATGCCGGACAAGTCTACCCTCACAGGGACTTTCAGAGTATGTCACAAAGCGTGGCCGCGGCGGACTTGGGCTCGGACAGTGGCCCGCAAGGGCATAACCTGGAGGTGGATCAGACGACCTCAATTGCGCCTCCCACGAGCAACCACTCATGTATCTCTAGAAATAGAGTCGCTCCTCCAGGAAATGATCTCCAAGCAGGTCATTGTCCCAGTAGAACCAACTTGCCCAGTTTTTACCTCTCACCTTTTTCTAGTGCCGAAGCGGGACAGTGTTCAGAAGCGACCGGTCGTGGACTTGTCGCGTCTGAACGCTTACATTCACAACGCGTCCTTTCGGATGCTGACAGTGAACCAGATAAGGCTTACACTCCCACCGCAGGGGTGGATG
This sequence comes from Paralithodes platypus, assembly GCA_032716605.1. Taxonomy (NCBI): domain Eukaryota; kingdom Metazoa; phylum Arthropoda; class Malacostraca; order Decapoda; family Lithodidae; genus Paralithodes; species Paralithodes platypus. The sequence continues at coordinate 1,963,840 of CM064509.1, read as the reverse complement.
TGTTCTCTCGATCTAACCGACGCCTACTGGCATGTCCATGTGAACAAACGTTATCAGAAATTCCTAGCGATCAGGCTTCTCAATCAGACTTATGTCTTTCAAAGAATGCCATTCGGGCTCAACTTAGCACCACGAGTATTTACAAAACTTGTTCGGCAGGCTTTAGTTCCACTATTAAATCAGGGAATAAAGGTGTTGTGGTATCTGGACGACTGGTTAGTGGTAGCGGATTCGGAGGAGCTATGTCTTTCTTATGTCCACAAAGTTATGACTCATGTAGCATCCCTCGGCTTCAAGATCAACCTGGCAAAGTCCAATCTTGTGCCGACGAGGGTGATTCAGTGGATAGGACTGGTCTGGGACACAGCACATCTCACTCTCAGTCAAAGTGTGGACAACAGAAACAGATTTCGAAAGAAACTGTTCTGTTTCCTCCACAGCTCGACTACGACGAGACGGATGTGGGAGTCCCTGGTCGGCTCTCTCAACTGGATCCAACTAACTGTAAAGTTGGGCCGGTTGTAAGGAAAGAGATTAATACTGGAAGGCAACAAACATTTCCCGCTCTTGCCGGCGGGGGAGTTATGGCCTATTCCAGGGTTTATCCTCAACTTATTAGCGGTCTGGGCGAAGCACGAGACACTCTATTCAGTACAATATGGACCTCTCCTCCACCGACAGTGTGGGTAGATACCGATGCATCAGGGACAATAGGCTGGGGTTATCAGTCAAGCCTAGGCCATCAGGGTCAAGGTCTTTGGTCCCAATCCCTAGACTGTCACATCAATGTCCAAGAATTACTAGTCCCATTGTTTTTCCTCCAGGCACACGGCCCGGCGTTGTGGGGCAAGTCCATCGCTTTCCGAATGGACAATCTGAACGCAGTATCGTGCATTCAGAAGCAAGGGTCAACGAGGTCTCGGGCATTTCTCATGCTATCAGAGGAGATTTTCACACTGGCAGACAGTTTAGAAATTCATTTACATGCCTCGTACCTCCCGGGCATAGCCAATGTCTGGGCAGACACTCTATCCCGGCGAATGAGTACGAAGGCCGAATGGTCAATAAAGCAAACCATCTTCAATCAGGTGATTGCTCCAATGTACCATCCACAAGTGGATTTATTCGCGTCCAGGGAGACTCACAAGCTCCCTCTTTACCTGACCCGCCAGGAACCAACCCTGGCGGGGGGACCAGACGCATTGATGGTGGACTGGAACAAATGGAGTTCCATATATCTGTTTCCGCCTCCAGACGCATCACTCATGTGTCAGGTAATTCACAAGCTACAGAGCTATCGGGGCGCAGTCTCGATGATTGCGCCTCTATGGCCGGCTCAGGTGTGGTACGACCAGTTAAAGAAGTGGTGCGGGACCCCGACATCACTCCCGATATCGTATTTCCACTTGGACACAATTGGAAACCTAGAGACCTCGCTGACTTTTGCTTTTTGGACATTCAGAGAGCCAAGTGGCTGCCCCAATATGGCCAGAGTGTAACTTCTAAATTGATAGGTCAATATACAGAGTCTACCCAGCGACAATGCTCTTCTCATTGGCGTGCTTTCACTACTTGGGTTGTAGAAACCTCTCAGACAGACACTTCGGTTGCATTAGTTTTCAAATACCTGGATTATTTGTTTGAACATAAGCGTCTAGCAGTTAACACTTTAAAAAACCACTTGTCAGCTATAAAGATCCCCCTTTTTGATCTAACAGGTTTATCTATACCGTCGGCAGAGGAAAAGGGTTTCATGAGAGCATGTTTCAGGCTTCGTCCACCACCCCGCCAGCTCACACCTACCTGGTCCCCCAAATACACCAAGAACCCACCTTTTGAATTAATTCTTAAGAAAGCCGTGTTTTTGATGGCTCTTGCCTCAGGTAATCGGGTATCTGAGTTTGCGGCGATGTGTAACACACCTAATTGCCTTAGATTTGGGTGGCGCAATGCTGATGTACAGATTGCTCCGTCTCCTTCTTTTGTTGCCAAAAATGAACATCAGGATCATGTTTTTACTTCCTTTACTGTACCTGCCCTTAAACGCGGCGATACTCACCACATTCTATGTCCAGTACAAGCCTTGATTAAGTTAATCAGAGCATCCCAGCCTAAGCAACCGGGAGCTCTATGGGTATCTGAGAAAGGTACACGGGTTACAAAGCGAAGGTTGAGGGCCGCTTTTTACATAATTATTCGGTAGATGATATTGCCGAAACTAATTTATGGGCCTCCAATCAAACCTTTCTATCTCGCTATCTGTCAGTACACCTAGAAAGACCAAATCACACCTGTGTGGCCCTTTCAAAACAGGGGGGGGGGGATGTGTAACTACAAAGACACTAACACCCCTTCACCGAAAACTTGTGATATATATGCAAATATGTAAGACCAAAGGTTGTGATCTCTATTTACATTGTAAATCTTCTTTTTCTCTAGTAATTAAGAAAGATATATTTTTCTAGTCAAGAAAGATGGGATAACATAGGTTAATGTTTTGATATTATTTAAGAGTAATATGAGTGATATATACTAAAATACTATTACCTATGCAATTATCACAGCATACCTAAGTTATGGTTGCAATATTAAGAACAAGTGTCAAATGTCACATACTTTATTTTGTACATATTCGGAGTCACAAGCCTAGTGACATACATTATATGTTCAGTAACTCACGCTAGTCATGATTGTGTGTACTCGGTTAAGCAGTCACCCTGTGCGGGCCTTATAATCTGAGTCAATAACGTCACACTCTTAGTGATATTATAATCTAAGTCATGTTGAGAATCAGGTATTCGCCAACAAGGTGGGTTATACATAAATTACATAAGCAGTATCTTTATGCACACATCTGCTTACTCTTTCATATTTTTATATCTGTAAAAGCATTTACATATTGAAGAATACACGTTATTGTAAGTATACAATAAATATTTGAGTTGTCTTGGTGTTTCTGTGAAACCTTTGGATTTTGAGTTGGGAATACTTTCGGAGAGCGGGTTTTTAAGGGTCATCAGTACGAATGTCCCCCTCCAGTCTTAGAATTCTGGCAGTTCGTCAATGACGAAAGGGCCACTATTAAATTATAGGTTTGATTCCCAAGGGGAAGAGAGAAAACCTAATATTTATGAGTGGCCCCGGAGTCATTGACGAGTTCGGCCCTCCCACCATCCCCTTCCCATTCGTTGATATTTTGAGAAGTCTTGATATATCATTGAAGGACGAAATGATGCGGGGGTCCCGACGTCAGGCTGCGCACACCAAGAATATCCACGATTGTTGGAAGCTGTTTTTGACAACTTTAGTGTATTATTATTAGTTTTTATATTTTCTAAAAGTTTTTTTCTTTAGTGGTACCCGATCATTATGGCAATTCCATAAGAGATTAAGTGTGCACTTATGATGCGGGCCCCATCAAGCTACCTGCGCGGGCATTTCAAATGTGCGAACGCATGGAGTTTGAAAGGGTGCCTTCCTTTAAGGCAGTTCGTCAATGACTCCGGGGCCACTCATAAATATTAGGTTTTCTCTATTCCCCTTGGGGATCAAACCTATACTTTATTTACACCTTATTTTATTGTCTTTAGTACGCCGTAAAAAATTATGGGTTTGAAAAGGGTAATGCAAGTGTCCATAATAATCTATCCATATAAAGGTAAATTGGTGATAAAAAGCCCATCATATATAAGGATAGACAGTTACAGTAGATCACTAATAATTATCCAATGATATCTTATACAAGGATAGACATGTAAATCACCAATATTCTTAATGATCAAACAAGGATAGAAAGGCATATCACCAAACTACCCAATGATCTTATACAAGGATAGAAAGGTAAATCACCAATATACCCAAATATTATTTGTATTAGTATTATACAGTATACTAAAATATTATTTGTATTAGTATTATACAATATACTAAAATATTATTTGTATTAGTATTATACAATATACTAAAATATTATTTGTATTAGTATTATACAATATACTAAAATATTATTGTATTAGTATTATACAATATACTAAAATATTATTTGTATTAGTATTATACAATATACTAAAATATTATTTGTATTAGTATTATACAATATACTAAAATATTATTTGTATTAGTATTATACAATATACTAAAATATTATTTGTATTAGTATTATACAGTATAACCAAATATTATTTGTATTAGTATTATACAATATAACCAAATATTATTTGTATTAGTATTATACAGTATACTAAAATTGAGCCTCACAGAAGAGTCATAGCAGCTATAACCCCCAGAGGGTCCCTGTGTACTAGTGTGTAGGGAACAAATAGCACAGAGAAGAATGAAAATACAGTTCATTAAATCAAGGAATCATTCTAGTAAAAAGGAGTATAAATTAGTATTAGTGTTAAATGGTTGAGCATTCTCTTCACAAAATATAACATTACGAAGCGTGTTCCACACTTTGACAGTGGATGGTCTAAAACTTCTATAAAATTACGAAGTACTACTTCATAAGTTTACGAACGCCATACTATTCAGACATGAGGCATATCTAGTTAGTCGAGCAGGCCAAATTTAAGGTATATTAGAGTCAAAATGGAAGCAGTTTAAATCATAGAATGAGGGAAAAATAGATTGTGAGAGAGAAAGAGAGATTCAGAGTTTACTAAATTACTTGTTGAGTAGAAGACAAACAGAGAAAATTGGTTCACTTTAGGGTTAGATAGTTGGACAGAATGGAGGTGGGAATATGTTGAAAGGAGGGTGCCACGCACTCTCCGTAGGGGGGGGGGGGGGGGTATACACCGAGAGAGCTCTAAAGAACACTGATTATTGTAATGGCGATAGCAGAGTGAGAGAGATGCAAGACTGCAGCGTGTAGTGAGAGATTGTAGGGAATTAGTAAGAGGTGAGTTGATGAGACTAAATGCTTTTGACTGTACCCTTTCAAGAAATGCAGTATGGATGGAACCTCCCCACACATATGGGCAGTAATCGATACATGGGCGCACTGTATTGAAGAAGAAGCTGTGCGTAGGTAAAGAACCTGCACAGACGGTTGAGCATTCCTTACTTCTGGGAATCTGTTTAAGCAAGAGTGGTGATATGATCTTTCCAAGAAAAATCAGAAGAAAAAGAGACAAAGAATATTGAGAGAAGACGAAGGGTTGATGTTGTATATTGTATGTAAGTACTGTATATCCTGATTTGTAATACACCATGTGAGAAGGAATTCAATTGCTTTACGTTAGGGTTGATTGGATCGTGGGACTACAGAGAGAGAGACGCTGTACCTTTGGAGCGGAATAAACGGCTTGTAACCGCCACGATGTTTTATTGGCTACCACAATTGGCGACGAGGACCATGGAGTACCTGGACTGCAGTAGTCAAATGGATTAGGCACACAAGATTAACGAGAAGCTATTCCCGGGGTCCCAGACTCAAGGTTAAGTTGTATGCTGGGCAGTTGGAACGTTGACGGCTTGGGGCCTGGGAGTCTTGTTCGTCATGGCGGGAACAGCATCACAGTTTAAAATTGAACGTTTTGACCCAACGAAGATTTCTATAGAACTATGGCCGAGTTTATTAGAAGCTAATTTTGCTCACTTGGCTGTAACAGAGGCAGATCAAAAGAAAAATGTGTTGCTAGTGTCTGTTGGTACCGAGATTTACAGTGTGTTAGGCAACCTTTGTGCTCCAGATTTGCCTCATACTAAATCTTACAGTGAGCTAGTAGCTGCTCTGAAGAAACATATTATCATCAAACCCTCATATCACCGTAGTTTGCTAGCCTTCCAGCAAAGAAAGAAGAAGACGGGAGAACATTTAAATGAATTGTATGCAGAACTGAAGGCCTTAGCTAAAGACTGTAATTTTGGAGAACAATTTGATCCAAGAGTGCGAGATCAGTTGTTTATGGCGGTAGAGCAGGAAGTATATTTTCCAAATTTAGTACAGTAGCTGAAAATTTGGACTTACAGTCAATGACATCCACGGGAATTTTTGAAAGGATGTTAAACATGGAAAAAGCATTTGTTGGAGAAAGGAGTGAGTGGCAGCAAGTAAGAGCTGTGAATGTTGGACCTAGACTAGGAAAACCACTTTGTCGTCATTGCGGATTCCCTCACGAGAGCAGCATGTGCCGTTTCAAGGATTTCACATGCCATAAGTGTAAAAAGAAGGGATATTTAAAAAGAGTGAGTGGTTCTGTGAAGCATGACTATGGGGAGGAGTATCAGAACAATCCAAAACTAAGGACAAAGAACAGTAAGGGGACTACTGGCAAAGACTCAGGAGATCCCAAGAAATATGCTAGAGGTACAAGACCAGTGAGGGTACTTATTGACCCAGAGGCACAGGACAGCTCGGAAGAGGATGGAGAGGGACAACTGTTGACGGTGAAGGAGTCTGTATGTGCGGTGAAGGCAGAGATTTTCAATTTTGTAATAAATGAAAAGCAGGTACCCTTGGAGATTGATAGTGGCGCATCAGTCTCTACTTTGACATCGGATTGGGCTAGGTTATTGAAGCTGGAGGTTGAGCCTTTAAGGAAGAGATTAGTGGCTTATGATAATTCTACTGTACAGGTGATAGGTAAATTGCAGGCACTGGTCAAATACAATGGTAAGGAGGTGAGTCAGCCCTTTTATATAGTTGATTCCTCAAATAACAATTTATGCGGGAAGGGTCTCATGGCCAAAGTGGGGATTCATTTGGCTGGATTATACCAAAATTCCAAAATTCAGCAGGTTCAAGAGGCAAGCCATTTATTAGACCAGTACTGTGTTAACCCTAGCAAGCCTATCTCAAGCATAGTAGCCAAGGTACAGGTTAAGAATGATGTTTCTCTAAATTTATGAAGGCTTGCACAGTTCCTTTTTATCATAAACCAATGGTTGAAGATGCTTTAGATAAGCTTGTTAAGGAAGATATTTTGGAACCAATTTCTTGTAGTGAGTGGGCAGCAACAATTGTACCAGTTCTGAAGGCTGACCAGAAATCAATGAGAATATGTGGTGATTTTAAAGAACTGAATAAGCAAATTAGGTGTGATAAGTACCCTCTTCCTAAGATTGAAGAGTTATTATCAGGAATTGGTAACGGTAAGGTATTTCCTAAGATTGACCTGCAGAATGCTTATTTAGTATTGGTTCCTTCGTCAATGACGAAGAGCCTATACTATATATAGGCTGAGATTCCGAGACCCGTTCGGGATTCCCCGGAGTTCTTATCACAACCGTTGCGTATATAGCATAATAAACAATCCTTGGTTAATACCCAATAAATCTTACCAAGGGCTCGTCATTGAAAATGAATACCACTAGAAATAATTTGTTTAAAGAAGAATCTATCATTTCAAACCTCCCAGTGCCTCAGCCCTCCAGCTATGCTGTTGTCATGCTTCCCTTGCACGTGATGCCAGATTTCCTAGCGTGTTTATCTGCCTCTTTACGGTTGTGATCCAGGCGAGTCGGACGTGTGCCCCCTTGCTCTGGGCGTCTCAGCGTTTGCCTGGCTTTCTCACTCCTAGTGAGTCCTTGTTATATATTATTTGAGTTAGGTCCAAACATGAATTGAGTAATCGCCTGTATGTTTCAGAGGGCCACCGTCCACGCCTGTCCACACCGAAAGTATATGGGTACCGCTTCGCCATTCTTAATACGTGTTATTTGTCGTAGTAAGTGATTATTGTTATAATAGGCTATATTCTATACAATGCTTGCATTTAATTATTTACTTATTGTAGGCTATTATTCACCTTATTCGTGTGCCCTCAGGCTACACGTTGAACTCTTAAGATATTATTAATTCAAAGTTTTCTTTGTCGTAAAGTAGCCTACATTATTCCCGAAATACTACTTGTATTAAATTTTCAAGGTCACTTCGCTTTTATAGTTTGCTTGCTTCTAACATTTTATAGTTTGCTTGCTTCTAGCATTACTTCGAGCTGATAGATTCTTAGCTAGACTTATTGATTCCCTTATATGTCACATGCTCGTACCAGTTACTTATTTATAAGGCCATGCTTGTTCGCCACCTCGAGCAAGTGTCCACGAGGCGGCCAATAGGCCTAACTAGCTCGGCTTCCCTCTACTGAATTTTACATAAGAGATCAATTGTTCTCTTCCTATACGAGTGTTATGTTATGAAGTGCTTCAGATTCCTATGCAATTATGTGTTCATTTCTTAAAATAGAAAGAGTTTGCATGAAAACAAAGTTTCCTCTAGTGCAAGAGCACCACTAACCCTATACAGGTACAATTGCATGCTTCGAGTCCCGGAGTCGGCGGGGCTCCTGTGTCCCTCCATTCTCTCCGGGTCTCCGGGTTTTAGACCTCCGGGTACTAAATGGTTTCAAGGAAACCGAGGAAAAAAAAAAACGATGCACAAAGAAGTTTCGGTTAAATGGAGAAACAAAGTTTTCCTCCAGGTGCACAAAACACCAACAAAACCAAGGAACCAAAAGGTTCAGGTTAACATAAAGGAACGAGTGCTTCCTCCGGGTACTCCGAGTAATTCAAGTATTGTTATTGTTAATCCAAGTATTGTTCACATGTGTGGGGAGGTTCCTCTCACACCGCTCTCCTAGACAAAGTTGAAAGGAAGGCCTTTCGTATCATTAACTCCCGTCCACTCACCAACTCTCTGCAATCTCTCTCTCTCCGCCGCAATGTTGCATCTCTCTCGCTATTCTATCGCTACTATAATAATCAGTGTTCCTCAGAGCTATCCCAGTGCATACCACCTCCTTTACGTAGGACACGTGGTACCCGTCTTGCAACTCAATCCCACCCCTACTCTGTGCAACTCTCCAACCCAAGAGTGAAACGTTACTCTCAAACTTTCTTCTACTCAACAGCTGAGCTCTGGAACTCTCTCCCAGAATCAGTCTTTCCCTCTTCCTATGACTTAAATTGCTTCAAACTCTGTGTGTCCAGGCATTTTGGCTCGAACGTCCCTTGATTTTGGCCCTGTCACTCTTTCAACTATGGGGGAGGCACTCGCTATAGGCAGTTATGCCTTTTGCCTCCCTCAATCACATAGAAAAAACAAAAATACAAAAATACAAAAAACCAAGGAACAAAAGTTCAGGTTAAATTAAGGAACGAGAGCTTCCTCCGAATACTCCGGGTACTCCGGGTACTAACAAAAACCAGGGAACCAAGAAGTTCAGGTTAAATTAAGGAACAAGGCTTCCTCCAAGTACTCCGGGTACTAGGGGTACTCCGGGTACTCCGAGCAATACTGAAAACCAGGGAACCAAGAGGTTCAGGTTAAATTAAGGAACAAGAGTTTCCTCCAAGTACTCCGAGTACTCCGGGTACTCCGGGTACATACTAAAGACCCAAGAGGTTCAGGTTAAAATTAAAGAACAAGAGCTTCCTCCAAGTACTCCGGGTACTCAGGGTAAACACTGACAACCCAGGAACCAAGAGGTTCAGATTAAAATAAGGAACGATAGCTTCCTCCAAGTACTCCGGGTAAACACTGACAACCCAGGAACCAAGAGGTTCAGATTAAAATAAGGAACGATAGCTTCCTCCAAGTACTCCGGGTACTCCGGGTACTCCGGGTAAACACTGACAACCCAGGAACCAAGAGGTTCAGCTTAAAATAAGGAACGATAGCTTCCTCCAACAACTCCGGGTACTCCGGGTAATACTGAAAACCAAGGAACCATGAGGTTCAGGTTAAATTAAGGAAGGAGTTTCCTCCAAGTACTCCGGGTACTCCGGGTATTCCGGGGGGGGGGGGGGGGAAACAATGTTTTCCTTCAGAAACAAATATCCGATGTACCAAAAGATTCCGGTTAAATTAAAGACCAACGTTTCCCTCCGAATTCTCAATGTAGAACATTGAATGGAAACAGAAGGGAGGAGAGTACTCCAGTGGCATTTATGATAGCCTATAGACTATCCCACTTAAATCCATTCTTATATAAGATGTAGCGAATATGCTACCCGACTCTTTAAAAAAAAAAAAAAAAAACATTCATAGGGCCAACAAGCTACTCGATATTGCATGGGCCATATACATAATGAACTGGTACATGTTTTTGTTCTTAGCTCTTATATTATGTAACATTGATTCTTGGCCTTTTCTATGACAGGTGGGCCATAGCTCTTCACAGTCATCTACGCCCCCTCACCCGAGCCACAACTGTGATCAGCTCCAGGAGTCACCCACGTCCTGGATCGCTGGACAGGCGCGTGGCCCTCTCCAGTGGGATCGGAGAGTGGCTTCTCAGGTTTTTCTAGACCTGAGAGGATGTCGGGACCCAAAACGGCGACTTCAGCCTCGACCATGGTGCAGTGGTGCGGGGTCACAAGATGTGACAAATTTCCCCTTCTTGGCCATACGAGATGTGTATGCCATGTGTCTTGTGTGGATCGTACATTGGATAAGTGGGCTCCTAAAAAGTGTGCAAATTGTGCACTCTTCGTGAAACACTACCACAATCCGAGTGGCCATATAACAGCAGCGGGTGCGACTCAGGTATTACTGAACATTTGGGATGAGGTAAGAGTTTATATATCATCAACTTTGAAAAAAGTCCCAGACATTGCCAGTAGGGACTATATTTATTTCTTAAACATTCCAGAACACACGTCCCAACGCTCTCGAAGCTCTGTGTCTTCCCCAGCATCCTCTAAAAAGAGGTCTATACCTACAAAATCAAAAGACACTTCCCCCCCTCACTGTCCTCTCCCCAAACGTGTTAAGCTTGACCTAGATAAAGATGTGTCATTTAGTAGCACTGCTGATACGGTGCACCTCTCAACAAGTCCTACCCCGCCACCTTATACCACTGCCGAGGTCCATCACTCACAATCATCCCCAGTGGGACAAGTGTTTTCAGAGTTTATTGAACAGGCCCTTCCCCGTACAACTAGAACCACAACAACCCCAGCCCGATCCCTTTCAATTGGAAACGTCAGGTAGTGTGGAGGAGGAGGTGCCTTACGATGATTTTAATGTGAACTACATAGATGATAGCGAGGGACAGGATGGGACAGAATACCTCGGAGAGATGGGGGCTCCGGTTCTTTCCGACCCGGAGGACAGGGGGCCCCATGCCTCTGATCCTTCCCCAGCTTCCTGTGAGGAGCAACCAGACCTGCCCTCCGACACTGAAATTCTATCTTTTGATGAACTTGTATAAAGGGCGGCCGTAGCCACGACTGATAAGCTTACCTCCAGGTTAGAAACTTTGTTCCAAACAGAAGTGCTCAATGCAATTGATTCTAAATTTAGTCAGATACAAGAGTCTCTGACGCCCCAGGTTAAGCTGTCGTCTAGGCTGGTGCCCCCTACACTGCCAACTATTCCCTTACAGCCTGTCCCTGTACAATTTAAGACCACCACGCCGCCTCGCCCCTCGGAGTCAATTGACCATAGTGCTCCTAAACCGATGAATCCAATAATTTCCACCCTTGACAGGTCGGGGCTATTCCTAGCCCCGATCACTCCAGTTGCCCTGGAAGTGGACCCAGAGTTGCTCAAAAACCAATGCCTTTGCTGTATGGCCCTGCCCGAGTTTGGCAACCAGTCACTGGACCTTTGACACCAGAAGGTGCGGAAACGGGGATCGCTGAGCTTTTCCCGGTACCTCCATCATGGGTCGTTGAAGTGAATGAGTTAAAACAACTGTGGGCAAAAGACTCTGAGGGACGAGTGCTGGACGTGGTCGTGTCTCCTTTCCCTTCCATGTCTGATATTCAATTTTTCGTGTACAAACCTTCTCCAGTATTTTCGGCCATGAAATCCTTGAAGCCTTGGTCTGATTTCTCGAAGCTTGACGCTCATAATGCCATAAAGTCACTTTCCTTTCCTACAAAGATAGAAACTGTTGCTACGGACCCTCAGTCTCCCATGTTTAACTTAGAAGGTGTGGACCAACGTCCGTGGGTGGAATGGGCAGCAGAGGCTGCCAGATTTGCTTTATCCCTGACTGACAGATCCACTGGTAAGCTTCCAAATGAGGACCATAAATTTGCTTCTTGTCATATAAGATCTGACGATTCACTACCAACTAGCTTCTGGGAGTTTCTACGGGGCCCCAAAATAATTTGTCGTCCGCTAACTGATCCTCTGCTGTCTACCCCCTCCCAGTTTCTTCTTGAGAACGACCTGAAAGCACGTCAAAAGGCCCACAGGCTTCTTTCTAATTTTCTACTAAATAGACACCTGTCTGAATGTATGAGATTAGTGGGGGATTCCATTACTAATAGTGATTCTAGAGCCGCTTTAACTCTCGTCCGAAAAGCTCAATTAGCAAATTCACTTATGCTGGGGGGAGACATTAGATTATCCCTGTTTGATGCTGTCAGAGCGAGACAAGACCTTCGGCTACAACTCTCTTGTAACCTACCTAAAGATATTAAAGCACGCATTCTTTCTTCCCCCATTTTCTCTAACAGACTAATGTCAATTGACACATGGCAGGAAGTTAGTACACTCCTCATGTCTTCCTCTTCTGCTGCTTTCAGAGCTAACTTCATTAAATATCAACCTCGGAAACCTAAGCGGGACTGGCCCCCACACAGTAGAGGATGGAAGCCCTTGGCTTCCATTGAGACTCCTCGAGGGGCGAGCCAGATGCCCTTTCGAAGTAGAGGGCGAGCCAGAGGCAGGGGTAACTATGGGCAACAAAGTCGGGTTAGAGACTTCATGCCTTCAGGCTCCACGTATGTTGCCCAACCCCAGGCAGGCTGAAGCCAGCCTAGCCAGGCTCCGCCCTACCAAAAACAACAAACACAACAACCCTACCAACAACTACAAACACGACAGCCATACTACCAACAACAACACCGGGGTCAGTCTAATAAGCCTCCCCAGCAGAAACAACAACAACAACAGCCAAGGAAGTTTCGCTCAAAAAACTAATACCCCTCCAGGACTCCCTCACTACCCTCCTCTCACAAGCTCAAACAGGCAATTTCCATGTGTGTTTTCAGAATTGGCCGACCCGGACCTGGGCGCGCCGGGTAGTAAAGAAAGGGTTGTCCTGGGCGTGGGCTCACCACCCTCCACTCAGAGACCCAACAAATACAATTATCCTTTCACCAAATGTCTTAGAAGTAATCCAGGAACTATTGAAGTCGAAGGTATTAGTGCCAGTCCCAAAAGACACCAAGATTTTCCTTTCCCGCGTGTTCCTTGTTCCCAAACGAGACAGCTCAAAAATGAGGCCAGTCATAGATCTCTCATTACTCAATCAATACATTCAGAATTTCAAATTTCGCATGCTCACAGTGTCTCAGATACGGCTAATCCTTCGTCAGGACGTGTGGCTGATAACGTTGGACCTCAAGGATGCCTATTGGCACATTCCGATCTCAAAAAGATACCAAAAATTTCTTGCCATACCCTTCCAGAATTCAGCGGTAATGTTCACCCGCCTTCCATTCGGGTTAAATTTAGCTCCCCGAGTGTTTACAAAGTTTGTGAAACAGGCCCTACTCCCTCTGGCCAAGGAAGGTATAACCTTTCTCACTTATCTCGACGATTGGGTCATAGTGGGCAATTCCCCGGACCAATGTATCAGCCACACGCTCCGAGTATGTCAACATGTAATAAATCTAGGATTTCAAATAAATGTAGACAAATCAGGCCTGATTCCAACTCAGAGGGCGGAACGGGTAGGTCTGATATAGGACACCCAACTTCTCACGTTGCAACTAAATCCCTCCAATGCCCGGCGCCTTCGGGCAAAGTTGTTCCGGGTTCTACACTCCTTCAATATAACACGGAGAATTTGGGAGTCCCTTATCGGCTCCCTCAACTGGATGCAATTAACAATTCCCTTGGGGCGCCTCAAGCCAAAGAGGTTGATAATACTAGGCAACATGTTTTTCCCCCCTCAATCACCTCACATTTTACACACCATTCCCCCCATCATACACAAACTTCTCAGTTTCTGGGTCTCTCCAGAGGCTTTGAAGTCAGCCATGCCCTGGTCGACGCCTCCTCCCACAATCTGGATAGATACGGATGCAGCGACATCCAAGGGATGGGGCTACCAATCATCCGAGGGGCACCAGAGTCAGGGTTCTTGGACACCCTCCACACACCACCACATCAATTACCGGGAGTTGTCAGTACCTCTGTTCTTCTTAGAAGCTCATGCTCATTCACTAACAACCAAGTCCATCGCATTTCGCATGGACAACACCACAGCAGTAGCATGTATCAACAAGCAAGGCACAACACGATCTCTCACCCTTCACCGTCTAGCCGAAAAGATTCACAAGCTAGCACACTACCATTCAATCACGATACAAGCCTCGTACCTCCCGGGAACGGCCAACCTTTGGGCAGACGCCTTATCCCGGGGCAAGAGTACGTCAGTAGAATGGGCACTCAAACAGGAGGCCTTCAACCAACTCATACTTCCTTACCATCCACAAGTAGACCTTTTTGCATCCCACACGTCAGCAAAGACCCCTCAATATCTGATCCGGTGGTCTGTAACCCCGGCGGGGGGTCCGGACGCCTTTTCCGTCAATTGGAACATGTGGTCGTCCATCTACCTGTTCCCTCCCCCGGACACGACCCTCATGTGCAAAGTCATCCATCACCTCAGGTCATACAAAGGGCGAGTGTGTCTCATTGCACCAGTTTGGCCCACACAGGCATGGTACAGCCAGCTGTGCCTGTGGTGCCCATCTCCAGTAGAAATTCCAATCTCTCAATTCCACTTGGACTAAATTGGAAGCCTGCAGACTTGTCTAAATTTTGCATTATGGACGTTTTCCGGGCCAAATGGCAAAGAGCAAAGTACGATCCTATTTTACATCCTAAACTCAAAGCCCAATATACGGAAGCAACTCTCAGGCAATATGAATCACACTGGAAGAGTTTTACTACCTGGTTGGTGGAGTCCAATCAATGCAATCAGTCGGCCGGCCTTATTATTTTGTATCTAAATTACCTTTTTGAACATAGATATCTGTCGGTGAATACCTTAAGAAATCATCTTACAGCCATTAAAGAACCGTTCTTTGACCTGACTGGACTCCGCCTGCCTCCTAAAGATGAAGCCGGTTTTATTAAGGCATGTTTTAGGCTCAAGGCCCCCCGAAGGCAATTGCTCCCCCAGGTCACCTCAATTAGACCGAGTTTAGACAGAGTTTTAACACAATTAGCCTCTAGATCATATTCTGTGAACCCTTCATTAGCTAAACTGACAGAAAAATGTGTCTTCCTCTTAGCACTTGCCACAGCTCAGCGAGTGTCAGAGCTAGCAGCAATGTCTAGATCCCCCAATTGTTTGCAATTCCAGGCCCTAAACCAAAGTGTAACTATAGCCCCTGCTCTGGATTTCATAGCAAAAACTTAACACGAGGGACACATTTTTACTCCTTTTACTATTCCTGCCTTGAAACAGGGCAATCGGCACCACCCCCTTTGTCCTGTTCAGGCATTGCACTCTTACATTAAGGCCACGAGACCATTGGTTGCCTCACACCTGTGGATCTCTCCAGATGATCAGACTCGCCTCTCGAAGAGACACCTTGCCTCCATAATTGTCAAAGTAATCCAAGCGGCGGAACCGCGGTCAGTGGCTAGAGCCCACGATGTCCGGAAATGGGCAACTACAGTCCGCTTTCTGAATAATTATTCTATACAGGACATTTCTCAAACGGGGGTTTGGTCATCTCATAATACCTTTCTGTCAAGGTATTTGTCTGTTCATCTGGCGAGACCTTCAGTTCCATGCGTTGCACTACGCCAACCTCATATTCCATAAGATGAAGGTTCTTACGGTGCATGGATATGCCTTCATTCTTCGAGTCCCCAAAAGGGATAGGGGGGGGGAAGGTAGAACAAAACGAAGTAGGAAGACAATGAGTTTTCCTTACATAATGAATAAATATAAACTGTATGTGGGGAACAAGTATAGACAAATAGTTTATGTTATACTGGCTACAATACAAGCACAGAATTTCCTTGTATCATACTAATTTTGTACAAGCTTAAGGAGCATTATAGATTGGCAATGTTTATTATAATTTGACGTCTTATTCTCATCACCATAGAGTGATCAAGTAGACAGACAAAGGGTCCTCTTCTATAATGAATAAGCATACGTTATAAGTATGACATACATAGTTTCCGTTTTATACAAATACAAGAACAATTTTCTTATGTTATACTATTGTTTTTCCAAGCTCTAGGAGCATCATGATATACAAATATTTTGTGACCTGACAACATAATGTCATTTGTATAATTGTACATCTCATTCTCATCAACAAGTTTGATTAAATAAGAGGACGAAGAATCCTCTTCTAAAACGACTCAGTAGGAGTTGTATATGTTGTATAATTGTGAACGAATAGTTTATCGTACACCAATGCACACAAAAGATTTTCTTACTATTCTGTACAGATCAGGGAGCTTATAATTTGGGAGAGTTTTATGAAATTAAAGCATACTTTCATAAAAGATTTTTACATCTAATTCTCCTCGTCCAAAACATTCTAAGTTATAACTATTCTTACATCTTTCCTTCTTTCTGAGGCTTCCCAATGTACCCGCCTCTTCTTTTATAATTAAATTTAAATTTGTCCCGGTGTCAGCCTATCTGTTAATTGGTTCTCTCGATATACATTGAACATCTGATGTCCCACCTCCGGTCGTGATATTCTAGGCTCTTCGTCATTGACGAAGGAACCAATACTAAATTACGGGTTTGACAACCCGTAGGGAAGGTAGGAAAACCTTCTATTTAGGAGTGGTTCCATAGTCAATGACGCAAAGGTTCCCTCCCACCTTCCCCTTCCCATGCACATGCCCAACTTGATATAACATTTGAGGCAGATAAACACGCTATGAAATCTGGCATCACGTGCAAGGGAAGCATGACAACAGCATAGCTGGAGGGCTGAGGCACCGGGAGGTTTGAAATGATAGATTCTTCTTTAAACAAATGATTTCTAGTGGTATTCATTTTCAATGACGAGCCCTTGGTAAGATTTAATGGGTATTAACCAAGGATTGTTTATTATGCTATATACGCAACGGTTGTGATAAGAACTCCGGGGAATCCCGAACGGGTCCCGGAATCTCAGCCTATATATAGTATAGGCTCTCCGTCATTGACTACGGAACCACTCCTAAATTATAGGTTTGACTCCTGTAAGGAGATAAAGAAAACCTAATATTTAGTAGTGGCCCCGTAATCATTGACGATTATGCCTATTACATAAGGCACCCTCTTCAAACACTCATCCGCCATAGTTTAAATCTACCGCGCAGAGCATACAAAATTTGAGGAGCCTTCATCATGAGCGCACGCAACCTCACTCATGGCTCAGTCATTATGAATTGGGTTCTCACTACGAAAAAACTTCGTAAACAATAAAAACAAAAACAAAATAAGAATAACTATTCAATAAGCTTTCCATAATATCGTGGATGTACTTGTGTGGATCTTTGACCAGACGCTGACTCAGGCGTCATTCTTCCTTCACTGACATATCAAGTAAAACAAAATCCTTAATACATCAACGAATGGGAAGGGGATGGTCGGGAGGGCCCCAGTCGTCAATGATTACGGGGCCACTACTAAATATTAGGTTTTCTTTATCTCCTTACAGGAGTCAAACCTATAATTTATTAGTGGCCCCTCCATCATTGACGATTATGCCTGATATCTAAGACTGGAGGGGGACATTCGTAATCATATCATAACTCTAGTAAAAGCAGATAATCAAACAACCACATAGTATTCTTACTTCGAAAAGATATATATTTATTGGCGCAGCACATATATACAAAAAAGGGGTACAAGCAGGAGCGTGCTTCAAAGAAGCCTGCTTGATAAAAAAGGGTTAACTCTTGAGACTCTGCGAACAGATCTGTAAGTTAATAAGGCACCCCACTCAACATAAGTGGTGAAAAATAACAAACTTATAAGTTTACATGTGCACATATAACCCCATAATACTAGTGGATACATCTTGCAAAATATATCCAATGCTTAAAATTAGATTGCTGTCACAGCTAAAACTACTTATAACAACACTGTTGTTTGTACTACCATTGTACTAGCACAATTTTCTGCACTGAATAGTACAGAGAAATTTTCACATCACAATACCCATAACTATTATCACAGCTCTCATACTCCGGCGGGGTCTAGGGTGTCCTATGTTACACTGACTGCACCCCCCCCCCCCCCTCCCCCCCTTTCCTTGAAATTTTAAATTAAACAAAAAGTGACTTAGGGGCCACCTAGACCCTCTGCCTTAACCCTTAAAAAGCGGCTCACCACTTAAGTCGAGTTAAATAAAGCTGGACTATGTGGCGGCGCTCGACATAGGTCGAGTGGCAATTTCAGCACGTAATGTGGCTGAGAGAGAGAGACAAGTGGTGGCAGGAGACTAGCGAGCGTATGACTGCTCCAGACCACCGCGGCGAACCTACTGACACAAATCTCAGCTCCCTCCTCCCTCTCTCACTCGCTACATACTCAATTATGTACCGAAAGTACCGAATTACCTGCTTTTTGCACTCGCGTTGCACGGTTATTGCAAGAAAACTATCCATCATACAAGGATCGTTATGGTGTCATTCGAAAGCTCTGTTTATGCCCTTTCAGGGATAGATACTTGTTTTACGTTCTGGGTCTTATTTAGGCATGAAAATGATCACGTAAACAGCCCTATTTTGGCTAAAAACACCCCGCTGGGCGGTACACATAAATAAACCGCATAGGCCGCTCGTAAGGTGTTAAAGCTATACATGGCAAGGAAGGTTTGTCTAGAGCTACTGACAGGTATCGAGTCAAAAACGTATGATTAGAGGCCCACAAATGTGTGGACGTAATATCTTCCACAGAAAAATTCTTAAGGAAACGCAAAGAGGCTGCCCATTTGCGTAAATCGTGGGCCCTACCCACAACGCCGGGATTACTCTCTTTAATGACCTCGACCAAGAGAGAAGCCAATCTACGTTTCAGCAAGCGCTTACCCGTACTTGCTACCCATAAAGCACCCTGGGGGTTTAGAGGAGCTACTCTCAAATATTTGGTTAGAGCCTGCACTGGACATAAATTATGGTGCACCTTTCCCCTTTTCAACGCTGGCACCGTGAACTCTGAAAACACGTGTTCACTGTGCTCATTCTTGGCTATGAACCCTGGGGAAGGTGCAATGTGAATACACTCATTAAGCCTACCAAACCTGAGGCAATTAGGTGTGTTGCTCATCGCCGCCAGCTCAGATACTCTGTTCCCGGTGGCCAAAGCCATAAGGAATACTGCCCTTTTTAAGAGTAATGTAAAATCTGCAGTATTTTGGTACAGACGGGAATGAAGTAACGACAATGCTTTGTCCAGAGACCAGGTAGGCATGAGCTGACGGGGAGGTGGACGGAGTTTAAAACATGCCCTCATAAAACCTGTTTCCTCCGCGACTGGTATGGCGAGACCGGTAAGGTCCCAAAATGGCATCCTAATCGCTGTTAAGTGATTTTTTAACGTTACCACAGATAAACGTTTCTGCTCGAACAGATAATTTAAATAATTAAAAACCAAAGCCACCGAGGGCACAGTTTGTTCTGTCCTAAGGATCCAAGAAGTAAAGGCTTGCCAATGTGATTGATACTGTCGTTTTGTAGACTGGGTATATTGATTCATGAATTTATTGGTCACGTCTCTACCATACGGTACTAGCCACTTGGCCTCCTGAATGTCCATAATGCAAAAGTCAGCGAGGTCGCTAGGTTGCCAATCGTGTCTAAGTGGAAAAACCCGACCGGGAGCGACACCGGGTGCGGGCACCACGTTTTCAATTGCTGGTACCACAACTGCGCCGGCCACAGGGGCGCGATTAGCGAGACTAAGCCCCGATAATCTCGTAGTTTGTTTACTACTTGGCATATTAGAGACGCGTCTGGCGGCGGAAACAGATAAATGGAACTCCACCTGTTCCAGTCTGTCACCAGGGCGTCTGGCCCACCTGCCGGCGTTATCGTCCGGCGGGTGAGGTACATTGGGAGTTTGTGAGTCCCCTCTGACGCAAACAGATCCACTTGTGGATGGTAAGGCTCCGCAATCATTTGGTCGAAAATGGTTTGCTTGAGCGCCCATTCTACTGTTGTGCTCTGTCTCCGAGACAGAGCGTCTGCCCAGACGTTTGCTACGCCTGGGAGATAAGATGCGTGAAGATGAATGTCCAGCCTGTTGGCTAGAATAAAAATCTCTTCTGACACGTTTAGCAACTTCCGAGATCTCGTTGACACTTGTTTCTGAATACAGTGAACCGCATTAAGATTGTCCATTCTGAAGGCCACCGACTTGCCCCGTAAAGCAGAGCCGTGAGCCTGAAGGAAATATAAGGGGACTAGTAATTCTTTGACATTGATGTGGGAGATTTCTAACTGGGACCAAAGCCCTTGACCCTGGTGCCCTTGGTTTGACTGAAAACCCCAACCAATCGTCCCTGACGCATCCGTGTCTACCCATACCGTCGGCGGAGGAGAGGTCCATGACATTACTGAGTGCAACATTTCCCTCTTCGCCCAGACCGCTAGTAAGTTGTAGATTAATTTTGGTATGGGCCATAATTTTTCCGCCGGCAATAGCGGAAAAAATTTGTTGCCCTCCAATATTAAACGCTTTACTTTCAACCGGCCCAACTTTACAGTTAGTTGAATCCAGTTGAGAGAGCCGACCAGAGACTCCCAGATTCTCCGTGTCATAGTCAGACTGTGAAGGAACAGGAACAGTTTCCTGCGAAATCTGTTTCGATTGTCCACACTCTGACTCAGAGTGAGAGCAGCTGTGTCCCAAACCAGCCCTATCCACTAAACTACTCATGAGGGAACAAGGTTTGACTTTACCAGATTTACCTTGAACCCTAGAGTTTTGACATGATTTAATGTTATGTTAACATGATTTATGCATACTTGCTCCGTCTCTGCCACCACTAGCCAGTCGTCTAGGTACCACAAAATCCTGATCCCTTGTTTTAACAATGGCATCAGGGATTGCCGAACTAATTTCGTGAATAAGCGAGGTACAAGTTTCAATCCAAATGGCATCCTCTGAAAAACATAATTTTGATGCCTGATCCGTAAGGCCAGAAATCGTTGAAATCTTTTGTTTACCGAGACGTGCCAATACGCGTCTGTCAGGTCTAAAGAACACATCCATCCTTCCGGCGGAAGTGTTAGCCTGATTTGATGCACTGTCAACATCCTGAATGACTCGTTGTGAATGTGAAGGTTCAGATAAGTCAGGTCTACGACGGGTCTCATCTGAACACTGTCCCTTTTGGGTACCAAAAATAGCTTGGATGTGAAGACTGGGTAATTTTGAGGGACCGGGATGATGACATTCTTGGCGATCATTTCCTTGATCAGTGACTCCACCTCTAATGAAACTAGATTCGCCGTTGTCGGCTGACGTAAACGAGGTCGCCGGAGCCACTGCCAAGTGATGCCTTTACGTGCCACCATCCTTGCCCAAGTATTTAACGGCCATGCTTGGTGACACGTTCGGAACGACCCAGTTAGCAGACAAGGGTTCGCCGGCTGTACTACCCTCGGATCCACCCGCCTTGAGACCGGCCCGGGAGTGAGAGAGACTTTAGTTTTTTTATGGTGGTGGTGGACGCTTAGCCGGCTGGCCGGCGTTGGCAGAAGACGGGCCCTGACCTGGTTTGTTTTAGCCTCGTCCTTTCTGACCTGTAAACTTACCCTGTCTATACCTGTACTGACCTTGGGGGGAAGAGGACTTAGGTTGGTGAAAGAGCTTAGATCCCCCCGGCTGCGCTTTTGCGACTGGCTTGGGTTTGGGAAAGTTAAAGGCAGGTTTCTTAGAAGGGGTGGGACTATGTTTAAAGGCCTGAGCCATATTAAAAACAGTTCGCCACACATCTGGGGACATTAAAGAGGGAGTTAGCACTGGTGACATGACCACCTGATTCGCAATTCGATCAGGAAGTTTCCTTACCAGGGACATCCTGAGATCTTGTCTCGCCCGTACTGCCTCAAGCAAGGCTGTGCGGATATCACCCAACGACTGAATCGATGTCTGAAGGAGCAATCGCCGAGATAGTTCAACCGATCTTCTGGCATCCGCGTCTGCGATTGCCTGAGTGGATCGTAGCATCGATTTTGCCACCTGGTGCGTCACAATGTATTGGGAGAAAAGTCTATACGCTTTCCCCCGTAGCCTAAATTCCCGGTCTAGGTGAGTTGGGGAAGGTGTAGTGAAAAGGTCCTTGAGTTCACATAGATTGATTTTGGGGGCAGCTAAGAAATCAAACAAAGCAGATGGGACTCCGCCAGCAGAACAGACTGGCATAGAGAACCAAGAATGACTGTCCTGAGGAATTTGGTGGGAAGATTTCGAGGTGAAGGTGGTCGCAAAGTTCTGAGCCTCCGTCTCCCATTCCGCCCAAGGTCCCGGGCCCAACTGCCCCACCTTCAACACTGGATTAGCGGCTGTGTCTGTGACAGTTTGCAAATCTAATTCTGGAGTGAGAGCTGACAGTGTTTTTATGTCATTAAAACCATCATGCTTGGACCAGTCAGAAAACAGTTTTGAAGCTGAGGCAGGGGGCAGGGCAGGTGTAGCAGTATATACAAAATAGTCCTGGTGATAATAGTTAGGAATGGCCTTAACATTAACATCTAGTACATTACCCAAATTATCCAAGGCTCGTAACTTTTTAGATTTATTGCCTTGGATTACCCACTCTCGTGGCACTGGAAGTTCCCCTGACAAGGTGGGCTGTGCGACCTCTGGTTTAGTGGGGATCAATTGTACCCATGACTCGTCTGGACCGTATAATAGGGGCATCGCTACCTTTCTTATCGGTGCTTTATCTAAAAGGGGCGGATTCACATCCGTTACAACCCTTACACTAGAAGTAGTCAGTGCCGCCGAAGCAGGCCTAGCGACCACAGATGGTGATATAGAGGGAGGGTGAGGAATCTTAGTTAAGGCAATGGAAGTAATCAGAAGCCGAACATTGGACCTTGTCATGGAAGCTCCCAGGTCTACTGTAGGAGTCTCCGGCTGTTGGCCAATTTTTTTTGTTAGAGCATTAACCAATAACCCATCTATTTCTTCTGCCGTGACAAATTTAATTGATGACGAACTCAGAGGTGAATTCATTCCGATCCTGTGCGTCGTCTAAAACTGAACCCGACTCCTGCACTTCCATGTCCGAGATTATAGACACCTCGTCTTTGTCATCTGGCTCCCCGTGAGAGGATTCCGCCGAAGCCGGAATCCCGTCGTGTTCCCAAGTCAAGTCTGGAATGGATGATGGGATCGCCGCGTCCCGGTGGACATCAGCCACTGTTTGTGTATCTTGAGCCAGACGTGGGCTTTCAGTCCCTGGTCGAGAATACCGCAATACCCCCAGGCCTTGGCCTGCACTCCCTTGGGAGTCCGATACTCCCTTAATCATGGAGCCCACACTTGACTCTGCTAGAGGACGATTACTGTCCACCGAACTCTCCAATTCTAAGGTTAGAATACTAATTGGTAAACTGTCTTTTGTTGCTGACACTACACTAGCCCCATTAGATTGAATACTAGATCTGTCGGGAGTAGAGGCATGACGAGAGGCACTAGACTCCGGTGAACGCCGGGAGGCCTTTCGTTCATGCGAATCTTTTTTGAAAGATTTGTGGCTACGGTGCGACCTAGAACTGCCTTTGGACTTTGTAGATTTCTCACTATAAACACTTGTGGACCCCTCTGTCTTGCTCTTCTTACTCGCCGGCGAAGAAGAGAGACTAGGCGGCTGCTGTCTAAGAGGTGACCTGGACCTGGATCGCGCCTGTGACGAGGAGGTTGCCACCGGGGGCGTAGGTTCTCGCGGTCTCTTAGATGTGCCTGGGGCTGGAGAAAGTGTAATACCCTGTCCAGTCTCTGCCGACTTTCGTACAGTTACTGTAGAGGGACGTTTAATAGGGGGGTGCTCAATTAGTAACTTATCCCAAAGAGTTACGTTATCGCATTGAAGTGACTTATGAGCCACTGTGGTAGTATAAGTGGTCATCTGCTGCCTAACCTCCCGTAAAGCGACCGCTGCGGTCTTATCATTGTCTAGCAAAACTTTATGGCTTAATTGAGAGCAAAAGGTACAGTTCCGCATAACCCACAGACCCCTTGAGCGGTCGAGACATTTAACACATTTAATGTAAAGGGTGTGTGCAAAGATAGGGATACCTGAACAGGAGGGCGTAATGCACAAAGTAAAAACAGGGGCAAAGGTAGCCCTGACAGAGACTGGTGGGAAACTTACTCCAGGTTATAGACCCGCTGGGACCCAGCTCTGGAAAAAAAGAAAATTTCCAGGAATTAATGCTCATAAGGTTAACCCAACATGTTCGCACACAAGTGTTAAATAACCCGCCGGGTAACGAGACGCTATACTTAATGACTACAGCTCGCTACGCGGTGGGGTTCCTAAGTAAAGATTTCAGAATATCTTAACCTGTCCAAAAGATTTATGAATACCCTCTGACATGATATAAAGACTAGCATGGCGTTTATAACTGATTTAGTCTTCCCGGTGGTGTTTGTTTCAAGATTTGATTTGGAAAAACACCCCTAAAAAGACGCCGGCCCCCGTATTATCTCGCAGATAAAAAAACTGGGAAGCCTGACAAAATACGAGATATGACTTCTCCCGAAGTGTTTTTTAGATCGCCGTATGTTGAAGGCGGCGATACAAAACGTATCCCTCAATTGTCTGGTCAACTATACTGAATTGCAAATTCGTTATTCCCACCCTTCCAAGGAGCACCCGCCGGGTGTGAATTTAAGTTAAAAAACGTTAGCCCCAATTGTGCCCTAAATCGCCGTATGTTGAAGGCGGCGATACAAAATGCATCCCTCAATTGTCTGGTCAACTAAACTGAATTTTGCAAATTCGTTAATCCCACCCTTCCAAGGTGCACCCGCCGGGTGTGATTTTAAGTTTATAACGTTAACCCCAATTGTTCCTATCCCCACTTCTTTGTAAAAGATCGCCGGGGAAGAAAACCAAACAACAACAGCCTAGCTTTTACTGGCTTTGCAAAACCGGGAAAAAACTACACACAACACGTGTCCGCATGAACACTGTTAGATGGGTACAGCCATCCCGCCGGGATTCATAGGGAGCCTGACACAGGCTCCACCACAGAGACGCAGTCCTGGAGAGCCTCAAACACCCACTCGCCAGGGAAACAAGCCTGTTTTTAAAACCACGCGTGGCTAAAACTCGGCAACCAGCCGGGTTTTTCACGGTGTAACCGAGAAAAAACCCGCCGGAAAAGGCAACCCACCCCGTCCAGATACCATCTGAACGTACCACAAGACCGTGGAGTTAGACAAAACACAACCAACCCCGGGCCCACAAAATAGTCCGTGGAATTAGCCAATACACAACTAACCCAGGACACATAAATAGTCCGTGGAATTAGCCAATACACAACTAAACCAGGACACACATGACACAGTAGTACATATTTATAACATAAATCAATAACACTTGTACATGTGGCAAAGCTACGAGAGGCTGGCTAGGCCTAAGCAGACGGACATAAAAGTAAACATTTCGTAATATAAACAAAAAGCACTGAATTATATCACAACAGAAACCACCGTCAACACACCACTGTAGCACACACTTCCGGCAAAGGGAAGAACTGACTCGGGACCCAGAAAAAACTTCACTAAGTGAATAAAAATACGCTGGGAACGTCAGCAAAAAACAAGCTACCTCATCAGAAAGATAAAAGGAAACAATAATAACGCGTAATGAAAGCCGCCTGCATCACAAAGCTAGCTAACTGTGAAAAAGTTCACATGTCCACAACAGGACCACGAGGGTACACCCGAAATAGATGACCCCAAAAACACGACCCAAAATACACTGCACTGTGGGCAACCCGCCCAGGACACTCCTGCTACGCATATCCTAACCTTACTCGATACATCCCGGAGTAAACAAATGAGAAAAAACTCACTAGGGACGCAGCATATGCGGAACCAGCGGAGCGTGGGGAGGCACGTCCTGGTCGGTTGAGCGCAGAGCAGAGAAGGAAGAATGACGCCTGAGTCAGCGTCTGGTCAAAGATCCACACAAGTACATCCACGATATTATGGAAAGCTTATTGAATAGTTATTCTTATTTTGTTTTTGTTTTTATTTTTTACGAAGTTTTTTCGTAGTGAGAACCCAATTCATAATGACTGAGCCATGAGTGAGGTTGCGTGCGCTCATGATGAAGGCTCCTCAAATTTTGTATGCTCTGCGCGGTAGATTCAAACTACGGCGGATGAGTGTTTGAAGAGGGTGCCTTATGTAATAGGCATAATCGTCAATGATGGAGGGGCCACTAATAAATAGAAGGTTTTCCTTCCTTCCCTACGGGTTATCAAACCCGTAATTTTCAAATTCCAGTAGATGAGAAGAGCCAAGAACTCTTAGTGATCAACACTCAGAAAGGACTGTTCAAGTATAGGAGGTTACCTTTTTGTCTCTCATCATCTCCAGCTATCTTTCAAAGGTTTATTTCCCAATTAATTGCTCAAGTAGAAGGTGTAGCAGCCTATCTAGATGACATAATCATTGCAGGTGACACAAAGGCTGAACATGATGAGAGGCTGAAGAGGGTACTCAACATTTTACAAGCTCATAATGTTCAGATTAACAAGAAGAAGTCTATGTTGCATGTAAGTGACATGGAATATTTAGGGTATCATATATCTGGTCATGGCATTAAGCCTTCTCCAAGCAAACTTCAGGCTATACTAGAGGCACCTTCCCCTCAGTCAACTGCAGAAGTACACTCCTTCTTGGGAATGATTACTTATTACTGTAAATTTATTAAGAACTTTTCAACCAAGTTTTCACCTTTGTATGATCAGTTGAAGAAAGGTGCAAAATTTCAGTGGACAGCCCTAGAGCACAAGGCATTTGAAGCCATCAAAAGGGATTTAAAAAACTCAACCTTGCTAACTAATTTTGATGGTCAATCTCCTCTGATTGTGGAAGTAGATGCATCTCCTACTGGGGTGGGTTGTGTTTTGTTGCAGGTCCAGGAGGGTGAAGAGAAACCAGTGTACTTTGCAAGCAAAAAACTGACAGCGGCGGAAAAGAATTACGCCCAAATTGACAGAGAAGGCCTGGCTTTAGTTTATGCGGTCAAGAGGTTTAGATATTTTTTGCTTGGAAGGCCTTTTGTAGCTAGGACAGATCACAGGCCTTTACTTGGATTGTTTGGCAAAGGGAAGCCAATTCCTTCTAATGCAAATGCCAGAATCCAAAGATGGGCTTTGTTGCTGTCCCAACATGATTATGACTTGGTTCACAAATCAGGAAAAGATAATGTAGTGGCAGATGCGCTCAGTAGGCTACCAGTTAATGATGATATTGTGTCAGGAACCCCGGCTGAGTACATTAAATTGGTAGAATCATTAGACTTTGAGGAGATTTCCTTTGCCACTATCAGAGGACTAACCAAGACGGATGTAATTCTCTGTCAGTTGTTGAACTGTCTGAAGTATGGATGGAGTAATGATATCAGCCCGCAGTTAGCTGAGTATGTCAGGGTGAAAAATGACTTAAGCCTTCATGATAATGTAATTCTGTACAGAAACAGAGTGGTAGTTCCAAGGGATCTGCGCTGTAAGGTCTTGGAGCACTTGCATGTTGGCCATAATGGTATTTCAGCTATGAAGGTGGAGGCAAGGAACTGGGTGTGGTGGCCAAAGATTGACCAAGATATTTCAGAACTATCAAGATGTTGCAACATTTGCTTTAAGAATATGAAACCACCCACTACTCCAGTACTTTCCTGGCCAGATGCTGGATCACCATGGTCTAGATTACATATAGATTATGCAGGGCCCTTGGAAAACAAGTATGTTCTGGTTATTGTAGATGCACACACCAAATTTATAGATGTCCATGTAACAAATTCCATGACCTCTGCTGCTACCATTGAGTTGCTCAGAAAATCCTTTTGTAATTTTGGATTGCCTGATACCATTGTTTCAGATAATGCCCCTTACTTTGTGTCTGAGGAGATGCAGCATTTTTTTAACAAAAATGGCATAAAGCATATAACCCCAGCTCCTTACAATCCTTCTTCTAATGGCTTGGCCGAAAGGGCCGTGAGAATCTTGAAGGAAGGATTAAAGAAATTTGTGCAGGGTAGTTTGAATACCAGGCTCTGTAGATTCTTGTATAATCAGAGAAAAACCAGCCATGCTACAACAGGTAAGCCTCCCGCTGAATTGATGTTTAACAGAAATTTCAAAGTAACGGTGGAGTCCGTCAAACGTGAACCTCCAAAAGACGGAGTTGACCAAGATAGGAGACAGGGTCTTTAGTGAAGGAGAAATACTCTTCAAGTTTGGGGATGCTGTCTTTGTTAAAATTATTGGCAAGGGAGACTCTTGGGTACGAGGAAAAGTTGTGGAGGTATTGGGATTGAGAAATTATAAAGTCCAGGTTCAAGATATGGAAAAGGCATGCCGATCAAATCATGCACAAATTTCTTGTATCTCCTTCACCTCAAGCTTCTTGTAGTATAAAGCCTAAGGAGGGTCTAATGGGGCCAAGTTTTGTGGAGCAAGTAGGGTCAGCTACTTCTCCAACTTGTACTGATTCCGGCCAAGAGCCATTGGTGGTTAATGATTCACCGGAGCAGGAGAATACAAATGAG
Source organism: Paralithodes platypus (assembly GCA_032716605.1). Lineage (NCBI taxonomy): Eukaryota > Metazoa > Arthropoda > Malacostraca > Decapoda > Lithodidae > Paralithodes > Paralithodes platypus. The sequence continues at coordinate 1,935,151 of CM064509.1, read as the reverse complement.
ACCACTGGGTGTCCAAGAACCCCTGAACTAAGACGCTCCACTAGGAGTGTTAAGCCTCCGGAGAGACTTAATTTATAGTAAGGCCTAAGCAAATATAGGAAGAATTGTTGATTACTGTATTTTTATAATTGCATATATGATATCACTGTAAATGTTCCTAGCATTTAATATACCATACCGGTACTGTACTGTATTTTGTACATTAAGAAAACAACAATTATTTTGTCTTTGGAGTTCTATTGCTGGTAGGCCTATTTTAGGTTATCCACTTATTATTTTTTAATATATTTTCTTAATTGTTTTTATTTTGTTGTTCTTATTTTATTCGGTCTATAATATTTTCCAAATTCTGGGAAGGAGAAGTGTTGTATATTATATGTAAGTACTGTATGTCCTGATTTGTAATACACCATGTGAGAAGGAATTCAATTGCTTTATGTTAGGGATGATTGGATCGTGGGACTACAGAGAGAGAGACGCAGTACCTTTGGAGCGGAATAAACGGCTTGTAACCGCCACGATGTTTTATTGGTTACCACAGTTGATTTGCGTATTTTTGAAGAGTAAGGTATAGTCGTGTGGAAGACTGTGACAGGTAGATATGTGGAGACATTGGGTTTTGGTAGCATTGAAGGTAACAAGACAGTGGTGATGGGCTGGTCTATCAGAATGAGAGTTGAGCGTTCTCTGCCATACCCATAGCTTACTCTGACTGTTCCTTTTACTTATATATTTTCTAGATCTGAAGTGACGGCGTATTTTCCGTGGATTGACCTCCCTACTGCCAACCCTGGCAGATTGGGAGCCAAAGCGTCACATTTTTCCTTTGCCCCTCAACTTTCCCTTTATAATTGCTGAGGGGCACAGGGCCTTGGGTGGGGCTTTTGTTTCCCGGGCGTTTCCGCTCCCTCCTCAGCTCCCCGCTATGGCGGGGAGCTGAGGAGGGAGCGGCTTCGGTCACCTGGGCATTATTAGTGGTAAGCTGGGAGGGTTCTGTGGGGGCGCTCGGTTATGGCCTTGGCCTTGCTCGGGACCTTGGGGCTGCTCGGCCAGACAGCCTGAGGAACAGCAACAACAACAACAAGATTTTCTCTGCCCCAAGCAGAAATAGTCGACAGATCAGAAAATAGGTGGGCTATGGCCTCATTACGTGAGTTATGGAGTGAACATAGGTGGTTAGGTGGCAGCAATTTTAAATTAAAAAAAAAAATGCGAGTCACTTGGCCGGCAAACACTCACAGACTTTAGATAGCACAGGAGTAATGAAGATTGGTCTTAACAGCAACATTTCTAATTCAGAAGACCTGAATGCCAAAGAGGTAAGTTTAGGCTCTGGAGCATATGAGTGGGGTAACAAGTAAGGCATCACTTTACTTACTATTAAATATGAATGCAAAAAGATTAGCTTTTTCACCTGGGTTGAAATTAACCAAACCATCATGTCATGGATAGGTGGAAGAGAAGAATCAATACCGTAAAGGGATTTGTTTATGGTTGACTACAATTTGAGAGGCTGAGCAACTCCAGCAAGAGTTTCCTTAAGATGATTGTTATACTGTGACTCTGCTAGATTGTAAATTCTTTGAGTTTCGGCCCTTAATCTAATATAGTTCTCCCAACGGAACTGTGTCCGAGACTGAGTCCATAACCGAAAAGCAGTCTGCTTATCATTTTGGGCCTGCCTACAATCATCATTGAACCAGGCCTTGTCCCTGAGCCTTTTCTTGTTTAGCTTGCTGGGCACAAGGATAGAAAGATAAATCACCAATAATATCCAATGATCTTTTACAAAGATAGAAAGGTAAATCACTAATATATCTAATTGTGGGTTTGACAACCCGAAGGGAAGGAAGGAAAACCATATAATATTTAGTAGTGGTTCCATAGTCAATAATGTGAGAGCCTTATCAATTATAAGGGCTCCCCGGGTCCCCTAGGGGAACCTGGAGAATGCTTAACGCAGCCCGAATAATTGAAAAATAACATCCCAGATCATACCCCTTACATAGTTCTTAGGGAACGTCATCGCATTGGATACCACTAAGAAAAATAGAAATAAAAGATTGAATAAAGTTGTTCGAATTCTACACTGGCAGGCTAACCATGCACAGTCGCCCAGCGCCCTCTGGTGCTTTCTTCTTCCTCATACTGAATAGCAAGCTGAGCATGTGCATGGGAAGTGGGAGGTGGGAGGGCAGTAGACGTCATTGACTACGGAACCACTACTAAATATATGGTTTTCCTTCCTTCCCTTCGGGTTTTCAAACCCACAATTTAGAAGTGGTTCTCTCCGTCAATGACGTGAGAGCCTAGAATAACAAGACCGGTGGCCGGGACATCATATGCTCAACGTCAAAAACAATAGAACTCACTAAATTGTAAGCAGGTGCAGAATTCGAAAGAGTTATAAAAAGTAATAAGGCGGGGTATCTGAGTAAGACTTAAGGAAAATATAAAAATAATATATAGAGTAGATTATAACAAAAGAAGGTTTGAACAAAAACACAGATCTAGTTTTCTAGATGCAAATGTAATCATACAAAAATAATTTCCAGTACATGAATTATCTCACAGAACATGGAAAAGATATCATATCATAAACAATTCTTGATTTATCTTATAACCCTTTAGGGTGTTTTGCGTTTTATTTTTATTTTTTTCTATGTGAGTGAGGGAGACAAAAGGCAACACTGCCTGTAGCGAATGCCTCCCCCAGAGTTGAAAAAATGACAGGGCCAAAATCAAGGGACGTTCGAGCCAAAATGCCTGGACACACGGAGTTTGAAGCAATATAAGTCATAGGATGAGGGAAAGACTGATTATGGGAGAGAGTTCCCGAGCTCAGCAGTTGAATAGAAGAAAGTCTGATAATAACGTTGCACTCTTGGGTTGGAGAGTTGCACAGAGTAGGGCTGAGATTGTGTTGCAAGACGGGTACTACGCACCCTACGTAACGGAGGTGGTATACACCGGGAAAGCTCTGAGGAACATTGATTATTATAGTGGTGATAGAATAGTGAGAGATGTGCAACATTGCGGCAAAGAGAGAGAGAGAGATTGCAGAGAGTTGGTGAGTGGGCGGGAGTTAATGATACGAAAGACTTTCCTTTCTACTTTGTCTAGGAGTGCAGTGTGAGAGGATCCTCCCCACACATGTGAACAATACTCAATACAAGGACGAATTGTGCCCCTGTACAGAGCAAGAAGATGTGCAGGGGTAAAGAACCCCTTGAGCCAGTTGAGCACACCCAGCTTCTGGGAGGCTGCCTTAGCAAGACTGGTAATATGGTCCTTCCAAGTGAGAGCAGAAGAAAAAGAGACACCGAGAATATTGAGAAAAGATGAAGGATTGATTTTTGTATTGTTGAAGTGTAAGGAATAGTCCTCTGGGAGTTCTGAACAGGTAGTAAGATGAAGAAATTGGGTTTTCGAAGCATTAGAGGTAACAAGGTTTTCTCTGCCCCAATTGGGAATAGTAGTTATAGATCAGAAGATAAGTGTTGCATGGTTTCATTACGTTTGTCTTTGAGGGATTGCTGGCTGGGGCCTTCAGGAAAACTAATTGAGTAGTGTAGCAGGTGTATAGGGGTAGACATAGGCACCACCATTTCTTCACGACAGGGATTTCCTCTATAATTGAGTAGTATAAGATAGAATTGTGTGCGTATGAATGGATGGGACTGGAGGTACAGTTGAGAAGATCATTTATGAAAATTAGAAACAGAATGGGAGATAAGACAGAGCCCTGAGGAATACCGGAGTTGATAGGATGAGGAAGTGAGCGATGGCCGTCCACAACCGCAGCTATGGAACTGCCAGAAAGGAAATTAGAGATAAAGGCACATATGGAGAGATAGAAACCGAAGGAGGGTAGTTTAGAAATTAAAGATTTGTGCCAGACTCTATTGAAGGCCTTCGATATGTCTAGTGCAATAGAAAAGGTCTCACCGTAGTCCTGAAAGGAGGATGACCAAGAGTTAGTAAGATATGAAAGAAGATCACCAGTAGAGCGACCCATAAGGAAGCCATACTGGCGATCTGAGAGTAAATTGTGAGAAGAGAAATGCTTAAGAAATTTGGAAGCAAAAATAGTATCAAAAACTTTAGATATACAAGAGATGAGAGCAATTGGACGATAGTTGGAGGGTTGAAAGCGGTCACCCTTCTTTGGGACAGGTTGAATGAGAGCAAACTTCCAGCAAGAAGGAAAGACGTTAGAGGAGAGACAGAGACGAAAGAGTTTGCCTAGGCAGGGAGTCAGCACGGAAGCACAGTTTTTTAGTACAACAGGAGGAACATCGTCCAGACCGTACGCCTTCTTAGTATTAAGCCCAGAGAGGGTAGAAAATAGATCTTTAGAAGAGATTAGGATATTAGGCATAAGTAGGAGAGAGGGGGGTGGAGAGGTAGGAATAGCACCGGAATCATCTACTACATAATATATACTGTATATACATATACCTTTCAGGGTGAGTTTCTCCAAACGAGATAACCTCCCCCCCCCCCCCCACTCTTTCAAGAACAGAAGCTAAGTGATAAAATAACTTTGATGTACCTCACTGAAATATAAATGGCTCTGTACCATACTTACAATAATTCAATTCAATTCAATTCAATTCATAGTTCTTTATTCAAATTAAAAATGTACATTGTAATTCAACACTCAGACACACACATCACCCACAATAAATATGCATAGTATATTAGACAACATTTAAAACATATTTCAATTAAATTAATTAATCCAGATAATCATTCTGTACATAGTTGGTTTATGATAAGAACACATTCTTCCCTAGATAAAATGCCATCACCTTTATCCCTCATGCCACACAATTCTTTAATTTGTTGACCTAATCATATGTCGTTCTCTTGTCTAGTGCATATAGATTCCCATTTCCTAATAACATTCTTCTCAGACATAATTATATATTGCAGTTAAGTGCCTTAAGTTACCACCTATAACTGAATAAGGGCCTAGTTTAGCCATATTATATATGGTATGGATAACAGGATTAGGTGAATTTTTAGCATTTGTTAGATATTGCATTATTCTTTTAGCAAACCACAATTCAGGTGACATAACATTTTCTAGGTGTGGGAGTAAATTACAGTGTGTAGTCCAGGGAACCTTCCAAACTCTACGGACTGCTACTCGCCAGGCCCTGAACACACCATTCATATGCCCATCATATACAGTAGAGGCAAAATTTGGCTGCCGTAAAAACTTGTGCAATATTTATGAAATAAAAAGTTTCTCATTTCCGAGCTGGCATATTTAAAATTTGCAAAGAAAAAATTACACTGACGATTAAAATAATTTATGCATTTGCTGACATCAACCTTCATAATATTGCTATTTAATGTATGGCCGAGATGACTCACCGAATTGACCACCTCGATAATATCACCATTAATATTAATATTTGGTATTTGTATATCAGTTTTATTATAGCTGTGTATTACCAGCTTGCTCTTTCTCGCATTGAAAATAACATCGTGTTTATCAGCATACTTAATACAAATGTCTACCATATCATTTAAAGCTTCAACACTTGGTGATAACAGAGTTAAATCGTCAGCATAGGCGAAAGCTCCCGCATATGTCCCTCCCATGTGACAACCAATATTACTGCCTACTAACTCTGACAGTAAACCATCAATATACAGTATACACAAAATAAAATAGGTGATATTACCCCTCCCTGCTTAACCCCATTACTTATTGCAAAATAGTCAGATCGTGCTTGTCTCCATCGCACTCTTAATTTCTGATTTACATACATATTCAACAGAAGTCTACAAATATTTGGACATACCTGTCGATTAAGTAATTTTCGAAACAACATACAGTAATTAACTCTGTCAAAAGCATTGCTAACATCTAATAATAAAGTATAAACATTAGTTTTGTGGTAATTAAAATAAGCAATGGTTTCTTGAACTAAACTAGAGCATAAGCTAGTAGAAGATCCTCCCTTATAACTAAACTGTAAATTATGCGACAGTAGCAGTTTTTCTTCTTGTGTCATAATAATGTTCTCAAGAAGTTTACTTAAAATACTACTAAGTGTTATTGCTCTAAAATTCTCTGACACACACAAATTAGTCCATCGTCCCTTAGGGATAGGAACCATTGTACCTGTAAGCATTCCATCAAGAGATATTCCATGCCTTACCATTAGTGTAAACAAAATAGAAAGATATATGTTTAATTTGTTGCTTGAATGAATGATATTATCAGAGTTTAACGAAAAATTACCGTCACTTTTCCCGAATTTAATAGATTTACGTGCTTCTGTTACATCCGAAGGAATTATATTTTGACATATATCATCTTTACAGTTTGTAAAATTACATTCTCTCGATAAAGCTGCATAAATATCCTTCTCCAAACTAATCATCTCATTATCGTTATATGAAACGCTATTACAGTAAAAGTCTGTTAATCCGACGACCGATGATTCGAATCTCCCAATAGTCCGAATTTTTCAATTTGAGGCCAAATCCGAATTCACCCGATGGTCCGAATTTCAAGAAGTCCCAAAGTCCCCTTTTTGTGCCATTAGGCCACTCAAATGACACATAATGGAGCACACACATATCATATGTTCATGAATTCACTTTAAAAGTTTACCATTGTCATTGTAGCCTATTACCTACTTCAAAACATTCAGATTAATGGTCAAAGGAAGCTACTGATATAAACGTAAACACCTTCTTCTTCTTCTTCCACATCGTCTGCTAGAGAGTTTGTTTTGCTCTTGAACGCATCCTTGGGACGCTCCGATGCGCTACTGGCTTGCACCGCATTTTCTGCAAGCGCATTCAGTCTTGAGCTTGAAAACGCACCTTTGGACGTATTAGTCTTGAGCTTGAAAACGCACCTTTGGATGTTCCGATACGCTACTATTTATAGTTCAGTGATCGGAGCGTCCCAAGGGTGCTTTCAAGACAACAAGACAAGGGTGCTTTCAATACAATATAATATAACAGAGCACGTCACAAAAGGAAAATCACAAAAGGAAAATCACAAAATGAAAATTACAAGAACCTCTCAGGGAAGTGCCGTTGTTAAGGCATTACTTCCCGAACCACATCTGATCTTCAAGAGCAAGACAAACTCGCTAGTAGACGGAAGAAGAAGAAGACGTTTATATCAGCAGATTCCTTTGACCATTAATCTGAATGTTTTGAAGTAGGTAATAGGCTACAATGACAATGGTAAACTTTTGAAGTGATTTCATGAACATATGATATGTGTGTGTGCACCATTGTGTCATTTGGGTGGCCTAATGTCTCAATGTTTTCGTCATACACAGGTTCATAGGGGTAAAGTCCGATAATCCGAAAAATCCACTAATCCGAACGAGGGCCGGTCCGCTGCCCTTCGGATTAACGGAAGTTTACTGTATATAGATTCTTATATTCTCACCAGTAATACTGTCAACATTAAGAGGAATATGATTCTTATTGGGGTTTAATTTACGCACACTATCCCAAAATTCCCTAGCCGTACCATTACTGAGTAAATTTGCTAATTTTTCTGATCTGATAATTCCCTCTTTTTGTTTAACCATTTTACATGCCTGGTGATACTGTGCCCTGGTCCTTCTTCTAAGGTCAGCAAATATACCATTATCTGGCTCAAAATGTTCCTTCCATAGATTATGCCAAAAGAGAGAGGACTTAAAATAAGTGTTCACATAATCATTCCATCCAGGTACACATTTTGGTCTATTTGATCTACTCTTTGGTATACACTCATCACATGCTTGCCTCCAGTAACGTTTCAGATACAAGTGATCAAGGTTTATGAGGTTGTCTTAAAGCTACACATGGTTCAGTGGGTCTCTCTAAGTGAATAGATAAGTAACGTGACAAAAAGGTATGTTGAGAAGCCCAAAATTTAGTCTGCTTAATATCATCAAAAGAGTAAAAATCCAGGAAGCAAACTGTGGTCGCCCATTTACGAACATCATGAGCTTGTGCTGTTGCCTTAATAACTATAAGAATTCAAGAGTAAACAAAGTCTAATTTACCTAAAAACTTATAAGAGTTGACATACTTTAATTGTTGATAGTGATGGATAGAGTTAGGAATAGATAGAAGGTATAGTGGCCACTAAGAGTTAAGAATTAGAATGACTTAGCATGAACAAGGTGATTGTAGTGAGAGCGGCTAGAAGGAGGTGTTGATGAGTTCGTAGCAAAAGCGAATCTGAGGTTCCTTTGCGAGGGACCCCCAGTTTCCAAAATGACGCATGCGCAGTTAATATCTTATTCACCAATGCATCATTGAACTACTACAAGATATACCGGATTAATTATAATGATAACCCTATATAATTATGGATAATAAACCCAAAGAAACTTAATACGAAAGAGTACATATCTTTTAGAAAGATATTCTTATGCCCTGATTTTATGCAGGATTAACGATTGGTTAAGGTGAGTTCTTCTAGACTGGGATATTAGAGTTCATGCAAATACATATAAAGAACCAATAGAGGACATGTATAATCTCGAAATATAATTTGTAATACAGCTTTATTCACTTAATCACTAATTACATATCAATGAATTATAAACACTTTAAAACATGGTGGTCATTATAAGTGGCACAACTATAGTTTTCAATTCTTCGAGCACGAACGCGGATCTAGATGGAATCAGATATTTAATAGTGGCCCCTCCATCATTGACGATATCGCCTATTAGTATAATAGACTCCATTCAACATCCCGCGTCAGCATTTTGAATATCCCGCGCGGAAGGTTCAAGGAGTACTCATCACAAGTGCACGCTTAATTCCCTCATGGGATCGTCATTTTGATTGGGTACCCTACAGAAAAAACTCTGTAAAAAATAAAAAATAAAAATTCACTTAATAGTTGTTATCATATGACTTTCCATATGTGGATTTCTCGTGGTTTGCTTTCCCGACACCAGGCCCTATAGCGGCCATCTTCGACCTTCCTCCTTCCGCGGCCATCCCAGCCACACGGATTCCGCCTTGCTCTGCTTCATTCTACTTTCCAGCGCTTTCTAGTGAGTCCTTGCTCATTTGTATACACCTGCGTTGTAGTAACAAGGTTTAGATTAGCTAGCAACGGCTGCCTCATTGGTATGTCCGCAGGAAGTGTGTAATAATAGGGTACTTTTGTAACAGGCGCCTACGTATCCCAGGATCATCGCGCCACGTGTGTTTATTTTATGTTGTGTGTGCGCCTTTAGCTTTTGATATCATAGCTAGGAGGCTACCATTCTACAACGTTATGCTGCAGACCGTCATTACTGAGGCAGTGGCATATATTTTATTGATATTTAGCAGATGCTCTGGTCTAAAGGTGACTGCATGTGGTGCTCCACCTTCCAGAGTCTGTATTTGCTTTTGGGCACCTATCGTGGGCCTCACCTCGTCTGTGCTGTTGCTGAGTCGTCGGAGCGTCGTCCGCTGGGATGTTTCGTCGGACCGCATGGTCAGCCTGGTTAGGGGTCTCCAGTGTAGGCTACAGGTAATTTAGGATTCTGAATTTTCTGTATCTATTTTTGCCTATGTGTGCCCCTAGTGTTGGACATGTGTGCGTGCATGTTTGGGGGTTGGGAGACGTCCCTATATATATTTATATATTTAATTTTAAGGAGGGTTTTGGATTGGGGATCTGTGCTTTTGTCTCCCCTCTCTAAAATGTTGGTTGTTTTTCTCCGGCGGCCCCTTGCAGCAGGGCCCAGGTTACCCGTCTTCAAAACAGGTAGGAAACAACCAAATGTCCCGGCGTGATATTGCTGAGCCACATCCCTTCAGGCGGAAGTGCAGATTCCTACGGGAGCTTAAAACTCGGCCCGCCGAGTTTTTAACTCGCCCCGACCGTCATAGTGACACGACAAAGACTTCATCGCCCTGCGGCGCCACAGTCAAGTGTACAAGTGTTAAGATTCGTTACGCAACCTCGTTTCATTATCTCTCTAGTGCTTTAGTAATAGATAATCAGACACTACTGGTCAAAGGCAGTTGAAATCAGCTTATACGAAAAAAAAAAGGTTTTTTCACGGCAAGTCCAGCGGAAGGTTAGAGTAGTTGTGGAATTATAGCTAATTTTCCGGCAGACTCAAGGTAGGATGTATTAACACCTCGCAGGTTATCCTTATGAGCATTGATTCCGAACTCCGCCGGAAAGAGGACTCAGGCTCGTCAGCTGGTACGCTGCGTAGTAGCAGCCGGAAGGAGACCCCGCAACCACCTCCCTCTACCCCTGTGTCTGATACCCCTAACGTAGATTCTGGCGACTCAGAATTAGGGGCTACAGGCTCCACTCCTAGTCGTGAACAATCATTAAGTGTGCAGTCCAATGTTACCTTTGCAATACCTAAGTTAAATTATGTGCCATGTAGTGTCCATTCCGCCGGTCCTAGAAGGGTCCTGGCTGACCAATATAAAGGTTTTCCGTCAGGGTCACAGGCGGTGGATAGCTCACAAATTATTCAGGATTCTCAGCCACCCGCAGTAGGAGGATGCTGGTGTCAGTCAGAACCCTCTCAGAGTAACGCTAGAGTATTCCAGGATCTAGGGGATGAGGGTATTATGGACATATTACCTTCGTCAGTCCCGGATTTAATGTGGCCACCGGCGGAGCAAGCACCGGAGGCACAACAGGAAAGTTCTGAGTTAAGTAGGGAGCCGGAGGAAGAGCCTTTGGCCCCGGCGCATCCAACTTTTACAGGTGAAGAGTATGAGGCAAGCTCCCAATCTTCGAGGGGCTCTCATAGTAAGTGTGTTACCTCGGATGAAATTAGTGATCTCTTACATAAGGTTATGCAGCAGTATAGCCTTCCTGTCTCCTCTGATCCTCCTGCTTGTCAACCGTTAGTTGCCCCTAGTCACTTACTGATAAGACCTTTAGAACCTCCAGGTTTTCTTCCCCCTCCTACCATGACCCCGGCGGTATCCGCGGTTCCAGGCACTTCAGTGCCGGCCACGCTTACCACAACCAATGTGAGAGTAATTGCTGACATCACTCCTCCCCCGTTAGATAAGGTACCACAGAAGAAAGGCTGTATGCCTCTCCTCTATGGCTCTGACTGTTCTTGGGTCCAAGCGACACCTCTGAACCCACATTTAGCACAACCCACCATTTCGGGGGACCATCCGGTCCCAAATGAATGGAAGATTGAGATTAACAAAAGCAGGAAATTTAGGGCTAAGGATGAGGCAGGAAGGTTGCTGGATGTATTGATTTAGGCTATTCCCAGTTCATATAATCCAGACTTCTTTGTATATACTGCTGCCCTGGCAGTCCCTGCCGCCTCTTCTGCACGACTTTTTGCTGACTGGTCCAAAACTGACGGCGTCAATGATGTCAAAGCCTTAAATGCTCTCACGCCGGAAATGGATACACTTCCGGTGCTTGACCAAACGCGTATACCAGTCCTGCAGATGGGGCGGATAGGGGTAGGTCCCTGGGTAGATTGGGAGATAGAGGCCCAAGTATTTGCTTCAACAATTATCTCTAAGTCCTCTCATCAGGTTCCGCAGGAAACGCATAATTATTTTTCGTTGCCTGTCACTAAGGCGGATGGGGTATCACCAGCTTTGTTTGCCTTCCTAGCGGCACCCAAAGTAGCCCTTAACTCTTTGGATGAACCTTTTTGTAACCCCCCGGCGGCTCACCTTGAAAGGGATATTAAGCTAAGAAATAAGGCCTACCGGATGTTCTCTCAGTATCTAGTAAGTCGCCAAGTTGCTGTCTCACTTAATAGAACTATCTCGGCCATTGCAGATCCCCAGGTGAGAAAGGCCACTGATTTATCTAGACGTATTTTGTTGCAAAATTCTATTCAGACATTAGGGGACATCAGAATAGCGATCATGGAAGCGGGTCGAGCCCGTCAAGATCTGAGAGTACACCTAGTGAAGAAGTTACCGGATGACATTGGTCGCCGGGTAACTCTTTCGCCGGTCCTTACTGCCACCCTTCTTAATTCAGAAACTTGGAGCATAGTTTTTAATTTGGTCAATGGGTGGATATAGGTTACCTCCCACGCTAAGAAAGAGCCTGCTAAGAAACCTTTTCACAAGCCAAAGAGCGGAGGTAAGCCTAACCAACCGCATGCTAAACAATTCTTTCGAGATCCCAGAACCCCTCCTCAGCCGGGAGGTAATCTGTCCAAACCCAAACAAGGTAAATACTCAGGATATAAAGGTAAGCCCCACCATAAACCAAATCAAAGGCAGGCGTCTGCCTTATTATCTCAAAAGAAGTCCTTGTCACAGTCAAACCAAATTGCCCAGTTTTCACCTCCAGACTTTTCTTAGTGCCGAAAAGGGACAGTGTGCAGATGCGACCAGTTCTAGATCTCTCACGTCTGAACAAATCTATCAGAAATTCACCCTTCAGGATGCTTACAGTCAATCAGATCAGGCTCTCTCTTCCGCCGCGAGGCTGGATGTGCTCAGTAGACCTCAAAGACGCCTATTGGCATGTCCCTATAAACAAAAGGTTCCACAAATTCCTCGCTCTGAGGATCAGGAATGCCTTTTGGGTTGAACCTGGCACCAAGAATTTTCACAAAATTAGTCCGGCAAGCCCTTTTGCCATTGTTGGTTCAGGGCATACAGGTGTTTTGGTATCTATACGACTGGCTGGTAGTGGCGGAGTCAGAGGAGTTATGTCTCAACCATGTAAATCAAGTATTAAGTCATGTGTACAACCTAGGGTTCAAGGTGAACTTGGCGAAGTCTCTCCTTGTACCCACAAGGACTATTCAGTGGATAGGGCTGGTCTGGGACACCACCAATCTGACTCTTACTCAGAGTGCGGACAATCAGGGCAGGTTTCGAAAGGAAACTGTTCCGTTTTCTCCACAGTCTGAATACGACCAGGAAAACGTGGGATTCCCTGATCAGCTCTCTCAACTGGATCCAATTAACTGTGAAGTTGGGCCGGTTGAAAGTCAAACGATTAATCCTGGAAGGCAACAAAGATTTTCCTCTCTCGCCGGAGAAGAAATTATGGCCAATTCCTCCATATGGAAAGTCATATGATAACAATTATCGAGTTAATTTTTTTTTTTTTTTTTTTTTACAGAGTTTTTTCTGTAGGGTACCCAATCAAAATGACGATCCCATGAGGGAATTAAGCATGCACTTGTGATGAGTAGGCTACTCCTTGAACCTTCCGCGCAGGATATTCAAAATGCTGACGCGGGATGTTGAATGGAGATTATTATACTAATAGGCGATATCGTCAATGATTACGGGGCCCTACTAAATATTAGGTTTTCTTTACTTCCCTCCGGGAATCAAACCTATAATATTAACTTCAACTGCATACGTAATATTTCTCTTGTGAAAGATGCACACTCTTTTATTTTCGAAAGCTTAGATAGAAGTTATTACTAATTCAGATTTATTTAAGTTTCACTATATACAGTATATTATGTTGACTTTTACTCTGGAATAATAATGGATGATAAGATACGTATTCCGGTATTTATTGGCACTAAATACGGAATCTCAAACACTGATGTACTTTTCCAGATTTGTTAGTTCAAGTTTGTGGACTCTGAAATATTATGCATCCACTGAGATATCTTCAGAGTTAATGAAGGTGTACGTAACTCTTCTTATTTAAATTAGAGATTAACTAGAGGTTAGTCACTTCGTTGCTATAACTCCAAAGTTCAATGTAGGACACTTTTGATACACTTGCATGTATTTCGAGATGTTTGGAATTCTATTTATTTCGGTCACTTTTGAACTCTAACTTTTCTTGTATCTCGTCACTGATACTGAATTACAAGTAGTTTCTATATATTTTTTTTCTTGATGTAGAGATGCACTTAGTTGAGGCTTCTTTTGATGCTCCGTGGGCCGTCCAGGTTGGCCGGTCGTGTGAAGAAATTACAGTTGGATTAATGGGCTTGGGGTCTTGAATATGGTTCCGTAACTAGTGGAGAGACAGTTGGTCACCATATCGGATTAACGTAAGTATTCTCAGCATATAGCATTCAACAAATACTTGACTATCCTGACCTTTATATTAATCGTTGATGGAGTTCTGTTCAGGTACTCTTGAAATGAGGTTTTAAATTATAGGTTTGATTCCCGGAGGGAAGAAATGAAAACCTAATATTTAGTAGGGTCCCGTAATCATTGACGATATTGCCTATTAATATAATAGTCTCCCTTCAACACCCGCGGCAGCAGTTTTGAATCTCCCGCGTGGAAGGGTCAGGGAGTACTCCTCATAAGTGCACGCTTAATTCTCTTATGGAATCGTCCTTATGATCGGGTACCCTACAGAAAAAAACTTTATAGAAAATAAAAAATAAAATTTAACTTAATATCTGTTATATTATGGCTTTCCATGCGTGGATTTCTTGTGCGCAGCACCCAGGTGCAGTCTCCCTTGCGGTCATAACTTCCTTCACTGATATATCAAGATACAACTAGAATCACGAATGGGAAGGGGATGGATGGGAGGGCCATGCATCGTCAATGATTACGGGGCCCTACTAAATATTAGGTTTTCATTTCTTCCCTCCAGGAATCAAACCTATAATTTAATAGTGGCCCCTTCATCATTGACGATATTGCCTGAGTACTAAGACTGGAGGGGGACATTCGTGACAATACCCTAATCTCAGGACAAAAATAAGCCGTATAATTTTTGTTAGTTTTATTGTATACAAACAATAAATAATATAAAAAATATGAAAGATTGCAAGTAGTGCGTGACTTCAATAAAGTCTGCTTGCTCATGACCAGATCTTTTACCTTAAGATCTATAACATCTTAAGTGTCCCTAACTAGAACTATAAACTCTTTGGAATATTGTTCTAACCTTAACAATATTTGTGCAGTGTATATATGTTTGTACATTCCGGTAATCCTATATAGTTGCAACTAGGATAGATTTCTTAAAAATTAAAATTTTGAACCGTCATACCAGTTCGATCACAGCTCGTGATTTATCACAATCTCCGGCGGAAGGGGTCCTAGTGGGGCTTTGGACTATTCAGCACACACACACACCCTTTTTCTCGCCTTAACCTTAATAATAATAGCACAGAGCCTACGAGACCTTCTGTCGTAAAGCTACACAGGTACGTTTTGGCTTGTCCAGAGCGACCGACAGGTATTGTGTTAGGAAAGTATGGTTGGATGCCAACAATTGAGTGTTGGCAATGTCGTCTATAGAGAAATGTTGTAAAAATCTAAGAGACGGCCCACTTCCTGATGTCGTGGGCCCTACCCACTACGCCGGGATTACTTTCTTTAATAACATCTACTAACAGAGAAGCCAATTTTCTCCTAGTAACACGATTACCTGCCTGGTTCACCCACAGAAAGCCTGGTTGTCGAGGCTGAGCTGCCCTCATAAACTTAACTAAGGCCTCCACTGGACATAAAATATGATGAGTGTGTCCGCGTTTTAACGCCGGAACAGAAAATTCTGAGAAACCATGATCAAAGTGCTCATTCTTAGCAATAAATGTGGGGGACGGCGCGATTTGGACCTTGTCGTGCAGTCTCCCAAACCTAAGGCAATTAGGTTCGTTGCTCATCGCCGTCAGCTCAGAGACCCTATTTCCTGTAGCTAAAGCCATCAGGAACACAGCCTTTTTAAGTAATGAATCAAAATCCGGCGCATTATTATATTTGCGCGATTGAAGCAAAGATAAGGCCTTATCAAGCGACCAGGTGGGCATGAGCTGACGTGCTGGTGGGCGTAGCTTGAAACACGCCCTCATAAACCCTTTCTCCTCCGCCTGCGGTATCGAGAGACCAGTGAGATCAAAGAAAGGAGTTCTGATGGCAGATAAGTGATTCTTTAACGTAACAACGAAAAAATGCTTCTGCTCAAATAAATAATCAAAGTATTTAAAAACCAGGGCCCCTGAGGCATCGGTTTGCCCTGACTCTACAATCCAGTTCGTAAAAGCTTTCCAATATGATTGATATTGCCTCCTGGTAGATATAGTATATTGGTTCATAACTTTACTAGTGTCACTTTCCCCATACTGAGCTAGCCATTTGGCATTGTAAATGTCCAGAAGGCAAAATTGAGCGAGGTCTGAAGGTTGCCAATTGTCTCTAAGTGGAATGCGGAGACCGGGAGCGACACCGGGTTCCTGCACCATTCTCTCAACTGGTGGTACCACACCTGAGCCGGCCATAATGCGCGATTATCGAGACTAAGCCCCGGTAACCTCTTAGTTTGTGAATTACCCTGCACATTAGAGCAGAATCTTGTGGAGGAAATAGATAGATTGAATTCCACCTGTTCCAGTCCTCCAGTAACGCATCTGGTCCCCCCGCCGGAGTTACCCTCTGGCGGGTCAGGAAGAGAGGTAGCTTGTGAGTCTCCTCGGATGCGAACAGATCCCCTTGTGGATGGTAAGGCTTGGCAATCATCTTGACGAAGACTGTTTGTATGAGAGCCCATTCTACTAAAGTGCTCTGCCGCCGGGACAGAGCATCCGCCCAGACCTTCGACACGCCTGGGAGGTATGAAGCATGCAGATGAATGCTCAGCGATTCGGCTAGAGCAAAAATCTGTTCAGACACTACTAGCCTAGCATCTCTCGAAACCTCACTGAACCTTGTTTCTGAATGCAATGGACCGCAATTAAGTTGTCCATCCGAAACGCGATGGACATTCCCTTGCAATGACGAGCCGTGGGCTTGGAGAAAAAATAGAGGAACTAGAAGCTCTTGTTTGTTGATGTGCCATGACTCGTTCTGGGCCCAAGTGCCCTGCCCTTGATGGCCTAGATTGGACTGATACCTCCACCCTAGTGTTCCAGAAGGGTCTGTGTCTACCCATACCGAAGGAGGAGGAGAAACCCATGTTGCCACAGAGTGCAGTTTTTCGGTCGTCGCTCAGACCGACAGTAAGTTGTGAATTAATTGAGGAATCGGCCATAGTTTTCCCGCCGGCAGTAGTGGGAAAAATGTGTTGCCTTCCATCTCTTTACTTTCAACCGGCCCAACTTCAAAGTTAATTGGATCCAGTTGAGTGAGCCGACCAGGGACTCCCACGTCTTCCTTGTCGTATTCAGACTGTGGAGAATACGAAACAGTTTCCTGCGAAATCTGTTGCGATTGTCCACACTCTGAGTAAGAGTCAGATTGGCGGTATCCCAGACCAGCCTTATCCACTGAATTTCCCGTGTGGGAACTAGGAGAGACTTTGCCAAGTTCACCTTGAACCCTAGGGTTTGTACATGATTGATTACTTGATTGACATGATTGTGACATAACTCTCTTGACTCCGCCACCACTAGCCAGTCGTCTAGATACCACAACACCATTATGCCCTAGGCCAACAATGGCAGAAGGGCTTGCCGGACTAATTTTGTGAAAATTCTCGGTGCCAGGTTCAAACCGAAAGGCAGTCTCTGAAAGACATAGTCTCTTGCCTGACCCTCAAGGCGAGGAACTTTTGGAACCGTTTGTTGATAGGGACATGCCAATAGGCGTCTTTGAGGTCTAAAGAGCGCATCCAACCCAGAGGCGGAAGTGTAAGCCTGACTTGATTTACTGTAAGCATCCTGAAGGATGAATTTATGATGTAAGTGTTCAGACACGAGAGATCCACTACTGGTCGCATCTGCACACTGTCCCTCTTTGGCACTAAGAAAAGTATGGAGGTGAATACTAGGCAAGTTGGTTCTACCGGGACAATGACCTTCTTTGAGATCATTTCTTGGACCAGGGCCTCCACCTCCGGCGAAACATGGTTGTGTTCTAGCGCCTGACGCAGTCGAGGTCGCCGGATCCACCGCCAGGTGATGATTTTGCTTACTATAGTTCTGGCCCAGGTTCGCTTGGGCCAGGCTCTGTGGCATACTTGGAATGACCCAGTCTGCAAATTGGGTCCGTTTGGTGGAGCAACTCTCGAATCCGACACGCCTAAGCACGGCCCTAGGAGACAGAGAATTTGGCTGGCTAGTTTTTTGGTGGGTTGGCATCAGACGGTTGGCTAGTCTTGGCTGACGTCTGTCCCTGATTTGGTTTGGGGTGTGACTTACCTCTATAACCTGAGTATTTACCTTGTTTGGGCTTGGGCTGATTACCTCCCTGCTGTGGAGGAGGCCTAGGGTCCCGAAAGGACTGTTTAGCATGAGGGGGTGTGACTTACCGCCGCTTTTGGGCTTATTGAAAGGTTTCTTAAATGGTTCTCTCTTAGCCTGGGAGGTATTCTGCTTCCACCAATCTACCATATTGAAAACTATACTCCAAGTTTCTGAACTGAGGAGGGAGGCAGTTAAGACTGGGGAAAGAGTTACCCGGCGACCAATATCTTCCGGTAACTTCTTTACTAAAAACACTCTTAGGTCCTGGCGGGCCCTCACCGCCTCCAAGATAGCTACTCTAATGTCACCCAGGGATTGTATTGAATTTTGTAATAAAATCCTACGTGACAGTTCTGTGGCCTTTCTCACATTTTGGTCTGCAATGGCCGAAATAGTTCTAGCTAGGGAAACAGTAACCTGGCGAGTGACAAGGTATTGTGAAAACAATCTGAAGGCTTTGCTTCTTAACTTAAAGTCCCTATCCAGATGGGCTGGGGGAGGGGTACAAAAGGGTTCATCTAATTGGTGAAGTGCCAGTTTGGGTGCCGCCAAGAAAGCGAACAAGGCTGGCGACACCCCCTCTGCCTTATTAACAGGTAACGAGAACCAAGTATGCAATTCCTGAGGGACCTGATGGGAGGTTTTAGATGTAATGGTAGAAGCAAATACCTGCGCCTCTGATTCCCAGTCTACCCAAGGACCCAAACCTACCCACCCCATCTGCAGGACTGGTGTATGTGACTGATCAAGTACTGGAACTGTAGCCAGTTCCGGCGTGAGTGCATTCAAAGCTTTAATGTCATTAACGCCATCCGCTTTGGACCAGTCTGCAAAGAGTCGTGCAGATGAGGCCGGCGGTACTGCCGGGGCATCTGAGAACACAAAGAAATCAGCAATATATGTACTAGGTATGGCCTTAACCCTCTCACCACGGAAGGCCTCTTGAACGCCCATAAAAAAGCATATAACAGGTTCCCGGAAGGCCTCTTGAATGCCCAGTGGTTGAAAGCCTGTGAGCTTCGTGTGCGAGGCGTCGGTCCGACGCATGTAAACAACAGCCGGCTGGACCGACGCCCCGCATCTCCGGCCACAAGAAGGAGAGCGTCGCTTGTTCGTGTGTGCCTGTATGTTGTTGTTAAGTATCGAAAAGTGGTGTAAAGTGGCTGTTTTGGCCATAAAGTTATCTCCAATGAAATCATCATCACAGCTCAACCAGTTGACTTAGAGAGCTCTACTTAATGCCATTCTACAGGTAAATAACACAGCTACGCTTGGGGATGCGCGGGAATGCGGGAAGCAGTCTGATTAACGAATATACGGTAGCCTAGCCTAGACGTTTTTCGGCCAAAACACCCGGGTTTCGAGGAATATATATATAATACATAGCCAGGGCTGGAGGGTTAATAGAAACGTCCAGTAATCTCCCTACCTCATCCTTGGCTCTGAGTTTCCTATTCTTGTTGATTTCAATAGTCCACTCACTTGGAACCGGTAGATCCCCTGAAATAGTGGGTTGTGCTAGGAGTGGTCTCAAAGGTTGTACCTGAATCCAAGAGCAATCCGGCCTGTAGAGGAGAGGCATAGGGCCTTTCCTCTGTGGTGCCTTATCTAAGGGGGGAGGAGTGATGTCAGAAATTACTCGAACATTAGTGGTAGTCATAGAGGCTGGCACTGTAGTGCCGGGCGCCGTGGACGTTGTTGGGGGTAAAACCAAAGCAGGTAAAGAGGACTTAGGGGTGGGAAAACCTGAAGGCTCTAATGGTCTTATCGTGGAGCTACTCTGGGGAGCTACCGGTTGACTAGAGGGAGGATCAGGAGAGGGAGAGACATGGTACTGCTGCATGACCCTATGCATTATGTCACTTATCTCCTCTGTGGTCACACACTTAATATGGGAACCCCTGGAAGATTGGAAACTAGCTTCTAACTCCTCAAACATTATACCTTGTTGAGCCGAGGGTACGTTAGCCTCCTCCGGCTCTTTATTAAACTCAAGCACTTCCGGTATGTCCTGTTGTGCGTCCGGCGCTTGGTCCTCCGGCGGCCAAACCAAATCAGGGACTGATGAGGGTAAAACTTCACTGTCATTACTCTCCCTATCTGTTCCCTGACTATCTCTAACATTACGTTGACATGGTTCAGATTGACACCAGCACCCCCGTTCGCTCGCCGCGGGTGGCTGTGAGTCCTGAATCACCTGAGAGCTCGGCAATATCACTCTCATTGCTACTAGAGCTACTCACTACCTCTTTTGAAAGGGTTTTAGATTTAGGTTTAGGTTTAGTTAACCTAAACCTTAGGAGCTGACTTAACCAAAGGCGATTTTATGACTAAATGTTCCCACAGGGTGTCTTCATCGCAATGAAGGGCCTTATGGGCAGTATCTTTGGCATAAACGTTGAAAATTTTCTTTATCTCTTTTAACGCTGCCAAGCACGACAGGTCTTTCTTAGTAAGAAGCGCCGCCTTCAACTCAGAACAGACAGAACAACGTTTAGACACCCACAAGCCTCTAGAGCAATCGAGGCATTTAACACATTTAATGCAGAGTTTGTGAGCAAATACTGGTAATAATGAGCAAGTAGGACTAGCGCACAGCTCAAACCGAGGCATGATGGAAAAAAGGGTCCCCCCCCCCCGCCGGAATCAGCCACCCACCAGCCGCCGGGCTTGTTGTAACTGAAGCGCTGGGTATTTCTGGAAATAGACAATTTCCAGGAATCAATGCTCATAAGGATAATATGCGAGGTGTTAAGACATCCTACCTCAAGTCCGCCAGAAAATTAGCTATAGCCACAGCTCTAACCTTCCGCTGGACTCAACCATGGAAAAACTGGTGTTTCTCCGTTTAAGCTGATTGGACTGCTTACCTGTGACAAAGTGTCACTGGCCCTAGTGACCCTAAGTGTTAACTATCCGTGACTATTGAAATAGAAGGATAGGTAATGTGCTTGCATGACGTATCACAACACCTGCACACTAGACTGGAACGCCGGCCGAAAGAAGTTTTTCCGCGTGACAAATCGGTCAGGGTGAGTCCCCTTGGCGGGCCGAGGTTGCTCCCGTAGGAATTCGCATTTTCCGCCGGAAGGATTGTGGTTCAGCGCACCATGCTGGGACATTTGGTTGCTCCCATACTCGTCTGCGAGACGAGGAAACGGAGGCCCTGCAAAGAAGGCCGCCGGAGAAAACAACCAAACATTTTAGAGGGGGGGACTTACTGTATATGTAAAAATCCTCCCTTCCAAAAACCCCACACATATATAGGGACGTCTCCCAAGGGCCCCCCAATAACATGTAGCGCACACATGTAGCACAATACATGTACATAACATGTAGCACAATACAGGGGCACACATAGGCATAATCACAAATACATCGAATTTATAATCCTAAATTACCTGTAGCCTACATTGGAGACCCCTAAAGAGGCTGGCCACGAGGCTCGACGAAACATCACAAGATGAACTGATGCTCCGACGATCCAGCAGCAAGCAGAGGGGGAGGCCCGCGAGAGGGGCCCAGAAGCAAATACGGACTCTAGAAGGCTCCGCACCACGTGCAGCCACCCTTGAACTAGAGCATTTGCTAACAAAAAACAAAATTTATATGCAACTGCCTCAAAGTGACGGCCTGAAGCATAATCTTGCAGAATGGTAGCCTCCTAGCTATAATATCAAAAATCTAAAGGCGCAAAACAACACAACAATAACACACGTGGCGTGCGGATCCTGGGATACGAAGGCGCCTTGTTACAATAGTACCCTAATTAACACACTTCCTGCGGTCGTACCAATGGGGAAGCCCGGGCTAGCTAATCTAAACCTTGTTCAATAAAACGCAGATGTATACAAATGAGTAAGGACTCCCGAGAAGCGCAGGAACGACGAATAAAGCTGGAGCACAGGGGACACCCGCCCGCCTGGTACGAACGCGGAAGGGAGAAGGAAGTTATGGCCGCAAGGGAGCCTGCGCCTGGGTGCTGCGCACAAGAAATCCACGCATGGAAAGCCATAATATAACAGGTATTAAGTTAAATTTTATTTTTTATTTTCTATGAAAACAAATTCTGTAGGGTACCTGATCATAAGGACGATTCCATATGAGAATTAAGCGTGCACTTACGAGGAGTACTCCCTGACCCTTCCGCGCGGGAGATTTTAAAACTGCTGCCGCGGGTGTTGAAGGGAGACTATTATATTAATAGGCAATATCGTCAATGATGAAGGGGCCACTATTAAATACTATGTTTCAGGTCTTGCTGGATTAACATAGTATCGGACTAACGCAAGAAGAGTTTAGATAGTGGCTCTTCTTGACTGTCTCTAACCCTTATAAGAGGTTCAAGGAACTCAGGCGGTGTTAACCTTTTAGTCACAAATCCTGGTGGGGTGCCACAGACAATTTGCACCTAGGATTTATATACTGTATACAGAGTGCCCGCGAGGGTGTCTCGCTAAACCCTTCTAACAAAAGATCTTTCTACCTTAGATCTCTGTGAGAAAAATGCTAGTATAACTTCTGAATAGAAAAATGATGAAAGGTAGGGTTGCCTGTGTCTTTCAACGTTTTCACTATACTGAAATTAACCTAATAGGTATAACTATATAAAGTTCTGGGGTGCCAGAAATAATAAGGTTAAACATATATAGATAGTATTGCACTATTAAAGTTATTAAAACATAAGCAGAAGAGGACATACTACTTTATGATTTTAATACTTATATATACTGTATATATAACTATTAAAGGTCTCTATGTTAAGTGGTTGGGTTGCCACAAATAACAAAAATCCTAAAACAAAGTTTATATATTCACAGACAGTATAAGGGCTTCGGGTTGCCGTTATCAATAACTATTCCTGGATAGGGTAAAATTAATATTCCTTCAGAGCGGGATGTCGATCTCGAGAAAGCTTATTTCTACTTGCTTCCTTCTCGTTTCTCGGGGTTTATATAGTTTTCAAAAAGGGGGGATAAGGGGAAAGGTGGAACTAGGTGTTGTCAGGCCCCGGGAAAGTATGATTTATTCTTATAAGAGCTGTGCACTGATATGGTTAGTGAAAATTATATAAGAAAGTCATCTTCGATCTTATTAACAATTGTTGGTGATTATTTATAAGTAGCACATAGAGAACATATATTTGGCATAATATGGTTAGCTTGCTGGCAAGTTTTCTAACACGGAAAGGGTTTAAACTTGGGTGTTGTCTGATGCTGCGAAAGTATTATTTATTCTTATGGTAGCTGTGCACTGATTTTGTTAGTAAAAATTATACAAGTAAGTCATCTTCTATCTCTACAACATTGGTTAGTTATATTTTTAGAAGTAAACATAGAGACCATATATTTTGTATCATATTGTCAGCTTGCTGGCAAGAGGGTTAAATTGGCAGCCCTGGTGTCAGTGGAGGGTCTTGGTCCAGCTAGTTTGTTGACACAGAGGGGGAGAAGGGGGTTTTGAACTTGCGTTGCCTGACCCCGGAAATGTATTAATTACTTTCTATAGAAAGGGGCACTATTATGATAAATAATAAATATGTAGTTCATCATCATCATCATCATCATCATCAAATCTGCCGCCTCGCTTCCAGAGGAAGCGCCCCAAAAGGGATGGCCATGGCAGAAACTGCCTCCAGGCTCCCAGACATGCCCCGACTGACCCACTCCACAGTGCCATTTCCACTAAGTGGATTATAACCATGAACACTGAAGGAGCAGACCTAGAGCAGTCCCTCACCCGGATGGCAGTTCCACCACTGTTTTGCTATTTTATTTACCCCAGTGGGGCCCTGGCTGGAAGCATACCAAGCACAGTAATTTTCTGGAGATAGGAACCAGTGGTCCACTGCTCCAGAAGCTGATTGCACCACCAAAGTGGCAGGCGGTGGGGTCGCCGCATCCCTACGCCAGTATGTATGTAGTTCAAATATGTAGTTCAATCGTCTTATACTTCTGGAACATTTGTTAGTGGTTATTTTAAGGATAGTACATAGAGAACATATAATTGGTATCATATTCCTAGCTTGTTGGTGAGGGGGTTAGTATGGTAGTCTTGTGGGTCATGAGGGGTCGCGGCTCGCTAGCCTCGCACGCATGTTTTATTGACGTAGTTTTTAGACTGAGCTGGTAGTTCTTATACTAAGGTTTCAGGAATTTAGCAATGTTAGTTTTCTTTAGCAGAGTGAATATCATAAGTTTAGCTTAAGATTATACATTAAACATGGTGATAATAACTAAAAAGATTCGGAATCCTGAAGACTGAATTGGCAATAGTGCGGGTGCTACTAGGTCACATGATTTTTCCTCCCATGATACGGAGGGGATGATTCGCAGACAAGGTTTTCTAACGGTTATTAAAGGGCGTTACAATCGCTAATTAGCTTAGATTTATTTAGGATAGTTAATACTGAGATTCTTACTAATGTAAAAACTTCATGTATAATAAGTTTTTAAGGTTATTCGAGGCCTATTCTTAGTGACTGGATAGGTTGGCAATTCTGGTGGGCAATGTCTTATCTGGGGATTTGTGGAAGACAAAAGTTTGTTGGCTTACAACTCAGAAAGAAGCATGTGTGGTCTGTTTGATTTGAAAATAGAGAATGATAGTTGTTTATAGAAGGCATGTACATAGTTGTTCATATATAAGATAGAAAGCATCTCTATGAGATGGTTTCATAGGACTCTCGTATTTTACGAGATCTTTGGACATTGTATAATTTCATTACCCTTGGCTTACTTATGTAATCCGTTTTGCGACATGTTACTTGAATATTAATTATATTCTTTTACTCATTGTATTTCTTCCTGTTAATGTTTTTTTTTTACGTTTTGATCACTAAGTTTTTCACTTTTGATTGTTTCATTTTCTTTTCTAAATACCAATATGCTCATGAACCTAATGAAATCACTTTATTTAAATCTCTGGTCAAATGATACAATTAATGTAATGTATTTTCAATTGAATTGTCGCATCTATTTTAAATATCACAGGAATTTAATGTTGTTAATAAATGATTGATCGTTGCTCAGTTTGTGAACAAAACTTATCAAATCGGGTAACACGAGGTACAGTTGGAGAGAACCATAGTGCATGGATATATGAACATTGTTTGGTTAATATTTTTCCTTTTAATAACTTGACAGATGATTATGATTTCAGGCAAACTATAACGGATTTAGGATCACCAGTATCAGGATTGTTACAGCAGGAGACTCTAGATTTAGGATTTAGGATCACCAGTATCAGGATTGTTACAGCAGGAGACTCTAGATTTAGGATTTAGGATCACCAGTATCAGGATTGTTACAGCAGGAGACTCTAGATTTAGGATTTAGGATCACCAGTATCAGGATTGTTACAGCAGGAGACTCTAGATTTAGGATTTAGGATCACCAGTATCAGGATTGTTACAGCAGGAGACTCTAGATTTTAATCCCTTGGACTTTGCTAACGCACATTCTAATACACCGCTTTCCAATATTGATCCTGATGTGAATTATTTATCAAATATTAGACAAAATTATTTAGTTAGTGATTAGTATTTGGAGGACACATTTAATAACGAATGTTCGGTTAAAACTATAACTTCTCAGTTGTTTTCATTGATGCATATGAATATTCGAAGTGTTCCTAAACACTTACTGTGTAATTGGGTTGTCTGAGACTTGGTTGAACAATGCCAATGAACAACTGTATGATTTAGAAGGATATGAACAAATAGAAACATTTAGAAAAAAAGAAAAAGGGTGGAGGAGTCTCTTTTTATATTAAATAGAATATTAAGTATAAAGTTAGAGATGATCTTGGAATTTTTAGTGATAATCTGGAACTATTGTTTATAGAAATTGATAAAAGTGCATATGGAACTCGAAAGAATATTGTTGTAGGTGTTATATCGAACCCCTTCTGGTGATATGGAGGAATTTTTGCTACGGATGGAAGATTTATTAACAACTCTTAATCGTGAAAATGTAAGCATATATTTAATGGGCGATTTTAATTTTAATTTGCTAAATGCGGATAAGCATAGATACACTGCTGATTTTATTGAAGTAATGTTCTCTCACCATATGATGCCACTTATCAACAAGCCAACAAGAGTCAATTTACATTCAGCCACACTAATCGATAATATATTCAGCAATGAAGTTGTTGATGAATCTTTTACATTCAACCACACTAATCGATAATATATTCAGCAATGAAGTTGTTGATGAATCTTTTACATTCAACCACACTAATCGATAATATATTCAGCAATGAAGTTGTTGATGAATCTTTTACATTCAACCACACTAATCGATAATATATTCAGCAATGAAGTTGTTGATGAATCTTTTACATTCAACCACACTAATCGATAATATATTCAGCAATGAAGTTGTTGATGAATCTTTTACATTCAACCACACTAATCGATAATATATTCAGCAATGAAGTTGTTGATGAATCTTTTACATTCAACCACACTAATCGATAATATATTCAGCAATGAAGTTGTTGATGAATCTTTTACATTCAACCACACTAATCGATAATATATTCAGCAATGAAGTTGTTGATGAATCTTTTACATTCAACCACACTAATCGATAATATATTCAGCAATGAAGTTGTTGATGAATCTTTTACATTCAACCACACTAATCGATAATATATTCAGCAATGAAGTTGTTGATAAATATTTTTTTAATGGGATCTTTCATACGGACATATCTGATCACTTTCCAGTTTTTAGTATAAATACTTCTAATCAATTGGAAGAAAAAACGTGCAGCTTTATAACACGAGTTTATAGTAAAAATAACATTGATACGTTTAAAAATCTGTTGCAAGTAATAAGCTGGGACGAGATTTTAGATATGGATAATTGTCAAGCAGCTTTCTCGAGATTTCACCAACTTTATTGTGAGACTTTTGAGAGGTGTTTTCCTTTAGTGATAATGAAACCTAACTATCACAACAGAAAGCCCTGGACCCAGATTCACTAACGGTCGTACGATCCGATAACTCCCTTACCGTTCCCTTACGTCTCAACGCTGGTATTCACGAAGCGTCGTAGGAAGTCGTAGGAAGCCCCTAAAATCCCCTTTCGCAAAGGGTGGTCCAGACCACCCTTACATGAATTTGACCCGGATATAGCTACACAAATATCGATAACACAACCTGCGACCATAACAAATTCATCTGCAGCTCTTTATGACACACTAAGTCATTATTGAGGTAATAATAGCACAATATGATTGTTAACTTGTGTTTACAACACCATTAAGGCATTTAATACAAAGTATGAATATATTTGTATCCTTAATGTCTTATGACAGGCCGAATTAATCTATGAATAGCCTACATATGCCAGCCTAGACCTAGTCAAAGTTAATTGATGCACAAATTCATGTGCTGCGACAACACGTAGCCTACCATTAGTATATTTTAACCATCATTTATTTCGGAAATGTTTTATTCCAACTCCCCACCACCTCTGAGTTAGATTAGGGTAGCTTATTCCTCAACAAATTTGAAAGTATCACAGGAACAAAATGATGAAAAGAATTACCCTAGGCCTAGCCTAAAAAATGAATAAATAATAAACGCTGTGTGAATAATTTTGTTTAGCCTAGCCTAGGCTATAACCTAGGTTTATTTTGAAAAAGTTAGGGCTATTTAGGCTAGACAAGTTAGGCCTATGTATGGTATTTTGGTTAGGCTAGCAATGCCTAGCTGGGTTAGCTTAGGGTAGCCTATTTCCTCAACAAATTTGAAAGTATCACAGGAAAAAAATTATGAAAAGAATTACCCTAGGCATAGTCTAAACAAAAAATAGTAGGCTAGCCTAGGCTATATGGTGTTGTGAATATTTTTGTTTAGCCTAGCCTAGGATATAACCTAGGTTTATTTTGAAAAAGTTAGGGCTATTTAGGCTAGAAAAGTTAGGCCTACGTAGTAACGTATGGTATTTTGCAGAGGTGGGCAGGTGCGCGCCATTTGGCGCTCTGCGCTCTGCGATCCGGTGCGCATTACCAATATAGAGGAGCGCGGAGCGAGGAGCGGCAAAATTCTGAAATCGGAGTGCAGGCGGGGAGCTCAGCTAGAAATTCGCGCTCCTTTCTGGCGCTCCGGAGGCGATTTTTCCTGTCAACAACAGGTACAAGAACGTCATTATCATGTACAGTCATCGTACCGTTCGTACGGTGTTACTCACGGTGTTAGTGAACTGTGATACAGTGATACTATGATAGTGGCAGACTGACAGTGTTACAGTTGTTAACTTGTTATTTTTTTTTGGGGGGGCTTTTGCTAACGCAAAGTAAACCTTACGGGCAAGTTACGGCTTACGAAGGGGCCTAAGGGTAAGTCTGGCAGTGGTATAGCCCGAGCCTGTCTGACTGTCTGATAGTCAAAAGACACTATAGACTTCAGAGACTTTTATCATTTTATGGTATCGATACTATCGGAAAGTTACTTGAATGTATGGGTGGGAGGGTGGTTTGGGGGATGGTGGGGGGAAGGTATAGAAGCGTAATGTAATTGACTCGTAAGCCGATTGGTGAGGTAGTTTCGCCACCACAGATTTTATTTGTTTTCCTTTTCTTCGTACGGATACGCTGGAAGTGGGTTGTGGGAGGCAGTTGGGGGTGTGGTGGAGGGAAGGCATAAGGGTAAGGCACTTGTCACACAACTATGGAACCGATTGGTGCAATCGTTTCGCCGCCACAGATTTTCTTTTTTTTTCCTTGTGAGGCGACCGATAGTCAGCGAGTGGGTGGGAGGAGGGGTTTGGGGTAGTGGTGGTGCCGTGGTGGGTATGCAGAAGGGTAAGGTACATGTGGTAAAAAACTAAAAATATGAAAGCCATAGGTGCAGTCGTTTCGCTGCTACGATTTTTTTCGGCGAGTCAGTATATAATTATATACGGACCTGGCACTGGGCGTGACAACTGACATCTGACAAGACCCTAGTCCCGGCCGTATATTATATATATAACTATTATAAATTATATACCGTCGGACCTGGCAGTTTCGGACCTAGTTTCTCAGTTTGGACAGTTTCTGTAATTCTTTATGTCATATCATAGATATCAATGGACAGTCACAATGTCACAAACTCACAATGATATCAATCATATCATATCATTGACATTTGCAATGATATCAATCATATCATATCATTGACATTTGATTCATTGATATGACATAAAGAATAACAGAAAGTGAGAAACTTAAACAGTTAAACTTCAGAAAGACACCAGTTTGACTTGAGTTTTTTTTAATGTTTTGAATTCTTGGAATTTAGTGAAGTGAAAGACAAAGGTAAATAATTAAATAACTTCTAGAAGCTGTTTTTTTTTTGTTTTTTTTTATATACCTATTTTTGGGAGCGCGGAGCGCAGGAGCGCGGAGCGGGAAGCGCATCGGGTCTGCTGACAAAAGGAGCGCGTGAGCGCTGCCGCATTACCTTATGTCTGATGAGCGTGGAGCGCTGCCGCATTACCGGTCCCACCGGAGCGCGCCCACCTCTGGTATTTTGGTTAGGCTAGCAATGCCTAGCTTGGTGTAGCCTAAGCATGGTAAAGTAGAAGCCTAGCAGGTTAAGATGGTGTTTGCAGGTGTACCGTTCTCATTGTTAACTAGCTGTTATTAGTCCCATGCTGGTAATATATTTGATGATGGCAATAAGTCATGGGAGGTGAGGGGGACAAAGCCCCCCTGAACCTAACATTATTTCCCATGGCCAACTGTTGGATAATAGATTGAGGAGGCCTATGCTAGGCCTATTTTGAAAAGGTAGATAGGCCTTGAGGTGTTGTGAATACAAAACAAAATTACCCTAGGCCTATTTTGAAAAATTAGGCCTAGGCTAAGTCTGGCATTTTGGCTTGGCTAGAACTGCCTGCGTAGGCATAGACATAGTAAAGTCTGGCATTTTGGTTTGGCTCGCCGCTCGCCCTGTCTAGGTGTAGACATGGTAAAGTAGAACAATATACTGTGGTTAAGGTATAAATAATACACTCCCAACTAGCCTAACATATGATTATCAATGATCAATCCGTCGAAAATCCTTTAACTTGGGCCACTAACAGGCTTCCCTGCAGCCTAGCTAGGCTAATTTCTTATCATCAATTCACAAGATACTCTATTCTTCTTCCTGCTGGCTGTGGTGGATCGAATTAGCCATGCAAAACAATGACAAGCTCATAAATTAAAGTATATTAGGTTCTTCTTGGCGCTTCGGTCATGTGGGTGACATATTGTTTATTTACAAAGGCCAAGCGCCTGATTGGTCAAGAGAAGCCTTGGTGAAAATAACCGAAAGGGAGCCATAAGATGCGTTCGTGAATACACCTTCCGCACTCCCTTAGGAACGATCGTAGGTTGCTGTACGACATCGCACGCTACGACCGTTAGTGAATCTGGGTCCTGGTTAACTGAGGCCTTGAAGAAGTCTATAAAATTTAAAAACAAACTATATATTACATCCTTGAAGAGACCTTATGTAAATAATATAAATAAGTATACGAATTACAAAAGAACACTTCAACGAATATTAAGGAAAGCTGAGAGGGATCATTATGATAAGATTTTTAAAGAAAATACAAATAATCTTAGAAAATCATGGGATATATTAAAAGGCTTGATTAACAAGAAGAAAGGGCCCCGGGAAAGTAACAAGTTTATCATCAATAATTTAGAAATAAAATGACAGGAATATAATAGCTGATAGTTTCAACGACTTCTTTGTTAATATTGGCCCAAATCTTAGTAGAAAAATTCCTTCATGTAACAGAGGTTACAGGTCTTATATAGTAAATAATAATATAAATTTTATATTTTTAGCACCTGTAACATCTAACGAGGTTATTAATGTAATTAAGTCATTGGAGAATAAGAGTCCAGGTTGGGATGGTGTTGGTGCCAAGATTATCAAAGAAACTTATCAAGTAATAATAAATTAACTCGTACATATTATTAATCTCTCGTTTACTCAAGGAATATTCCCAAGTGAGTTAAAAGTAGCTAAGGTGGTCTCCATCTACAAGAGTGGTTGTTGTTGTTGTTGTTGTTCCCTAAGCTGCCTGGCCGAACAGCCCCGAGTCCCTGAGAAAGGCCATGGCCACGATCGGGCTTTCCCACAGAGCTCTCATTGAGTGTAGATTGTGTTGTTGGCGTAAGTGGTTGTGTGAAATGCAGTCTTCTATGATGTGTTTAATGGTATGGGGTGCTGTGTTACATCCCGGGCAGGCGTCGACAACGGAGTCATCCAGTCTCTTCTGATAGCTCAGGAGAGCTGGATGGTGTCCGCATCTCAGCCTGGCCAGGTGGACTCTGTCCTCGCGAGGATGGGAGGATTCGGAAGGATGGATTTCGGGAGGTCGTGCATGCAGCTGTGTGTTGTCTGTGAGTGAGTGGATGGATCGGTGAGAGATATGAGTATGGATGTGCTTCTGGAAGTTGGTTCGGGGTGGGCAGGGAGGGAGAGAGGACAATAATTGTGTGTGATACCGTGTGCTGGGTGTTGTTTTGATATTTCTTGGTGTCTGTGGGTGTGTTGCCATGTAGTTTAGTGGGTGGTCTTGGTTCGTGGAGGCTGCTGCCAGGAATTGAGTGCCTCTCATGTCCAGATGGTCTTTGACTTTGAGGATTTTGGTTTCTTGATGTAGGTGATCTGTGGGTACAGTAGCTGTGCAGCCTGTAATGATCTTCAGGGCTTTGTTTTGAATAGTCTGTAAGGTCTTATGATGTGTTTCAGCTAAGTTAGAAGCCCAGGCTGGGCTTGCGTATTCCATCACTGATCTTATGTATTGTTTATATACTGTGGTGGTAGTTTCTTTGTTGTGTCCAAATTTTGTGTGAGCAAGTGACCTGAGGGCGTTAAGTCTGGGTGTCAGTTTCTTTTTAATGTTTGTGGTGTGCTGTTTGAATGTCATATGAGTATCATATGTTACTCCTAGGATTTTGGGTGTGTGTGTATGTGTTAGGGGTGTGTTGTTTATGGTGAGTTGAGGGATGTATTCGTGTTCTCCTGTCCAACTTGTGAGCAGGGTTGCGGTGGATTTGGCTGGGGCTAGATTAAGTCTGTTTGTAGTGCACCAGCCATGTAGAGTGTTGAGATAGGGTTGAAGGAGATCTGTTGCTCTTTTTGGGTCATGGTGTGTGCATGTGAGTGTTATGTCATCTGCATAGGAGGCTAAGTTTATTTGGGGCGTATTGGGTGTAGTTATATCGTGCATGTACAGATTGAAGAGTGCGGGCGATAGGACGGATCCTTGTGGGACTCCGTTTGGAAAGTTTCTGATTTTAGATGACTGACCGGCAAAAGATACGTGTGCACATCTGCCTGCTAGGAAGTTGGCCAGCCACCGTTTTGTGTTGTTGTGCATGTTTGTGTTGTAGATTTTGTTTGTTAGGTTATGGCGGGGGATGGCATCGAAGGCTTTACTAATGTCGAGTGTGGCTAATAGTGATCTGTGTGGTGGTCTAGCTGAATTGATGCCGTCGAAAGCTCTTTGTGTAAGGTCTGTGAGAAGAGTGTTTGTGGAGTGCAGTGGCCTAAAGCCATGTTGTGTTGGAGCTAGGGGTAGGTCAGGTGTAATTAGTTGTAATACTAGGCGTTCCATGACTTTGGAGGGGGAGCAAAGGAGTGTGATGGGGCGGTGCGAGGAGGGTAGCGTGGGGTCTTTGTTGGGTTTGGGGAATGTGATGATGATACCATGCTTCCAAATGTCTGGTATTGTGTTGTGTGAATAGCTGTAGTTTGATATGTTAGTGAGTGCTTGTATGCCTTGTGGTCCCAGGTGTCTGAGGTGTATGTTGCTTATGTTGTCTAGGCCACAGGCGGGTGAGTGCTTGAGATTGTTGATGATATGCTTTGTCTGGTGATTGGTGAAGGGTGTATAGTCAGGGTCTGTGGGGAATTGTCTCTTACGTCGGATGACACGTCGGTCGTCTTTGTGAGGTTTTAGGTGGCTGACATGTGAAAAGTGATTGATGAGAGTGTTTGCTTGTTGTTTACATGAAGGAGTAGAGTCTGTTGTTGTGATTGCAGCATGTGATTGTGTTGTGTTGCTGTTGGAAAGTGTGATGCTGTTTAGTGTTTTGTAGAGTTTTTTGGGGTTTGTTTTGTGATCAAGTGTTTGTAGGAAGTTATTCCAATTTCGTTTTTGTTGTTCTTGTATTTTGTTGTTAGTTTGGGTGTTGAGTGCTTGAATTTGTTGTGTGATGTCTTGTGTGTGGGGTGCTGGGGAGTGTTTCAGTATGTCGCGTTGTCTGATGAGGTTTTGAATTTCTGGTGTGAAGTTGGGGTTGTGTCTTTTTCTGTTACCTCTTGGAATGTGTTTCTTGTCAGCGTTTTCGATAGTTTTATTGAGTATGTGTACAGCATTGTTGATGTTAGTGATGGGTGTACTGTTTAGAGTTGTGAAGTGTTGTTCTGTCTCATTTGTGAATGCTTCCCAGTTAGCTCTTTTATAATTGGTGTATGTGTGTTTGTGGCTAGCTGGGGTGAGTCTGGTTTTGGTGGTGATAATGATCGGGAGGTGGTCAGAGCCTAAGGTTCTGACCACCCTCCAGGATGTTGTGGGGGCGAGTTCTGGGGAGCAAAAGGTGATGTCTGGAGATGATGGGTTATAGAGGGCTTGGTGAGGAATATGGGTATGTTGATGGATGTCGTTAAGGATGATGAGGTTATCGGTTTGGTTTTGTAGTACCAGCCCTCTGTCTGTGTCGGGGTTGTCGACAAACCAGGCCGACGTCTTGGCGTTGAAGTCACCACCCAGGATGATGTGTGGGGTGTGTGGGGTGTTTGTGATGTGTTGTAAGTGTGGTCTGTAATCATTTGGTACTGTAGGGGATGTTTGGGGAGGGATGTATGTGTTTATGATGGTTATGTTGGAGTTGTTGCCAGTGCGTATTTTAATTGACTGTATTTCTGTTGTGTTATCATTTGGGGGGAGGAGTGATTTGGTTTGTACACTGGTTACTATGTATGATATTTCTTTGTGTACCAGGGTGATGAGTCCACCGCCCCCGCCGACAGCCCGGTCTTGT
Source organism: Paralithodes platypus (assembly GCA_032716605.1). Classification (NCBI taxonomy): domain Eukaryota; kingdom Metazoa; phylum Arthropoda; class Malacostraca; order Decapoda; family Lithodidae; genus Paralithodes; species Paralithodes platypus. The sequence continues at coordinate 1,901,022 of CM064509.1, read as the reverse complement.
CTGATGGTGGTGAAATTATGAAATGTGGGTGTTTTTTGTGTTGTGCGGAGTTTTGTTTCTTGTAAGATGGCAATGTGTATGTTGTGTTGTTTGATGAAGTGTGAGAGTTCGTGTTTCTTTGTGTTGATGCCATCTATGTTCAGTTGAAGAATGTTAATGTTATGTGCACGATGTATGTTGGGTGCTGCTGCACGAGGATGGGGTGGGGGTGGGGGTGATGGGGGGGGTTGGGGTGGGGGTGAGGGAGGGGCTGGGGGTTGGGATGGGTGAGGTGGGGGTGGGGATTGGGGAGCAGGAGATGGGGGTTGGAATGGATTAGGATGGGGTGTGGTGTGTTGAGTTGAGGATGTGGATGGTATGGGAAGGTTAGGTGGGTTAGGGAGGAGAGGTGGACGGGTTTTAGGGGGGGGAGTGGATGATATGGGAAGGTTAGGTGGGTTGGGGAGGAGAGGTGGACGGGTTTTAGGTGAGGGATTTGACTGGGAGAGGGAGGGGCATGAGGAACAGGTCCAGGTGTTTGTGTAGTGTTTCTTGGAGGCAAGTGTTGTGCAGGTGAAGTGGGTCCAGTTCCCGCATGAATTGCAGAGAACTGAACCCTTAGTATGGCGACTCGAAGTGATGGGTTTTGAGCAAGTTGGACATATGTAAGCAAGTTGGACATATGTACCACAAGAGTGGTAATGCTATGCTCCTGAATAACTATAGACCTATTTCTGTGTTACCAGTATTCTCTAAGTTATTTGAACGCCTTATGTACAATAGAATGATGTCATTTCTGAAGAAACATAACGCTCTGTATAAATATCAGTTTGGATTCAGAGAGAATCATGGAACTAATTTAGCACTTATAACACTAATTGATAAAATAACAACGGCATTAGATGGAGGTAATATTGTTTTGGGTTTTTTGGGGGGACTTTAGCAAAGCCTTCGATACTGTAGCTGCATTTTGTGTCACCCCAAAGTCTGATAACCCACCCATTTATCAGTGGGGTGGCACAAAATGTACAATTTTTACGAGCCTGCCTTCAAAATGTATATGCCTGCATAATATATACAACATTTGCTTACTATTGTTGATCATGAATGTAAATATATATATTACAAAATGACCACTACAAAGTAAAACAACGAATATAATAAAGACGAAACATCGTAATATATTAAATATTACGAGGTATTTCAGGAACTGCAATGATCGACGACTAGACATATCGGCAATAACTTAGAATATATACAATTGAAGATTGTTTGTGACATCATATATGAGGTGGAATTATACAAAACATTTCTCTTTGTAACATTAACACCTTACGAGCGGCCTATGCGGTTTATTTATATGTACCGCCCAGCGGGGTGTTTTTAGCCAAAATAGGGCTGTTTACGTGATCATTTTCATGCCTAAATAAGACCCAGAACGTAAAACAAGTACCTATCCCTGAAAGGGCATAAACAGAGCTTTCGAATGACACCATAACGATCCTTTTATGATGGCTAGTTTTCTTGCAATAACCGTGCAACGCGAGTGCAAAAAGCATGTAATTAGCCACTTTCCCGATACAATTCCTTATATAGCGAGTGAGAGAGGGAGGAGGGAGCTGGGATTCGTGTCAGTATGTTCGCCGCGGTGGTCTGGAACAGTCATACGCTCGCTACTCTCCTGCCACCACTTGTCTCTCTCTCTCAGCAACATTACGTGCTAAAATTGCCACTCGAGTTATGTCGAGCGCCGCCACATAGTCCAGCTTTATTTAACTCGACTTATGTGGTGAGCCGCTAATTAAGGGTTAAAGTAATAAATAATTGCTTAGGTTAACATTTCAATAATTCTGAGTATGAGTGGCGGAATATTGTAGGTGACGAACACTACCATGCAGCCGGTACAAGGGCTATCCCGAAACTCAGTCCACCTCCCAGCTATAGCAGACGAATACCGGCGTGCTTGGGATATATGGTAAAGCAGCCGCTATGCCCGATCTACATTCTTGCCTAATCACGATTTTTTGTCAATGTATTTAACTTGGCTTTATTGTATTGACTAAACTTACCAACAATAACTAACCTAATCCAATAAAATCAAGTACAATACATCAAAATATAATCATGATTACTGATTGTAAACACGAATGTAGCGGCACCACGGCTGCGGCTATGCTCCGACATTTCTAATAATAATAATTTTACATGTCAAGATTATTATTTGAGTACTTATTTCGGGATTATTTTGATCTACTTGAATTTGTACAACATTGTGATGGGTATGCATATAATATAATGGTTTAATTTTGAGTATATGTATACAAAGTCTAATAAAGGTTATCATCCTTTCATACGATTATGACGCTTCTTTCGGATATTCTGAGGATATAGCTAGGTACATTTATAATTAACACATCCAAATCGATTATTTGTATATGGATATATACACAAAGTCTTAAAACTGTTATCAAGCTCCGATAGTCTGAATCGGGTTGAGTTTCGACCCTGTGTAGGAGCAGGGTTGAGTTGGCTTGATATTGGACACCCTTTTATGGCATTTGGGTGTGAAATACGACACCATTTCCAGTCTATCGGAGATAGTGATGGTAAAGGAAAATGCGGCTTGTAAATCATTCTTTTTTATTAAGTAAACTTCAATTCTATGGTATAAATGGCATTGCTTATAACTGGTTTAACACTAGATTAGCGGGCTAGCGGTTTATTTATATGTACCGCCCAGCGGGGTGTTTTTAGCCAAAATAGGGCTGTTTACGTGATCATTTTCATGCGTAAATAAGACCCAGAGCGTAAAACAAGTATCTATCCCTGAAAGGGCATAAACAGAGCTTTCCAATGACACCATAACGATCCTTTTATGATGGCTAGTTTTCTTGCAACAACCGCGCAACGCGAGTGCAAAAAGCATTAATTCGGCACTTTCCCCATACAATTCCGTATGTAGCGAGTGAGAGAGGGAGGGAGGAGGTGGGATTCGTGTCAGTAGGTTCGCCGCGGTGGTCTGGAGCAGTCATACGCTCGCTACTGTCCTGCCACCACTTGTCTCTCTCTCTCAGCAACATTACGTGCTGAAATTGCCACACGACCTATGTCGAGCGCCGCCAGATAGTCCAGATTTATTATACTCGACTTATGTTGCGCGCCGCTGGTTATGGGTTAAAGACTATCTTTCTAATAGGTCCCAATATGTCTACTTTGACCATATTAATTCTTCCAGAAGAAATTGTTTATGTGGTGTACCACAGGGCTCTATTTTAGGACCTCTGCTATTTTTGTTGTACATCAATGATATTGTTAATGCATCTCAAGTTCTTTTGACTATTTTGTTGCTGATGACACTAATATATTTTTGGAGGACAAAAACATCAATAATGTAATCAATCGTCTGAACACAGAAATAAATAATAGAGTAGAATGGATCAATGCTAATAAACTATCTCTTAATATTGATAAAACTAAATATATGATATTTCATACACAAGGAAAATCTGTAGCTACTAACATGAGTGTGGATATATGCGGTAATAGTATACAGAGGGTCAACAGTACAAAATTCTTGGGTGTAGAAATTGACTCCAAACTTAACTGGACAGAACATATAAAAATGGTGAAAAAAAAGATTTCAAAAGGAATAGGACTAATATGTAAAGCAAAGAAGGTATTGAATATTTCTACACTTGTAACGTTGTATAATTGCTTTATCAATCCATATTTAACCTACGGAATAGAAGTCTGGGGAAAGGCTAGTGATTTCCATATTAACGCTTTAATTATGTTACAAAAGAGAGCAATACGAATTGTATCATCTGCTGAATTTCGAGCACACACTGAACCAATTTTTAAATCTTTGAATATATTGTCACTCAAAAAATGTATATGTTTTGTATGGCAAAGTTAATGTATAAATGCATAAACTTGTCTGTTCCTGATATTATCAAAGAGATGTTTATAAGGAATGATACCGTACACTCATATTTATTAGTGGCCCCTCCATCATTGACGATTATGCCTATTACATAAGGCACCCTCTTCAAACACTCATCCGCCGTAGTTTGAATCTACCGCGCAGAGCATAAAACATTGAGGAGCCTTCATCATGAGCGCACGCAACCTCACTCATGGTTCAGTCATTATGAAATTGGGTTCTCACTACGAAAAAACTTCATAACAAATAAAAACAGAAAGAAAATAAGAATAACTATTCATAAGCTTTCCATAATATCGTGGATGTACTTGTGTGGATCTTTGACCAGACGCTGACTCATGCGTCATTCTTTCTTCTCTGCTCTGCGCTCAACCTACCCGGACGTGCCTCCCCACGCTCCGCTGGTTCCGCATTTGCTGCGTCCCTAGTGAGTTTTTTCTCATTTGTTTACTCCGGGATGTATCGAGTAAGGTTAGGATATGCGTAGCAGGAGTGTCCTGGGCGGGTTACCCGCAGTGCAGTGTATTTTGGGTCGTGTGTTTGGGACATCTATTTCGGGTGTACCCTCGTGGTCCCGTGGTGGACGCGTGAATCGTTTGCGCGGTTAGCTAGTTTTGTGATGTAGGCGGCTTTCTCTACGCGTTATTAGGCTTCTTCTTATCTTTCTGATGAAGTAGCTCTTCTTTTCTCTGACGTTCCCAGCGTATTTTTCTTCACTTAGTGAATTTTTTTCTGGGTCCCGAGTCAGTTCTTCCCCTTGCCGGGAATTTTGTGCTACATTGGTGTGTTCACTGTGGTTCCTGTTGTGATATGATTCAGTGCTTTTTGTTTATATTACGACATGATTACATATTATTTCCGTCTGCTTAGGCCTAGCCAGCCTCTCGTAGCTTTGCCACATGTACAAGTGTTATTGATTTATGTTATAAATATGTACTACTGTGTCATGTGTGTCCTGGTTTAGTTATGTATTGGCTAATTCCACGGACTATTTGTGTGTCCTGGATTAGTTGTGTATTGGCTAATTCCACGGACTAATTATGTGTCCTGGGTTAGTTGTGCTTTGGCTAATTCCACGGTCTATTTGGTGCGTTCAGATTGAATCTGGGCGGGGTGGGTTGCCTTTTCCGGCGGGTTTTTCTCGGTTACACCGTGAAAACCCAGCTGGTTGCCGAGTTTTAATCACGCGTGGTTAAAAAAGGCTTGTTTTCCCCGGCGAGTGGTGGCTTGAGGCTCTCCAGGACTGCGTCTCTGTGGTGGAGCCTGTGTTCAGGCTTACTGTGTTTCCCGGCGGGATGGCTTTACCAATTTAACTAAGTGTTCATGCGGACACTTGTTGAGTTTAGTTTTTCCCGGTTTTGCAAAGCCAGTAAAACTAGGCTGTTTGTTGATTGGTCTTTCCTCCCCGGCGATCTTTTGCAAAGAAGTGGGGATAGGAACAATTGGGGTTAACGTTATAAACTTAAAATTCACACCCGGCGGTTGCACCTTAGGTGGGTGGGTTTAACGGATTTGCAATTCAGTATAGTTGACCAGACAATTGAGGGATACGTTAAAGTATCGCCGCCTTCGACATACGGCGATCTAGGACGCTTCGGGAGAAGTCAGATCTAGCATTTAAGACAGGCTTCCCAGTTTTTTATCTGCGAGATAATACGGGGGCCAGCGTCTTTTTATGGGTTTTCCAGTAAAACTTAACAAACACCACTGGGAAGACTGCGTCATTTATAAAAGCCATGCTGGTCTTTACATCATGTCAGAGGATATTCGTAAATCTTTTGGACAGGTTAAGATATTCTGAAATCTTTACTTATGAACCTCCCGCATAGCGAGCTGTAATGGTTGTGTATTACGTCTCGTTACCCGGCGGGTTATTTAACACTTGTGTTCGAACATATTGGTGTGACCTTATGAGCATTAATTCCTGGAAATTTTCTTTTTTCCAGGGCGGAGTTCCGGCGGGTCTATAGAGAACCTGGAGTAAACCCGGGGATGGGTTAGTTTTTCCACCAGTCTCTGTCATGGCTACCCTAGACCCTGTTTTTGCTTTGTGTGTTACACCCTCCTGTTCAGGTATCCCTATCTTTGCACACACTCTTTGCATTAGATGTGTTAAATGTTTAGATCGCTCATGGGGTTTGTGGGTGACGCAGAACTGTAGCTTCTGTACTCAATTGAGTAATAAAGTATTGCGAGACAATGATAGACCCGCGGCAGTCGCTTTGCGGGAGGTCAGGCAGCTCTTGTCCACTTATGCTACCACAGTGGCTCATAAAGCCCTTCAATGTGATAACGTAATTCTTTGGGATAAATTACTTATTGAGCACCCCCCCTATTAAACGTACCCCTTCTAAATCTAGAGTAATTGTACGAAAGTCGGCAGAGACTGGGCAGGGTACAGTACTTACTCCAGCCCCTGGCACATCGAAGAGACCTCGTGAACCTACGCCCCCGGTGACAGCCTCCACGTCACGGGCGCGGTCCAGGTCCAGGTCGCCCCTCAGACAACAGCCGCCTAGTCACTCTTCTTCACCAGCGAGAAAGAAGAGCAAAGAGGAAAAGTCCAAGGGCAGTTCTAGTGATAGATCTAAGTCACACCGCAGCCACAAATCTTCCAGGAAAGATTCTCAGGAACGAAAGGCCTCCCGGCGTTCGCCGGAGCCTCGTGCCTCACTTTCTGCCTCTACTCCCGACTAATCTAGTGTCCAATCTGATGGGGCGGGAGTGGAGTCAGAGACTGTGGTGGGGGTGTTACCGGCGGACAGGTTGCCAACGGATATTATAAACTTAGAATTAGAGAGTTCTGTGGGCAGTGATCGCCCTCTAGAAGGGTCTAGTGGGGGCTCAGTGGTTGATGGGGTAACTGACTCCCAAGGGAGTTCAGGCTAAGGCCTGGGTGTGTGGAGGTATTAGTTATGTAGAGCAGATTAACCAGACCACTGAGCTCCATACGGAACTCTCATAGGTCTGGCCCGAAGGATTGGATCAGATTACTGAAAGGAGCTTAAGGCGACGCAAAAAACGGACGATAGGGGGGAAGGAAAATGACGGAGAATCGGATAAAAGGTCAGTGAATGATTTAGTACCAAAACAAACCGTACGCAGACGGGCAGTATCTGGGCAGTCAAAGACATGGCGAACAGTTAGAGGGGAATGACAGGAGGAGCAGGTAGGGGGCGGAGTGCGGGGAGTGGACATCAAATAACCGTGAGTCAGCCGGGAATGGCCTATCCTAAGTCTAGTTAGTAAAACTTCCTCACACCTGTGAGAGCGGGAAGACGAGGGCCAAGGACGGACAGAAGGTTTGATTGCACGGAGTTTATTATTGCAGGGTAGAGCATCCCAATGAGATTGCCACGTGCAAAGAATAGAAGGCTTGAGTAAGGACAGCCAATCACCTAACGGAAGGTGGGGCTGGCGAGGGATCATTAAAATAGCATTCTTAGCCGCAGCATCGGCGTCTTCATTGCCACGGACACCAATGTGAGCAGGAATCCAACATAACTGGACCTGGAATCCACGTAGGCTCATCTCGTGGAGAGCGTGTTTTATGGCTAAAACTATTACGTGGGAGGACGAATAAGCACGGAGCGCTTCGAGGGCACTACGAGAGTCACTGTAAATTATAAAGGGCTGTTGAGGGGTGTCACGTATAATGTCAATAGCAGATTGGATAGCTAAAAGTTCAGCAGTAAAGATAGAGGCTTGGGGCGGGAGAGAAAACTGAAGGAGCTTAGTAGACGACACAGCAGCGAGGCCCACCCCAGAGTTAGTCTTAGACCCGTCAGTGAAGATGGCAAAATGGGGGCCTTTACGACGTATGTGTTCGAGTGCGTGTTGGCAATGATGGCTAGGGACAAAAGGATATCTCTTAGAGAGGAAGGAGAGGTGAGTGCAAACATTGGGGAGAGAGATAACCCATGGGGGGGAAGGGGAGACAACAGGCGGCGAAACAGCAATGTGAAAGTCAAGAGAGTTGAGGAGAATTGTAGCACGAATCGGAAAGGAGGGGGAAGATGGACACGGATCGGGAATGAAGATATCACTGAAAAGGGAATTAGTGGGAGAGTCACTATGTTTAATTTTTAATGCACGGCGCATAGTAACTAAATCGCGATGGAGGGAGAGCGGGGGCTCGCCACTCTCAGCTAAGACGGAGGTATTTGGGGAGGAACGGAAAGCTCCAGTACAGAGACGCATACCCTGCGTATGAACAGGGTCCAACATCTTCAAAACGGAAGCAGAGGCAGACCCATAAATGGGGCAGCCGTAGTCGAGGATGGAAAGAACCACCGCCTTGTAGAGCATCAACATAGTAGTACGTCTGGCACCCCAAGTGGTATGGGATAGTTTTCTGAGGAGGTTGAGAGCACGAAGGCATTTACCTTTAGTATACTGAACATGGTCTCTCCAGTTGAGATGTTGGTCAAAGATTACGCCTAAGAATTTAACACTGGGATAGAAAGAAATCTGAGAGGGTCCCATTCGAAGCGATATTGACTGGCCACGGAGCCAGCGTTTGTCTCGATAGAAGACTATTGCCTTAGTTTTCTCAGCCGAAAACTGAAAGCCAACTGAAGATGCCCAGGCGATCACCCGTTGGATGGAGATGTTGAGTATACGTTGAGCATGTCTGAGGGTACGGGCAGTGCAATAGATGGTAAAATCATCAACGTACAGGCTGCCATGGACTTCCGGCAGCAATTGTTGAATGACTTTATTTATGGCCGCGGCAAAAAGTTTGCTGCTGAGAACGCTGCCCTGGGGAACACCATTGACGAGTGGAAAGACAGAAAGAATTCCCTCCACTCGAGTCTGGAATGTTCGATCAGAAAGAAAGTTGGAAATAAAAAAAGGTAGATGGCCACGGGCACCACTATCATGAAGTAGTTGCAGGATGGGACGCCGCCAAGTGGTATCATATGCCTTCTGGATGTCAAAGAAAACGGCGACGGTGATGGACTTACTTTCAAAGCCACGCTTGATATGAGATTCTAATAACGTAAGCGAGTCCAGAGTAGATCGATCTTTCTGAGAGCCAAATTGGGTCGGAGTGAGAATAGAGTTTTGACGGAGGAACCAAGTGAGTCTAGTATTGACCAATTTCTCCATTAATTTATAAAGACAACTGGTGAGGGATATTGGTCTATAACTCGAGGGCAAGCTCGGGTCTTTTCCAGGTTTTGCAATTGGGACGACAATAGCATGTTTCCATGAGGTAGGAAATTGATGACGGATGTGGATCCCACATCTGATTATAAAATTGCAAGAGGTAGGATTTAGCAAGGGGGGCTAAGTTAGTGAGTAAGGCAAAACTTATGTTATCTTGGCCAGGAGCGGAGTTAGGACAATTGGAGAGTGCATGTTCAAATTCATCCATAGTAAAGCATGCATTATAATCAAGGGTGTCTGGTGAAGAGAAGTTGAGGGGGATCGACTCCATTTCAAGTTTATGGCGGCGGAAATTATCGTCTAACCTCTCATTACTGCTGACATGGGCAAGATGTTGACCCAAGAGGTTCGATATCTCAAGGGGATCGTGAACAGTACGGCCACCGTGTACCAAAGCATGGCGCGGAGGGGCAATGTGAAGGCTGTTAATATTCCTGAATTTATGCCAAACGCATGATATCGGGGTAGACGGGGAAATGGTGGAGACATAAGTTTTCCAGGATTCGGATCTACTACGGATGACTTCTTGACAGAATTTAGCTGATAGTCGATTGTAGTGAGGTTTGATGGCACATATATCCATCAATAACGAGATGGAATGGCATAGAAGATCATCACGTAAAGGTAAGCGTGAACATAAAGAATTGTAACGTTTATTGAGACTATCGAGGCGGCGGCCTAATTCATGTTTACTTTTAGCAAGAGTGGATAAGGTGCTGTCCCACCAGGGGACTCGACGACATAGGGGGGAAGAAGTCGTCTGGGGTATAGACTTAGTAGCTGCATTAGTAAAAAAATTAACGAGGAATGAATGTGTTTCATCAGGATCCCTTAAGGGATTAAAAGGTGGGATTTGTCTGGTGTGGAGGACATATGCGTCCCAGTCAGCTTTGTGGAAGTTATAGCGAGGGAGCGAAGGACATGGACGGAATTGCAAGTAAGACAGGATGACAGGAAAGTGATCGCTTGAGAACGTATCAACACAGACCCGCCACTCGAACTTATCAACAATTGCTGTGGAGCACAGGGTGAGATCAACAGAGGAATAAGTATGATGGGAAGCAGAAAAGTAAGTGTGTGAGTCGGCCTCATTAAGGCAGCAAAGGTCATGGTTCAGAAGCAAATGTTCAATCTGCGAACCGGCTCTATCAGGATTGGAGGAAGTAGGGTCCCATATAGGGCTATGGGCATTAAAGTCACCCAACAGTAAGATGGGAGAGGGTAGTGTAGAGAAAAACTGAGAAAGCAAGGAAAGGTCATATTTGTAAGCAGGTTGGTTATAGATATTGCAAATGGTAACAGAGTCACCATCGGGGATATGAAGAGTAAGGATAGAGTGCTGTAGGAAACTTGTACGAATGGGAAACAAGTCAAAAGTTACTCGATGATGGACATAAATTGCTGTGCCATATTCTCCATCAGGGGATAGAGAACAGCACGCAAGGTGGTAGTTGGTGATGGATTTATTATAATTTCCAATGTGTTGTAAACAAATACACATTGGATTATAGACACGGAGTAAACGCTGGATCTCACCTAGATGGACTCTAGATGAGAGACCATTACAATTCCATTGTAGTATATAGGGATTGAACAGGTTAAGTGAGAGACGTCAGGTTACGGAAATTAACAGCACTGTTCGGCTGTTGGAGATGAAGAGGAACGGGTCTGGGGGGAGGTCATGAGAAGGCAGGGAGTTTCGACGTGGATGGTGGGGGGATACATTAGAGGACAGGTCATGGAGGATAGTAGCTATCTTGGAGTGTGAAAGATCTGAACGTGACTTTAAGTGAAAAGCGCATAAGCACGAAGAGTTATGAGAGGCGGTGTTATCAGGGGTTGGTAAACGTCGGTCACGGAGAAAGGAGCGTATCAACACAGCAACAGTGGATTTAGTGCGGGTAGGCGTCCGGCGATACTCCCGCACAAAGCAGTCATGACAGCCGCAGTGGGGTGCATGGGAGCCCGAGGCGGTAACATTGATAGGTGCGTGAGGTCTAGGACGAGTAGGCGGGGGGGACGCAGGCGTAGAGGGGGTGTGGAGTGAGGGAGGCTGGGACGGAGAACCCATATCAGAGCGGAAGATGCGAAAGCGAGGAGGGACACGTTGAGGTTTGGGAGGCATAGGTCGGGCTGTGAGGGTCTTACGTTTTACGGAGGGAGATTGACGATCTGAGGAGGGAGAATGTAGACCATCAGATCGGCATTTACTGGTGGAGGGGGTAGAATCCACGACATCGTCAACATCGGTAGAGGGAGCCGGGGCAAGAGGCAAGGATTGAATATCAGTTACTGGTGAAGGGGACGCGGATGCTTTTGGGGTGGAGGCTTCATGAACAGGGGGAGAGGTATTCAGTGCATGAAATCGGTTGAAGAGGGGAACAGTGCTGGACTAGAAAGGGGTGAATCCAACACAGCATCACTGTCCTCACGTCGTCGACTATCGGGAGAAACGTCAGTTGTAGGTGCACGAAGTCTAGCACTGTAAGTAATATCTCTAGAGGGATCTTTAACATCTCTTACTCTCAGTTCTTGCTTAGCTTCTCTGACAGACATCCCTGACCGACTAATGAGAAGCTTTAACTCAGCATTGTACATGTAGAACACACATTGCTTTGAGCGAGCATGGTGTTCAAGGCCACAGTTAACACACTTTGGAGTGCCACAATTCCAACGGGTAGCATGTTTGACGGAGCTACAGAAGGCACACACCCGAACCTTCTTACACCTACCAGCTGAGTGACCAAAGGTGGAACAGTTTGTACATTGTAACGGTTTGGGGACATAAGGTCGTACTTCACGCCTTTGTCCTTCGATCCTGACGTCTCGTGGGATGGAACGTCCACTAAACTTAATGCGAGCTATGCGGAGAGGATGAGAAGGAGTTGATTTGTTTGGGATACTATACAAATCAACGTCGTGCACATTTGGATAACGCAAGCGCAACGACGACAGGAGGGTCGACTTATCAGGAAGTCCGTCATGGTCATAAGTTGAGGGTATAACAACAGTACCGAGGATGTAATTGAGGTCGTTATGTTTCGTGACAGTAACAGGGATATCGTCCAAGGTAGTAAGAGATAGGTATGTCTCAGATTGGGCACGAGTAGTGGTTTCCACAATCCAATCATTATTACCAGTCTCACGGAACGATAAGTCCAAAGTTGCATGCGCCGAGAGGAGGAGGTTCTCTAACTTAGCCCCCGAGATGTAGGAAGCCGGTCGTATGACGAGGAAACGCGGCCAGTAATCATCGCCAAAAATTGAATCGAAGTGCCGGAGGGTGGCATTGGGGACAAACTGACGCCGAGGTTTCCGCCGATGTTGGGGGCCGGAATGAGGCATGTGAGGCTCCAGAGTTGCAACGAGTGAGGTGGAAGTAGTGGCTGAACTAACAATCGGCTGAAATGGTGGAGAAACAGTGTCGATGGGAGGTGAAGGGTCACCAACACTGGTGTCACTCTGCAGGTGGTCAGTGGAAACTGTAAGTCGGTTAACGGGTAGTGCTGAGGAGCAGGGCGTGTCAAGAGAACCCGGCACGCCAAGGTCTATGGTTTGAACAGGAGACTCAACACAAGGAGGGTCTCTCTTATCTTGGGAGAGGGGAGGGACATTTAAATCATGAGCGGCAGGTGTAGTTGGGCTCTGTGGAGAGTCGATATGAACAGGGACCATTGTAGGGTCCACAGATGGAGGATGGGAATCCTTAGTCGTAGAAGCAGGTAATTTAGTATCAGAGCGTGAGAGAGCATCAGACTCGGAACAACTCGGAGGGGAGGTGTCCAAGGTGGTAGACTCAGAGGGCAGAGGAAGGTCAGATGGAGAGTCCAGGGGAATGCAAAGGTCAAGTACCGGGGGCGCCAAAGCTGGATCCAGGGGAGGAGGTTTGCATGGCTGATCCATGATGACCCTAGTTGTTTTACTATTCTATTTTCATTTTATCGGAAATAAAAAAAGAAAGAAAAACATAACCGAGGGGAAAAAAAGAAAGAAAAAGAAAAAGAAAAATAGAAACAAAACAATAAATAAAGAACATACCAGAAGGGCCAACAGAGAACCCTCCGTCGTGAGTCAGGGAGCCCCAGCCTCTATACCGGTGGCACAAACAGGGGCAGGTCTCCAGGGGGCTCATCCTCATACCCTACCCCCCTAGACTAGGGGGGATAGCACCAAAACGCACAGAAAGGCCAAGCTTAGGCAAAACTGCTATACTGGTACCGAGGGCAAAGTTAATTGCAATCATCCCCAATCTGTGCGTAATGGAGGGCAGCCGGACAGAAGCCAGGAAACCCACCAGGAAGGGAAAACGGACCCCTGGAACCGAGACCGGTCCCCACTGATGGGCGACCCCAGGGACATCAACGCGGGCAACTACGTCGCCGCTCCCGGGACCAGCCCCCTCGGGCGGTGAGCTAGACCGCCACGGCCCCTGTAAACGGAGAGGAGCCAGTACTCCAGACTCAGCGAGGGAAGGCTCTCGAGCCTAGTCGGCACAATTTAGTTAAAATAGGGAGGAAATCCTCCGCAAAATTAAAACAAAAATGGGAACCCGAAAAACGTCGTCACCGGGAGGTTCCGCTTATCCCAATGACGACGGGGGGGGCACTTTGTCCACGACGCCGATTGAATCCCTGCCCTAAAGAGAGTGACACCAACGACCCCGTTTCAAGCCCCGCCACCACGACAAGGTGGCTCCCCATTGGCGGGGTGTGGAGGTATTCCCAAGCATGGAATGAAGGCCCACATCTGGTTCAGGAGACACAGGTAATGGCGGACGTCCACAGGGACGCTGCGATCCCATCATCCATTCCAGACTTAACATGGCAACACGAAGAGGTCCCGGCTTCGGCGGAATCCTCTCGTGACGGGCTAGATGACAAGGATGAGGTGTCTATAATCTCTGACATGGAGGTGCTGGAGTCGGGTTCAGTTTTAGGCGACTCACAGGATAGGAATGATTCACCTCTTAGTTCTTCATCTGCTAAATTTGTCACGGCGGAGGAAATAGATGGGTTATTAGCTACTGCTCTAACGAAAAAATTTGGCCAGCAGCCGGAGACTCCTACAGTGGACCTGGGAGCTTCCATGACACTTTAAAGTGTTCGGCCTCTGACAACTTCCATTGCTTTAACTCAGATTCCGCACCCTCCTTCTGTATCACCTACTATGGTCACTAGGCCTGCTTCGGCGGCACTGACTACTTCTAGTGTAAGGGTAGTAGCGGATGTGAATCCTCCCCCTTTAGATAAAGCACAGTTAAGAAAGGTAGCTATGCCCCTTTTATACGGTCCAGATGATTCATGGGTACAAATGGTCCCAACTAAGCCAGAGGTAGCACAGCCCACTTTGTCAGGGGAACTTCCAGTGCCACGAGAGTGGGTAATCCAAGGAAATAAATCTAGAAAGTTACGAGCTTTAGATATTTTGGGTAATGTACTTGATGTGAATATTAAGGCCATTCCTAACTATTATCACCATGACTATTTTGATACCCCCTGCATCAGCTTCAAAACTGTTTTCTGACTGGACCAAGCATGACAGTTTTAATGATATAAAAGCACTGTCAGCTCTCACTCCAGAATTAGATTTACAAACGGTTACAGACACAGCCGCTAATCCAGTTTTGAAGGTGGGGCAGTTGGGTCCAGGACCTTGGGTGGAATTGGAGGTAGAGGCTCAGAACTTTGGGACCACCTTCACCTCAAAATCTTCGCACCAAATTCCTCAGGACAGCCATTCTTGGTTCTCTCTGCCAATCTTTTCTGCCGGCGGAGTTCCATCTGCTTTGTTTGCATTTTTAGCTGCCCCCAAAATCAATCTATGCAAACTTAAAGATCCTTTCACTACACCTTCCCCAGCTCACCTAGACCGGGAGTTTAGGCTACGGGGGAAGGCGTATAGACTTTTTTCCCAATACATTGTTACGCACCAGGTGGCGAAGTCTATGCTAAGATCTACTCAGGCAATCGCGGACACGGATGTCAGAAGATCAATTGAACTATCTCGACGTTTACTCCTTCAGACTTCTATTCAGTCGTAGGGGGATATCCGTACAGCCTTGCTCGAGGCGGTGCGGGCGAGACAGGATCTTAGGATGTCCCTGGTGAGGAAACTTCCTGATAGAATTGCGAACCAGGTGGTCATGTCGCCGGTGCTAACTCCCTCTTTAATGTCTCCTGATGTGTGGAGAACTGTATTTAACATGGCTCAGGCCTTTAAGCACAGTCCCGCCCCTTCTAAGAAACCTGCTTTTAACTTTCCCAAAACCCAAGCCAGTCGCAAAAGCTCAGCCGGGTGGGTTTAAGCCCTTTCTTCTACCTAAGTCCTCTTCCCCCCAAGGTCAGTACAGGTATAAACAAGGAAAGTTTGCAGGTCATAAAGGACGAAAGTATAACAGACCGGGCCAGGGCCCGTCTTCTGCCAATGCCGGCCAGTCGGCTAAGCATCCACCACCACCAACACCACCATCAAAAAACTAAAGTCTCTCTCACTCCCAGGGCCGGTCTCACGGCGGGTGGATCAGAGGGTAGTATAGCCGGCGAACCCTTGTCTGCTAACTGGGTCGTTCCGGACGTGTCACCACGCATGGCCATTAAATACTTGGGCGAGGATGGTGGCACGCAAAGGCATCACCTGGCAGTGGCTCCGGCGACCTCGTTTACGTCAGCCGACAAAGGCAAATTTAGTTTCATTAGAGGTGGAGTCACTGATCAGAGAAATGATCGCCAAGAATGTCATCATCCCGGTTCCTCAAAATTACCCAGTCTTTACATCCAAACTATTTCTAGTGCCCAAAAGGGACAGTGTTCAGATGAGACCAGTCGAAGACCTGTCTTATCTGAACCTCCATATTCACAACGTGTCCTTCAGGATGCTGAAAGAGAATCAAATCAGGATAACACTTCCACCGGGAGGATGGATGTGTTCTTTAGACCTGACAGACGCGTATTGGCACGTCTCGGTAAACAAAAGATTTCAACGGTTTCTGGCCTTACGAATAATGCATCAGACTTATGTCTTTCAGAGGATGCCACTTGGATTGAACCTAGCACCTCGCTTATTCACGAAATTAGTCCGGCAAGCCCTGATGCCCTTGTTAGAGCAAGGGATCAGGATTTTGTGGTATCTAGACGACTGGCTAGTGGTGGCAGAGACGGAACAATTATTCATCAATCATGTCAACATAACATTAAATCATGTCAAATCTCTAGGATTCAAGGTAAACCTGCTAAAGTCAAACCTTGTTCCCTCACGAGTAGTTCAGTGGATAGGGCTGGTTTGGGACACAGCTACTCTCACTCTGAGTCAGAGTGTGGACAATCGAAACAGATTTCGCAGGAAATTGTTTCTGTTCCTTCACAGTCTGACTACGACACAGAGAATCTGGAAGTCTCTGGTCGGCTCTCTCAACTGGATTCAACTAACTGTAAAGTTGGGCCGGTTGAAAGTCAAACGTTTAATATTGGAGGGCAACAAATGTTTTCCACTATTGCCGGCGGAAAAATTATGGCCCATACCAAAATTAATCCACAACTTACTAGCGGTCTGGGCGAAGAGGGAATCGTTGCACTCAGTTGTTGTTGTTGTTGTTGTTGTTCCCCATGCTGCCTGGCCGAACAGCCCCAAGGCCCCGAGCAAGGCCAAGGCCATAACCGAGCGCCCCCACAGAACCCTACCCGCCGACCACCGAAACCACTCCATGGCGAGGAGCTGAGGAGGGTGCGGAAATGCCCGGGAAACCAAAGCCTCACCCAGGGCCCTGTGCCCCTCAGCAATTATGAAGAGAAAGTTGAGGAGCAAGGGAAAAATGTAACGATTTGGCTTCCAATCTTGGTAGATTGGGAGGTCAATCCACGGAAGAGACGCCGTCACTTGAGATCTAGAAAATATATATGTAAAAGGAACAGTCAGAGTAAGCTATGGGTATGGCAGAGATTGCTCAGTTCTCACTCTGATAGACCAGCCCATCACCACATGACTAGAACCCAATCCTCTCGGCATCAGCTAGGAAAGGCCCTAGAAAGCCGCCTTTGGCGGGGGGATAGCTCCCCTATTTCAACCCTTTTCGGGGTTGGGCACCCGCCCATTGTTGCACTCAGTAATGTCATGGACCTCTCCTCCGCCGACGGTATGGGTAGACACGGATGCGTCAGGAACGATAGGTTGGGGCTTTCAGTCAAACCAAGGGCACCAGGGTCAAGGGCTTTGGTCCCATTTAGAAATCTCCCACATCAATGTCAAAGAATTACTAGTCCCCTTATATTTCCTTCAGGCTCACGGCTCTACTTTACGGGGCAAGTCGGTGGCCTTCAGAATGGACAATCTGAATGCGGTTCACTGTATTCAGAAACAAGGGTCGACGAGATCTCGGAAGTTGCTAAACGTGTCAGAAAAGATTTTTATTCTAGCCAACAGGCTGGACATTCATCTTCACGCATCTTATCTCCTAGGCGTAGCAAACGTCTGGGCAGACGCTCTGTCTCGGAGACAGAGCACAACAGTAGAATGGGCGCTCAAGCAAACCATTTTCGACCAAATGATTGCGGAGCCTTACCATCCACAAGTGGATTTGTTTGCGTCAGAGGAGACTCACAAACTCCCACTGTACCTCATCCGCCGGACGATAACGCCGGCGGGCGGGCCAGACACACTGGTGACAGACTGGAACAGGTGGAGTTCCATTTATCTGTTTCCGCCACCAGACGCGTCTCTAATGTGCCACGTAGTAAACAAACTACAGGATTATTGGGGCGTAGTCTCGCTAATCGCGCCCCTGTGGCCGGCGCAGTTGTGGTACCAGCAATTGAAAACGTGGTGCCCGCACCCGGTGTCACTCCCGGTCGGGTTTTTCCACTTAGACACAATTGGCAACCTAGAGACCTCGCTGACTTTTGCATTATGGACATTCAGGAGGCCAAGTGGCTAGCACCATATGGTAGAGATGTGACCAATAAATTCATGAATCAATATACCCAGTCTACAAAGCGACAGTATCAATCGCATTGGCAAGCCTTTACTTCTTGGATTCTTAGAACAGAACAAACTGTGCCCTCAGTGGCTTTGGTTTTTAATTATTTAAATTATCTGTTCGAGCAGAAACGTTTATCTGTAGTAACGTTAAAAAATCACTTAACAGCGATTAGGATGCCATTTTGGGACCTTACCGGTCTCACCATACCAGTCGCGGAGGAAACAGGTGTTATGAGGGCATGTTTTAAACTCCGCCCACCTCCCCGTCAGCTCATGCCTACCTGGTCTCTGGACAAAGCATTGTCGTTACTTCATTCCCGTCTGTACCAACATACTGCAGATTTTACATTACTTTTAAAGAAGGCAGTATTCCTTATGGCTTTGGCTACCGGGAACAGAGTATCTGAGCTGGCGGCGATGAGCAACACACCTAATTGCCTCAGGTTTGGTAGGCTTAATGAGTGTATTCACATTGCACCTTCCCCAGGGTTCATAGCCAAGAATGAGCACAGTGAACATGTGTTTTCAGAGTTCACGGTGCCGGCGTTGAAAAGGGGAAAGGTGCACCATAATTTATGTCCAGTGCAAGCTCTAACCAAATATTTGAGAGTGGCACCTCTAAATCACCAGGGTGCTTTATGGGTAGCAAGTACGGGTAAACGCTTGATGAAACGTAAACTGGCTTCTCTCTTGGTCGAGGTCATTAAAGAGAGTAATCCCGGCGTTGTGGGTAGGGCCCACGATTTACGCAAGTGGGCAGCCTCTTTACGTTTCCTTAAAAAAATTTATGTTGAAGATATTATGTCCACACAGTTGTGGGCCTCTAATCATACGTTTTTGACTCGATACCTTTCAGTAGCTCTAGACAAACCTTCCTTGCCATGTATAGCTTTAAGGCAGAGGGTCTAGGTGGCCCCTAAGTCACTTATTGTTTAATTTCAAGAAAAGGGGGGGGGGGGGGGGGTGCAGTCAGTGTAACATAGGACACCCTAGACCCCGCCGGAGTATGTGAGCTGTGATACTGTTTATGGGTGTTGTGATATAAAAATTTCTCTGTACTATTCATTACAGGAAATTGTGCTAGTACAATTGTAGTACAAACAACAGTGTTGTTGTAAGTAGTTTTTGGCTGTGAAGCAATCTATTTTTAAGCATTGGATATATTTTGCAAGATATATCCACTAGTTTTATGGGGTTTATATGTGCACATGTAAACTTATAAGTTTTTATTTTTTCACCACTTATTTTAAGTGGGGTGCCTTATTAAATGGCGGATCTGTACTCAGAATCTCAGAGTTAACCCTTTTTTATCAAGTAGGCTTCTTTGAAGCACGCTCCTGCTTGTACCCCCTTTTTGTATATATGTGCTGCGCCAAAATATATATCTTTTCGAAGTAAGAATACTATGTGGTTGTTTGATTATCTGCTTTTGCTAGAGTTATGATATGATTACGAATGTCCCCCTCCAGTCTTAGATGTCAGGCATAATCGTCAATGATGGAGGGGCCACTAATAAATTATAGGTTTGACTCCTGTAAGGAGATAAAGAAAACCTAATATTTAGTAGTGGCCCCGTAATCATTGACGACTGGGGCCCTCCCGACCTTCCCCTTCCCATTCGTTGATGTATTAAGGATTTTGGTTTACTTGATATGTCAGTGAAGGAAGAATGACGCCTGAGTCAGCGTCTGGTCAAAGATCCACACAAGTACATCCACGATATTATGGAAAGCTTATGAATAGTTATTCTTATTTTCTTTTTCTTTTTTATTTGTTACAAAGTTTTTTCGTAGTGAGAAACCAATTTCATAATGACTGAACCATGAGTGAGGTTGCGTGCGCTCATGATGAAGGCTCCTCAATGTTTTATGCTCTGCGCGGTAGATTCAAACTACGGCGGATGAGTGTTTGAAGAGGGTGCCTTATGTAATAGGCATAATCGTCAATGATTACGAGGCCACTACTAAATATTAGGTTTTCTTTATCTCCTTACAGGAGTCAAACCTATAATAGCACTAGGCAGTGTAATAAACTTCACGTGGCTAGTGGAAGAACAGCTATGGTACAGAAAACATTTAGACATCAAGGCGCTCATATATGAAACGGATTATCAGGGATCATAGACGATTGTTCGTTTGTATTATTTAAGAAGAAATTAAAGAGCTTCCTATTGAATAACAAAATGCCAATATTTAATGTTTATCAAACCTAAAGAACCATTAATGCATACTAATTAAACCAGAGATATATTGATTTATTTTATAAGATTTTGTCTTTATATTTGTATTTGTTTGTATTATTATTATTATTATTTATTTATTATTATTTTGTTTTAGTATTTCACTTCACTCAGCACTTGCATTTGCACTCCCTGTTATGCAATAAAATTGTATTATATTTGTATACAAGATAAAAGGACACATATACCACATGGTATCTAGTCCTCATTGTCGTAGTTTGTGTTTATTTATATGATGTTAAATGTAGCAATAATTAACAATGTATTACTATGACAATAAACTATTTTGAATTTGAATTTGAATATTGTTTCCTTAATATTAAATACATATACAGTATATACATTTTAGCATGGTCATTATTCAAAATGGTTGAGAGAACAATACTTTCTTGGTGGTAGCACTGGTTCTCCTCAGGCAGATTGCCTTTCCTGGTGTGATGGGGTTAGCTTGCTCCACCTTGGCGAGTCGGCTACTTCTCTGTTCTTTCTTCTTGGCGGTTGACCTTGACATCGCTGTCTGGGGCGGAGTCATGGCATTCCTCTCTGTTGTTTTCATTTCTCCAGCTTTACTTTTCTTATTCTTCTCTGTTTTCTTCTTCTCCTCTCTTTCCTTTGGTTTTATTTTATTCTGTATTTTAGATATAAAGTTTAGTCTAATATTGGCGCCTAATTCAAACTTCCAATATATCTACTTAACCTAAATTGTTGAGTTACTTACGAGTCTCGATACATTCCCACCACCAATATATACACTATCTACAGTAATCCCGCAGCGATGTTAGATCTCCAAAGCTGTGAAGAATTAACAGCGGCTCGGTGAAGAGGTAGTTTTCTAATGGGATCGTTACCGCCGGATGGTCCAGCGACCGCTTTTGATTTAGGGGTGGAGTCGTGAGAGCTAACACCATCATCAGCGACCGCCGGCTGAGGGATCAAAAACATTTCGACAACCTGTTCCAATGGATACAACTTGACGATGGGTCGAGTGGTCAGGCCAGTTTTTGTCCTAATCTGGACCACTCTAACTAGATCATCTCGTCCTGGATAGAGATTAACTACCCTACCAAGTTTCCAAAGGACACAAGGTCCCTCGTCATGTATAAAAACGATGTAATTTACTTTTGGCCATACACTGCTTGATGAGCTTCTTTTAGTCTTATAGGCTTCTCGTTATGATGCCAAGTATTCACTAGACCAACGCTTCCATAGGTACCGGATCAATTTATTGATGTAATTGTACCTGCTGTGTATTGCGGCTTTACTATCGTAACTAGGATCCTGCAGCTCATCTAGCTGAATCACGTCCTTTGGGAAGTCACGAAGTCTACGACCCTTAACCAGCATGGATGGAGTAATAGGACTAGGGTCCTCCAGATCACCTGAGATATATGTTAAAGGGCGATCATTCACGGTAGCTTCGAGCTCCAATAAGACAGTAGTTAGTTTCTCAAAGGAGACTAGAGCACGACCTAGTACCTTTTTAAGCCCAGCCTTCACAATACCTATGGGTCTCTCCCAAATAGCTCCAAACCAAGGCGCACATGCTGGTATAAAACACCATTCACATCAGATTTCGGTAAGATGAGCCTGAAGACTAGGATCACTTTGAATGCCTTCCAGGTGTCTGGAAGCTCCTACAAATGTAGCAGCATTGTCGCTTAACATTATCTGTGGAAATCCCTGTCTACTACAAAATCTCTGGAACATGTGGATAAAACTGTCACAGGTCATATTGCTAAATACTTCAATGTGAATAGCTCTGGTCGTAGCGCATATAAATAATAGCATATAAGCCTTGTTGTTGTGCGAGTCCCGGACAGGAATTGCTCCTGTATAATCGACCCCCGTGACCTCGAAGGGATCTCTAGGAGTAGTCCTGATGTCTGGCAGGGGAGGTACTCTAGCTTTCACGTAGGTATTACCCTGTATTCTACGACAGGTTATACACTTACTGGTCACTTGTTTTACAGCTTGTCTTATCTTAGGAATCCACCACCTTTGCCATATATATGCGACCACGTGATTGACTCCTTAGTGACAACAGACACGATGGCACATATTGATGAGCATGGTAGTGAAAGGATGTTTGGAAGGCAGTAGTATCGGATATTTCATTGAATCCGGAAGAGCCGCTAACTTCAATCTACCTTCACATACAATTAAACCTCCTTTCATGACAAGTCCTAATTGGTTTACCAAATTATTGCGAGTATCCTTGTCACCAGACAGCATCTCGTACTCTTCTGGGAAGCATTCCTGCTGGCATCTTTGAGCTACAATCTTTTCTGCTAATTTTAGTTCCTTAATGCTGAGGAGGGCACGGTCTGTGGGAGACGTCCCTTTAATGTTTGCCTTCAAATTATTCTTGTATCGAATAGTCCATGCAACTACCCGAATTAATTTCTCATAACTGCCATATTTTTCCCAGTTCCATAACTGTGTGTCCTGTTCATCACTGGTCCCAATGACTTGGCTAGTTACTTGTGGCGTTGGGTCATCTGGTAATATATCTTCTGGCCACTCGTCTTTGTTTCGGAGCCACATGGGCCCCTCCAAAACGCAGAAGATTTCAGATGTTTTGCCGAAACACCTCTAGACAGCAAATCCCTAGGGTTTTCTTTAGAGGACACGTACCGGAATTCTAAAGTTGGAAGAAGGGATTTTACTTCGTCAACTCGGTTCGCGACATACACTGGAAGCTTCTTCATACTACGCAACCAATGCAATGTAACCTGGCTGTCGCACCATAAAACAACGTTGTTGACTTTTACAATATTATGATAGGCTTCCTCCACAAATTTGATTAATCTGGCGGCTAGCAAAGCAGCAGTTAGCTCTAGTCTTGGTATAGTTATGGACCTTATGGGAGCGACCTTTGCTTTAGCCATGACCAGACTACTACATTCCGGGCTCACAAAGTATATTGCAGTGCCATAGGCGACACCCCTTGCATCGCTAAACGAATGAAGTTCCACTGAGTCAGCATATACCGTCCTCCTAGGATAAGTAAAGTCACAGCAGAGGCTCAGGTCCTTGGAAATTGTAGACCATTCAGTAGCGCAGTCTTCAGGTAGTGGATCGTCCCAATCTAGTTTCAGTCTCCATAATTGCTGTAAGAAAATGTTGGACCTTATTGTAACAGGCAGTAGTACACTGAGTGGATCGAACAGTTGTGCTGCCACTCTTAAGCACTCTCTCTTTGTAGCCTTATTGGTCTCTGGGAGTCTAGTGTTGAATGTCAACAGATAGAGTCAGGTAACCACAAGAGTCCTAATGTCTTCACTCGCTCTTGATTCTTGGCAGCAACATCATCCAATTGTAGGAGGTCACGAAGTTGAGGACTATTGGTAGCCCACTCTCTGAGATATAAATGTGCTTGAGACATTATTCTTTGGGCATCCCAGTAACGCTTAATGACAGTCTCTTCATCACTGCCTGTTCCCTGGAGGTTGTCAATGTACAAACCTTCCTTAATAGCCTCCACAACTTCGGGATCCTCTTTTATAATGGAGAGATACTTCAAGATCGTGGCATTAAGAAAAAACTGTGAGCTAAGTCGCACCGAACAACACTACTTTAAATCGGTAGCAAAGTAAGGGTGAAGATAAGTCCAAGGGATCCTTTGGCCACAGAAATCGGGTGTAGTTACGATCTTCTTCATGAAGTCTCAACATGAGAAAGGCTTTCTCGATGTCACTTATCCAGGCAAATTTGTGTACCCTGAATCGCAGCAATATTTTAGCTAGATCTGGCACTAGTGATGGCCCGGTGTAGAGGCAGTCTTTAAGACTCGGCCTGCCTTTACCAATGCTAGCGGAGCAGTCGTACACAATACGAATGTGCCAAATAATGACTGTTTTCAGTAACACCGAAAGGAACCTCTTCAATAAAACCATGATGAAGTTCATCTTGGATAACATTGACATAGTGACTACAATATACAGGCTCTTGTTTAAATCGCCTCTGCAGACCCCTTAGGCGACCCGCTGCTAGTCCATAATTTAAAATGTAAAACTTGCAAACTAAACAAACCAAAATTGGGACAAGGACAATATAAAGTCAAATTAAATTATCAAAATCGCAATGTGGAAACAACGTTTACTAAAATGAAAATTATTAAATAAAAGAACACAATCCACCACATAGGGTGTACATTACTACATGAGCAAGTTAATCTGTTTCCCAAGCAAACTAATCGCACATATAACAACGCACTATCGTCACGTTAAAGGAAGTAGTCAAGTTTGGGAAGTCCGGGACGTTCTGGCAAATTTTACTAAACTCTGCATGAATAAAGAAACTACATGTTAAATGTCAAAATATTATTTAAAATCAAATTTGCAACATGACAAGACATTAACAATAGTACAAAATACAAATATTGATAAGATATCTATACTATTACAAAATAATATATAAAATACAGTACAGCACTCACTAACGATAGTGCTATCGGGTAGGTACCTGTAAGCATAGCATGCCTCAAGTGAACCCTATCAATAACTACCCTACAAATAACCTACATTTATAGCACAAATAAACTAAGGAAATCGCAAAACTAAGCAATTGATACTATCGACAATGAATACATACAATATAAAGACAAATAATTGCAAAATATGAAGTAACAACAGATTTAAACAAAGAGTACTCTTTTAACAAGAACAATAAATTTAAAAAATCATCAATATTAATATTAATAATAATAATAATAATAATAGAAAAAGAAAAAGATAAACAATAAATACAGACAAAAAGTAAGCAGAGGTTATACAAGAAACTTCAAGTTAAAAATGCTTGATTAAAATTATTGATGTCAAATTTTAGAATACAGTCACAATAATTGACCCTAAAAAGATTAAATTTATGGAACAATTTACTTGCCTCAAAACCTCTGTCCACTAAGAGTCTGTATAGTAACCTAGCTCTAGCCCAAAAGTCATCTACTTTAGTGCAGATTTTACAAAATCTTATTAATTGGGAATAAAAACAATTATAAGTTATTTTACTATCGATATTACTACTAGGGAAAGGAAAGTTTATTACGTTAAAATTAAAATCATCAACTTTGTGATATACTTTAAGTATGCACTGTTCATTAACAATCTCTATATTTATATCAAGAAAATTTTCAACTTTATAAATTACGTTACATTGTGTGAGGGGAATAGAATTAGGGTAAATAAGTTTAGCAACTTGATTAAAATTTAACAAATTGCAAACAAGAATATCATCAATATATCTACTATTATTACTTAACAGTTTAGCAAGTGCTAATTTTTCTGGAATTTTATTTTTCTTGCTACTGTCAACTAAGTCTTTTATATATTTAAATTCTAAAGCAAGCAAGAATAAGTCTGCAATTAAAGGGCTAGCATTTCCACCCATAGGAATTCCTAATATTTGTTTGAAAATGTACGGCCCGAATCTAACATAAGTATTGAAAAGGAGGAATTTAAGGGCATCTTTAAGTTTAGTTCTATCAAAATATACAGAACTAGTGGGAGTAGAGCTAAGTGATGCATTATTAAAATATGTATAAACATTTATGAAATAATTACCATTCCTAACGAACCTGTCAAAGTGCAAATCTATAATAAAGCAAAGCTCTGAATATACTAAATCTAAAGGCAAATTGGTATACAAAGTTGAAAAGTTGAAGCTATGTACCGAGGTAACTTTCGGCATGGTATTTATTTTATCAATAACTTCTAACGAATTGTGAACACTCCAATAATAGTTAATGCCTGTTCTTTTCATGATGGTATTACAATATTTTTTATGAGTACTTTTAATGTATTTTAAGCAATTTACGACTTGTTCTGATAGAGTTTTAGTGGTAGCAAATTTTGCTCCGGCAATAAAGCGATATTTATAAGGTCTTTTATGAAATTTAGGTAACATGTATAATTTTGCAATGCACTTGTTCTTATCAGAAAGTTTAATATCAAATATTATATTTTTCTTGGTATGTTCATCGATTAAGTTATCAATATTCAGATTATTTTGAATTTCATAAACAGAATTAGAGGGCAGCTTCTCTTTTTGTTGGTTCCATGGCAGTCTGACCTCATACTGCTGATTCTGTGCAGAGTATGTTACTGTCTCCTTGTAGAAGTCCAACGCAGTCTTGTTTTCCTTTGAATCTTCGTTCGGAGAAATTCCTAGATGATCCAGTTCCCACAAACATTTTAATTCATTATGACATGGATTACATGATTCCGAGGATGTGTATTGATCCATCGGGGTGATCGCGACTTTCAATATTGTAACTACCTCTACTTGGGCGCTAGACTTGTCGTTATGGCAGGAGCCACTTAGTGCATAGCCAAATTTAGTGGGTAAGAGAATTATGTCACCCTCCTTTTTGTACCCTGGCCGCACTAAGTCATAATAATAATCGGCACCAACCAACAAGTCCAGTCGAGATGTCTGTGTCATTAGAGGATCAACTAATTTGTTGCCATTTTTTTGCAACACTTTCATGTCGGCTTATAGGCATTCTGATCCTTTATGATCCGGGAGAGTTTCTACCACAACTGCATGTAGAGGATTGTTTCTGCCCCGGAAGTTGTACGTGAAGAACACTACTGGATACTTTCTACTCTCACATGCTCCGGTAAACCCTCGCAACCTTAGCTTTTGAACACCCAACTTTTCATATTGGATAGAGTCTAGAGCGGAATTTAGAATGAAGGTGCGCTGTGAGCACTGATCCAGCAGCGTAGGCATCTTGACTGTTCCTCTTGGTTCCTTTACTGTTGGCAGCATAACAGTTGGGAGGATAATACTAGCCTTCTTTGAAGACACAGACATCGTGGTAGTTTTCGTCTTGGTCCGTGTTACCTGTTGAGGTAATGTGTGCCCCTTCGCACAACTTACAACAAGGATATAGTGGAACATGTTAATGTGGCTAGCCCTATAGGTCGGATAATAGAAGCAATAGAAAAATATACATGTATGATAGAGCAGATTATGAGCTGCTGAGACGGTGTTTGGACATTGACTGGGGGGAATACTTGAAAGGTGAAGACGCTGAAGTAATGTGGAGGAAAATTAGAGTCAAACTGGAGAATGCTGTATCCAAAAGTGTACCAGTAAGGGAATATAAGGATAAAACAAAATTGAGGAAAAGAACTAACCCAGAATTGCCAATGAAAAGAAAGCTTTGGATATTGATTAGAAGAAAGAAACGATTGTGGGAAAGATTAAAATTGTTAAAAAAGAACAGGGGGTCTAGTATAGAGGCTAAGGAAGTGGATCTGGAACGCAGACAAATAAACAATAAAATAAGGTGGGAAACAAGGAGGGGGGTGAAGGAGAGGGAGAGAGAGATAGCTAGAAATGTGAAGGATAATCCAAAAATATTCTGGAAGTACATTCAGGAAAAGTTAACAAGAAGAGTAGGGATCCCAGAGCTGGTAGGGGGGTTGAATGATGGGAGTAGAGCGAAGACTGATAAGGAGAAAGCAGAGGTGCTGGGGAAATACTTTGGGGGGGTACTAACAGTGGAGTCGGAGGATGCAGTGCCTACTATTCCCATCAAACAGGCACCGGCACTAGAACTAATTGTTTTCCCATGCTAGAATAAGAAGGGCTATAGAAAAAATTAACAGAAGTAAGTCACCGGGACCAGATGGGATACACCCAAGAATCATAAAGGAAGGAGGGGAGATGTTAGTAGAGCCATTGAAAATGTTATTTGAGGTATCGTTTAATACAGGACAAATCCCGATGGACTGGAGAGAGGCGAACATAACAGCTATATTTAAGAAGGGAAAGAGAAATGACCCAGGGAATTATAGACCAGTCAGTTTGACAAGTGTTGTTTGTAAACTAATGGAAACGGTAATTAGAGAAGGAATAATGGATCATATGAAGTCAAACCAACTTTTCAGTGGGAGACAGTTCGGATTCTTGCCGGGGAGGTCGACGGTACTACAGCTAATTAAGGTGGTAGATGATTGGATGCAAATTCTAGAAGATGGTGATGTAATAGACGTGGTATATTGCGATTTTATGAAGGCCTTCGATAAGGTCCCACATAAAAGGTTAATAGAGAAAGTTAGAAGCTATCAGATAGGGGAGAAAATAAAAGTGCGGGGATAAGTACAGCTAAAAAAGTGAAAAGATCACGCATAGCCAAAGTATTCGCGACAGGTTTTAAGCCAGGAGTGACGGCATCCGACTTGAAAGAATATCTCTCCAATAAACTCAGCCTTAGTATGGATGTTGAACCAATTATTCCCTGGTCTGATAGGCACACATATATTTCATTCAGAATAAACTGTGAGAGTGTCCAAATCCCGAGGTGTTTATGGATGAAGAACTTTGGCCAGAGGAAGCATCGGTGTACTGGTGGAGAGAACGTAGGGCACAGGTACCGGTACCGGTACCAACAAATGAGGACTCTATAACTACGGTAACCCACCCTCCCAACAACTCTTAATCATGGATATAAAGTCTACTTCATCTCCCAACAATTTGCGTATTGCTACTTATAACTGTAGGGGGCTCCCTAAAACCAACAGAGGGCTTCTCCTACGCCCTGATGTAGTAGACGTATTTAATACCAGTGATATTGTGTGCCTGCAGGAGACTTGGTATTTTAAACAGGATTTGGGTAACCTCAGTACTATCTGTGATAATTTTCATGGGTTTGGGGTCTCGACAACCGATGCTATGGATGGTCTAGTAGCAGGTCACCCACCGGGAGGAGTAGCTATTTTGTGGAGGGACTCTTTAGACAGCCGGGTTAAACCACTTGTACCAAATTTACCATGGTGTACAGGTATAGAAATAGAAGATATCCAACGGAAAGTAGTTATTCTTAGTGTGTACTTGCCCTACCAATGTAATGAAAAATGAAGAACAATACCTGAAATGCCTTGGAGAGCTAAGTGCTCTTTTACGAGAACTAAATACCACCTGCTACTCTGTAATAGGGGACTGGAATGCTAATCTGAAGGACATGAGTAACTCTCTGTTTGCTAGTCATATGACTAACTTCTGTGGTGAGCATGATCTAATTATCTCTTCTCAGCTCATGCTCCCTCATAGTAGTTACACATGTGTCAGTGCAGCATGGGGCTCAACGTCTTGGCTAGATCATACCGTAGCTAGTGCTGATTTCCATGATATGATAACAAATATGGAAATTCAGTATACATATACAGATGAAGATCATATCCCATTGACCTTAACAGCTAGTTTGGAAAGAGCGCCAGAATTAACCCAGTCAAACAATAGTGTAAATCCAAAACTGCCATGGGGCAGGCTTGACGAGGAGGAGTGTGAGCAATTTTGCACTTTAACACACACTCTCCTTTCTGAGCTTGATCCTGGCAGTGAGGATGCCATTACCTGTGAAGACCCCAATTGTGTTAATGCTAGTCATCGAGAAGAGGTCAGCAAGCTGTACAATAATATTATATCTTGTCTTACTAAGGCTAGTGACATAGTATTTCACAAGCATAACAAAAATTACTCTTTTAACAACCCTGGGTGTAATGACCATGTTTCAGAACTATACCAGGCATCCCGAGATGCTCGTAGTGTATGGCTGGATCATAACAAACCGAGACAGGGACCCATTTTTGACATGTTCACCAGACTAAAGGCTAGATGCAAGTATGCAATCAGATATATAAAAAACAATGAAAATGTATTAAGAAGAGAAGCATTGGCCAAAAACTTTGCTAGCAAAGACACATTGGCCTTCTGGAAGGATATTAAAAAAATGCATAATAGCTGCACACCTCTACCCGTTAGTGTAGATGGGATCTCTGGTACTAATAACATAGCCAATCTTTGGAAAACACATTACCAAACTTTGTTTAACTCTGTTGGGCACCAAGGAAATACCATTGCTGCTACTACAGAGTGTAACAAAGAAGAAAAATATGACACAATTAAAGTTACAAGTGAAAAAATCAAGGCTGCAATAAGTAGGCTAGATGCTAACAAATCCTGTGGTTTTGATGGTATATATGCTGAACATTTGAAGTACTCCTCCACTCTCCTCTTGGAGAAACTCAGCAGTTGCTTTACCAGCTTTCTAATCCATGGTTTCCTACCAGAATCTATGATGTCCGTTACCTTGATACCAGTAATTAAAGACAAGGCTGGCAAAATTACATCAAAAGACAACTATAGACCTATTGCCCTTGCCAGTATTGTAAGTAAGATACTAGAGTTAATCATTTTAGACAGAATCTCAGTGTATATCTCAACTAATAGTAATCAATTTGGTTTTAAAAAGAATCATGGTACGGACCAGTGCATCTACACTCTGAAGGAGCTAGTGGATGGGTACATCAAAATGAACAGCTCTATTTTTGCATGCTTTCTTGATGCTAGTAAGGCATTTGACAGAGTCTGCCACAATATCCTGTTTGATAAATTAGCAACAAGGGGAGTGCCATCCTATATACTGAGAATCTTGAAGTACTGGTACGCCAATCAAACATTTAATGTAAGATGGGGTAATAATAATAATAATAATAATAGTTCTTAAAGCTAGCGCATGCTAAGCTAGCTAAGGATAGCTCAATAAGGCCGATTAGGCGTATTTCCATTGGGGTCCTGTACTACTACCCCATCCCTTGGCTCATGAGGGATGGTAACGACTCAGTGCTTGTGAAAAATCTTTAATGCGCCGAGCGTGGGCGCGAACCCGGGCCTTCTGGGTGGAAGTCCGAGACGCTAGTCACTACACCAAGCGAGCCGCTAACATTATTTCGGATTCCTTTACAGTAACCAATGGAGTGAGACAGGGTACACCTTACTTATTCAATGTATATATGGATGAATTAAGTGATAAATTGAATAAAGAGCAGATTGGATGTTATGGTGGGAATAAAATCATCAACCATCTCATGTATGCTGATGATCTGGTCATTATTGCACCGTCTTCTGCGGGTCTGAGCAAACTTCTTGATATATGTGAATCTTTTGGTAGTAAACATTGTGTTAAATTCAACCCACTGAAAAGTGCTGTTCTTATATTTAGATCAAAATTACTGTATAAAAGTAAATTGTCAAATTTCTCACTCAATAATCAAATTATTCAAGAAGTAAACAAAATAATATACCTGGGACACATTATCTCAAACGATTGCTCAGATGATGCAGATATCGGCCGTCAGCGCAGACAGCTATATTTAAGTGGTAACACCATCTTGAGAAAATTCCACATGTGTAATTGGGAAACTAAAGTCACTTTGTTCCGGACATATTGTTCCTCTATGTACACGGCCCATTTGTGGTGGAAGTATAAGAGAGCCACCATAAATGGTCTGTGTACATCCTATCATAATATACTCAAGATGTTCATTGGTCTCTCTAAATATGAAAGCACTAGTATGGTGTGCACACTGTTGGATGTGCAGTGCTGTCGGGCTGTCATCAGGAGACTGGTGTACAGCTTTTCGCAGCGACTGCAATCCTCCAGTAACACGCTGATTGTAGCTCTTTGGTCTAGTGATCATATCTATGAATCCCGTATTATATCTCACTGGCAGAAGCTGCTGCACACATAGTATGTAATGTAATATATAGGTCTAATTGAACTATGAGCAATGATCTGTGCAATAGGTGTTAACCAACATTGAGCAATAGCCTTAGTTAGCCTATCTGTGTTATATTGTGACAAAATGTGATATGTGCTCTATTCTGTAAATAGGCCTACTGTATATTTTATTTTATTGTTTCTTTATTAATATATCTTTGTGTATAATTATAATCTGTGCACTGACGAGAAGTGTATGTGATATGGACCATTAGGTCGTACTGTATTTATACTGTATCTATCTTATGTGTCTGGAATAAAGAATTATTATTATTATTATTAAATGTGTGAAATGGATAGAAGCCTTCCTGAAAGATCGGAGACAGAGGGTACTGGTGAATGGAATAGGCTCGGGGTGGAGGGAAATTACAAGTGGGGTACTTCAGGGATCTGTGTTGGGACCACTGCTGTTCGTTATATTTATCAACGACTTGCCTGAAGTTATAACTAATGGAAGTGAGGTATACCTGTATGCGGATGACACTAAGCTGTATAGAAGAGTGAGGAGTAAGGAAGATATGGGTTTGCTTCAAGGAGATGTGGAGGGCATGAAGGGATGGTCTGAGCATTGGTTAATGCCTTTTCATCCAAAAAAATGCAAGTACATGCAGATTGGGACCAGCAAGATAGACAAGGTAGGATACAGTATGTATGAAGCGATGGAGGAAGTGAATGCAGAAAAGTATATAGGTGTAGTGATAGACAATAAGTTAAATTTCTCAGAACATTTAGCGGAAAAGATAAACAAAGCCAATAGAATTGTAGGGCTGATAAGGAGGACATTTGTGTCACTTGACGAAGAAATCTTCAGGAATCTCTATACAGCGCTGGTTAGGCCGCACCTGGAATATGCGAACCAGGTGTGGGCTCCATATATGGTAAAGGATATAGAAGCAGTGGAGAAAGTGCAGAGGAGAGCTAGCAAGCTGGTACCAACGTTGAAGAACGCGGGCTATGAGCAGAGGTTGAGGACACTGGGGCTTCCGACACTGGCATATAGGAGAAAGAGAGGGGATATGATAGAGACTTTTAAAATAGTGTCAGGAAAGTACGATGAGGATGTGTGAAGGTATCTTCTTGATGCGGGAGGGAACAAGAACGAGAGGACACTCTAAGAAAATTTACAAAGAAAGAAATAGGCTTGAGAAGGCAAAGAACTCATTTTGTGATAGAGTGGTAAATGAGTGGAACGCACTGCCCCAGTATGTAGTCGATTCCGAATCAATAAGGGAGTTTGAAAGTAATCTTGATAAAGCATGGGGAAGACAAGATTTGAAGTTTGATTATAAAACAAAAATACAGAATAGTAAAAATGTTGCGTCTGCTACCGCCGCCGCCAACACCGTGAACGACCGCAGCAGTGCAAGTACTGGTACTGAGCTGGATACACAGGCATAGTTTGCCTTTTTCCAGAGGATCTACTGTAAGAAACTGTAAGAAACTGTAAGAAACAACCATTACTTCGCACCGAGGCTTCCTGCACCGCAGAGGATGCCGAAGCAACTGGTATGTGTGGTGTAGTCCGATCTTCCACACTCTCCATGTTAAAAACCTCTGTCTGGTAAGCCTGTACAAACCTTTCTAGGTCCAGACCATCTTCACCTAAAGTTCTTTTTAAAGTCTCCTTTAGTGGGGATGGCAATTTATTCATGAGAATTACAACACTAGCTTCATGAAGGGTAATTTGTAGGGTCTCTATTGACCTCAGTGTACTTTCAAAGCTAGCATAGAATCCTTTTAGTTCCTCGACATTGTAAGAGGGAGGATTCAAAGTAGTAAGGTTAGTTATATGTGCCGCCTTAATCCTATCCCTGTGCCCATAGGTTTTCTGTAGAAGGGCAACCGCTGTTTGGTAGCTGGCTCCTTCAATTGGGAAACCTTCAATTAGTTGTTTCGCCTCGCCATTCAGTTGACCTCTTAAGTAGGTGAATTTTTGTATGTCACTGAGGTTCTCATTGCTGTGGACACTACAGTGGAACATATCCCAAAATCCCATCCACAGAGTGGGATCACTGTCAAACACAGGAAGGGTAATTTTCGGCAATCTTATACCGGCATTTCTATTAACTGCAGCACGATTTGGATCCTTATGTTTCAGTTTACCCTTAAGGTGGACGATAATTTGATCAAGACCCTCTAGATATTCCATGTCTACTTCTATGTCCGCGAAATATTCCTCGTCGGTTTCATAGTCTTTACATTTCGCGGCGACATGAATTGAAATCCTCGAGTTGTCTCAATACAGTACTGATGCCAATTTAGCCTCTATCGCTTCATTGTCTGCATTAACTAAAAATGTAGCTATATTATTGGTGATCCTTGTCAAACCACTCTTGATACCCCCCTTGCGTCGCTTGTACTGGGATAGAGTCAACGACATGATGGCAATGCAGGAAATAGAACTTAAAGGGTATAACAAATTAATTTACCTATATGGACGTGAAGAGCACTCAGAAAGTTAGCCGACGTCAATAAAGGCAAATTATAGGGAACCCCGACTTTAAACGTAATAATTTAATAAACGCGTGATGTCGGTGTAGGGCAAATAATGAAGGAAATAAGATGCGGAGCGCAATAATTAAAGTAAACGAACAATGCCTAAATTATCTCCATTCTTAAATTTAAGTAGTTAACACTATATTAAATGCGGATTTTTTTTTTAAAGTACACTAAGGAAGGGATGCCAAAAATGTTACAAGACAAGCCAATTTAATTTATGAACATAAAATCAAAACTAGGCTAGCCCAACATCTAATGGTACCAAAATAATTTGTGGTATTTACCCCTTTAAATTTAATTGAGAAGACCGTACAAAATAATTTTAACCCCGATAATTGTAATTTACATTAATTTAAGTGTTGCAATTAATACCTATTCTACCTAACAAATGAGAAATTAAATCCAATTTAGAAAAGTTAGCCTAGAAAACAATGAATCAGGAACTCATTAAGTGAGTTATCCTAATTCAAACCTGCCGCCTCCCTTTCCTCATCTGATTGCTCCTTCAAAGCTTGGATGTTAAGCCTGAAGTGCTCCTGGGCAGCAGCCACGACCCGCTGAAAAAGACAGTCGCTGGCATCATGTGTAAGGTGCACACCGTCTTCAAAATAGTCTCCCTCCCGCTACCATAGACTGGTAGTGGGACTTTGTGAATGGCAGCACCTTTTTGAGCCAGCGATTGATACCATTCCTTATGCTCTTATACCACTCTGCCGTCAGACCGCGGGGCGCCGGTCTCGCCTCCAGGCCTATGATCATACAGGCCCCTGAGATATCTTCTATCTCTCTTGCTAGGTCCTGGATGGCGTTTGCGACAGGGCAGATGTCTGTAGCGGGATGAAAGTCATTCCCGCCCAAGACTAAGAAAGTTAAATCCGGCTGGAAACGGACGTGGCTCTCCCAGGCAGCAGAGGACTTGATGGTGCCAACGTGTGCACCCCCTTGAGCAAAGGTTTTTACTGTAAAAAAGGGTGGTACAAAGGTTTGTTCACAAATAGCTGCCGGACGTAACTATGGCCTAAAATGGATACTTTTTTGATGGGCATAGGGTGAAAAGTCACTGCACGAGCATAATCTTCTTCCCCAACTCCCCCGCCAAAGGCGCCGGTAGGAAAGACATGGCGGCGGCTCATATGGTCGGGTAGAACTGGTGGCGCCCGGCAATAAATAGGCCTCAGACACAAAAAAACAGGCCACAAGCCAAGAGAAGACACTAGGGAAGCAGATACAGGGAACAGAAAGAAAGAAAAGCTAGGAAAAAGTAGACAAAAGGAAAGCAAGAGAAAGAAAAGACAAAGACGAAAAGCTAGCATATGGCAATAGATCAGAAGTTCGAAGGACCAATTTATAAGAATTCAAGAGTAAACAAAGTCTAAT
The DNA here is from genome assembly GCA_032716605.1 of Paralithodes platypus. Taxonomy (NCBI): domain Eukaryota; kingdom Metazoa; phylum Arthropoda; class Malacostraca; order Decapoda; family Lithodidae; genus Paralithodes; species Paralithodes platypus. Next base: position 1,865,274 of record CM064509.1, on the reverse strand, counting down.
TTACCTAAAAACTTATAAGAGTTGACTTACTTTAATTGTTAATAGTGATGGATAGCTCAAGGATAGAGTTAGGAATAGATAGAAGGTATAGTGGCCACTAAGAGTTAAGAATTAGAATGACTTAGCATGAACAAGGTGATTGTAGTGAGAGCGGCTAGAAGGAGGTGTTGATGAGTTCGTAGCGAAAGCGAATCTGAGGTTCCTTTGAGAGGGACCCCCAGTTTCCAAAATGACGCATGCCCAGTTGATATCTTATTCACCAATGTGTCATTTAACTACTACAAGATATACCGGATTAGTTATAATGATAACCCGATATAAATAGGGATAATAAACCCATAGAAACTTAATACGAAAGAGTACATATCTTTTATAAAGATATAAAGTTTAGTCTTATATTGGCGCCTAATTCAAACTTCCAATATATCTACTTAACCTAAATTATCGAGTTACTTACGAGCGGTAACCACCGAGGAATATGTCATCTAAGCGTAGTAGGGAAGGTGTACAGTAGGGTAGTGATTGAGAGAGTGAGAGCGAGAACGGAGAAATGGATAGGTGATGAGCAGGGCGGTTTTAGGAAGGGAAGAGGATGTGTAGATCAGATATTTACCCTGAATTGTGTTGTGGAGAAATGTCTGGAGAAACAACAAAAGGTGTATGCCTTTATGGATTTGGAGAAGGCCTATGACAGAGTAGATAGAGAAGGTATGTGGAAAGTACTTAGAATATACGGAGTAGATGGCAAGTTGCTGAAAGCAGTGAAGAGCATGTATGAGGGTGCAAAGGCGGCAGTACGTGTGGAGATGAGCAGAGCGATTTCTTTGACCTGAATGTTGGGTTGAAACAGGGGTGTGTGATGACCCTGTGGTTGTTTACTGTATATATGGATGGAGTCATGAAAGAAATACAAGGAAGAACAGTGGATGTTGGTGTGTTGCTGATAAGGGAGGGAAAAGAGTGGAAGCTACCTGTACTGCTGTTTGCTGATGATACAGTTCTGATGAGCGATAATGAATGGGAGTTGCAGGGCCTGGTAAATGTACAGTATATGGAACAGTGTGCGAAAAACGGAATCTGAAGGTAAATGCGGGGAAGAGCAAGGTTATGGTCTTCGAAAGCGGTGAAGCCACAGAGTGTGAGGTGAAGTTGAACGGTCAGGCTATGGAGATTGTCAGCTCATTTAAGTATCTGGGCAGTGCGTTGAGTAAAGAGGGGACTATGGATGAAGAAGTGCGGGAGAGGGTACAACAGGGGAAGAGGGTTGTAGGAACGTTGAAAACAGTAACAAGAAATAGGGTGGTCAGTATGGAAGTGAAGAAGTCCTTGCATGACAGTGTGGTAATCCCGACACTAACTTACGGAAGCGAAGCTTGGACGTTCGGGAAGAGACTCAGACCAAGAGTGAGAGCAGTGGAAATTAGTTACTTGAGAAGTGCGTGCGGAGTTATATGGAGGGATAGACAGACGAATGAGGAAGTAAGAAGGAGGTGTGGTGTGGAGGTAGATATGCTGGAAAGTGTAAAAAGGAACAACTTGAGATGGTTCGGCCATATGGAACGTATCGAAAGCGAGAGAATGACTAAGAGGGTGTACGAGAGCGAGATGGAAGGACAGAGAGGGAGAGGTGCACCAAAGGAGAGGTGGAAGGATGGAGTGAGGAAGTATATGGATGAAGGCGGTGCTGGTTGTTGTTGTTGTTGTTCCCCAAGCTGCCTGGCCGAACAGCCCCAAGGCCCCGAGTAAGGCCAAGGCCATAAACGAGCGCCCCCACAGAACCCTCCCTGCCGACCACAATAAAGCCTGGGTGACCGAAGCCACTCCATGGCGGGGAGCTGAGAGGGTGCGTAAACGCCCGGGAAACCAAAGCCCCACCCAGGGCCCTGTGCCCCTCAGCAATTATGAAGAGAAAGTTGAGGGGCAAAGGAATAATGTGACGCTTTAGCTTCCAATCTTGGTAGATTGGGAGGTCAATCCACGGAAGAGACGCCGTCACTTGAGATTTAGAAAATATATAAGTAAAAGGAACAGTCAGAGTAAGCTATGGGTATGGCAAAGATCGCTCAGGTCTCACTCTGATAGACCAGCCCATCGCGGTGCTGGTTGGGAGGAGGGGTGTCAACTGACTGGGGACAGAGGTGCATATGGGCGGTTCGTTCGTGGCCACACCTTCGGGGATCACGGCGTCAGGCAATAGATAGATAGATAGACTTACGAGTCTCGACAATAACATCATGAGCAACTGCCCTTGATGCTGTTGCCTTAACCCACTGGACCCCAGCGACATACATGTTGCATCAACAATGTATGTAACGCTAAACCCCAGCGCTGCAGCAACTGCGTCTGCAATTTCGACCTTATTTACTCTTGTCCTATGGTAGCTAGAGGCTTGAGGATGGTATGGCATAATACCTTATGATGTTGCCGAACAGTGGCGGTACTCGGCAACCCCCTAGTCCATCCGCGTGGGTGGGTACGGGGGGATGGGGAAAGCCAGTTTACCCACTTATCTCACTGACACTTTCGAGCTTATTTATTCTTGTCCTATGGTAGCTAGAGGGTTCAAATTTATATGGGATATACCTTATGATGTTGCCCAACAGTGGCAATACCCAAGTCCCGTCGCGGTGGGGAGTGGGGAGAGAGAGCGCAGGAGGAGGGAGGAGTGGGAGAACTGGGCCGCTGCCCGCTAGTTGTTGTTGTTGTTGTTGTTCCCTAAGCTGCCTGGCCGAACAGCCCCGAGTCCCTGAGGAAGGCCATGGCCACGATCAGGCTTTCCCACAGAGCTCTCATTGAGTGTAGATTGTGTTGTTGGTGTAAGTGGTTGTGTGAAATGCAGTCTTCTATGATGTGTTTAATGGTATGGGGTGCTGTGTTACATCCCGGGCAGGCGTCGACAACGGAGTCATCCAGTCTCTTCTGATAGCTTAGGAGAGCTGGATGGTGTCCGCATCTCAGCCTGGCCAGGTGGACTCTGTCCTCGCAAGGAAGGGAGGATTCGGAAGGATGGATTTCGGGAGGTCGTGCATGCAGCTGCGTGTTGTCTGTGAGTGAGTGGATGGATCGGCGAGAGATATGAGTATGGATGTGCTTCTGGAAGTTGGTTCGGGGTGGGCAGGGAGGGAGAGAGGACAATAATTGTGTGTGGTACCGTGTGCTGGGTGTTGTTTTGATATTTCTTGGTGTGTGTGGGTGTGTTGCCATGTAGTTTAGTGGGTGGTCTTGGTTCGTGGAGGCTGCTGCCAGGAATTGAGTGCCTCTCATGCCCGCTAGTTGTCCTGTTTAGTTCATTTGTGTCAGACCTAACTCGTCGCCTCGCGATGTGTATCGCTCTCCTACTGCTCCCCATGACATAGTTGACTCCCCACCAAGTGGGGAAGAGGAGGAGGAAGATGGCCCAGACCCCATGGCATTCCTCAAAACTCCCCTAGGTCATCGTAGGGGTAAGAAGAGACGAGAGAGTGTTTCATGTTGCTACGTACACAATAAGCGAGGAATATGTGGTACACTGGTCCTCCTCTACTCCCCCAGTACCCCCACGCCTGCCTTTACCACAACCTCCCCTGTCTCCCCACTAAAAATACAATGTCAAAACCCATATTTCTAAGACAAAAGTGCTTAAAACAATGTGTAAAACTCATATTCTAACTATAAACCATACGGTAAAGTATAAAATCAATGAACAGTGCGTGAGAGAGGCATTGAATGAAAGGGAAAGTGTATAGGGGAGTGGGATGTCTGTCAGCTGGCCTTGTGTGTACGTACGTGAGTCCAGGACCAAGATGGCCGCCAGTCGCCATGGTAACCAGGACGCGCGCGGGGCTTGCCACTCGTCGGTACTTATAAAGCTTGAATCTATGCACTTATCACACTGTAACTTCACTTACAATGACATTATGTGATACATGTTGCTAATATATGAACTATGAAGGCACTCCCGTCCACTCACCAACTCTGTGCAATCTCTCTCTCTTCGCCGCAATGTTGCATCTCTCTCGCTATTCTATCGCTACTATAATAATCAGTGTTCCTCAGAGCTTTCCCAGCGTATACCACCTCCTCTACGTAGGGCACGTGGTACCCGTCTTGCAACACAATCCCACCCCTACTCTGTGCAACTCTCCAACCCAAGAGTGAAACATTACTCTCAGAGTTTCTTCTATTCAACAGCTGAGCTCTGGAACTCTCTCCCAGAATCAGTCTTTCCCTCTTCTTATGACTGAAATTGCTTCAAACTCTGTATGTCCAGGCATATTGGTTCGAACGTCCCTTGATTTTGGCCCTGTCACTCTTTAAACTATGGGGGAGGCACTCGCTATAGGCAGTTCTGCTTTTTGCCTCCCTCACTCACATAGAAAAAAAGAAAAAAAACAAAAAAATATGCTCGGGTGGTGTAAATAACCGTCACTTGAAAACTGGACGCATCGTACATCTGCCATGCTGCCGCGCTCAGCTGTGGTATGGCGGGCGGGAGGTTTGAAGACCGCCCGGCACCAGCTGATGGCTGAGGCTGCCCCCCCCACCCCTCCCCTTAGGACCCCCAAATGACCGAGGTGAGTGTTTTTTTTGTGTTATTCTTCATTTCTCACCTATTTAAGCTATTTAAAACAAAAATAGCAGAATCTGCTGGTCCCACAGCGTGTTTTTATTATTAATTAGCTGGTGCTCAGTGGGTTAATTACATCATGAGCTCTGGCAACTGCCCTTGATGCTGTTGTCTTAATATCATCATGAGCTCTGGCAACTGCCCTTAATGCTGTTGCCTTAATATCATCATGAACTCTGGCAACTGCCCTTAATACTGTTGTCTTAATATCATCATGAACTCTGGCAACTGCCCAACCCTCCAGCCCCGGCTATGTATTATATATATATTCCTCGAAACCCGGGTGTTTTGGCCAAAAAACGTCTAGGCTAGGCTACCGTATATTCGTTAATCAGACTGCTTCCCGCATTCCCGCGCATCCCCAAGCGTAGCTGTGTTATTTACCTGTAGAATGGCATTAGTAAAGCTCTCTAAGTCAACTGGTTGAGCTGTGATGATGATTTCATTGGAGATAACTTTATGGCCAAAACAGCCACTTTACACCACTTTTCGATACTTAACAACAACAACAACATACAGGCACACACGAACAAGCGACGCTCTCCTTCTTGTGGCCGGAGATGCGGGGCGTCGGTCCAGCCGGCTGTTGTTTACATGCGTCGGACCGACGCCTCGCACACGAAGCTCACAGGCTTTCAACCACTGGGCGTTCAAGAGGCCTTCCGGGAACCTGTTATATGTTTTTTTATGGGCGTTCAAGAGGCCTTCCGTGGTGAGAGGGTTAATGCTGTTGCCTTAATATCATCATGAACTCTGGCAACTGCCCTTAATGCTGTTGCCTTAATATCATCATGAACTCTGGCAACTGCCCTTAATGCTGTTGCCTTAATATCATCATGAGCTCTGGCAACTGCCCTTAATGCTGTTGTCTTAATATCATCATGAACTCTGGCAACTGCCCTTAATGCTGTTGCCTTTATATCATCATGAACTCTGGCAACTGCCCTTAATGCTGTTGCCTTAATATCATCATGAACTCTGGCAACTGCCCATAACCCGGGAACTGCAGGAAGACTCTTAAGAGTTCCCCCGGCGGACTGCGGGTAGACTCTTAAGAGTCAGGGGGAAAAAAATCAATTTAAAACACCGAAAAAAAAAAAAAAAAAAAAAAAAAAAAAAAAAAAAATTGCCCCTGGGCCATGCCAAATATCACTCCTCCACCTCCCCTCCTTCCCCAGTTTTCTCCCCTCCTTCAGTTATCACCTATTTTCCCTGTTATTCCCTTTTCCTGTGGTCTATTTTCGTGCTAACATTAGCGAGTTGGTAGCAGGGCGTTGTCATCACTGTTAGCAAGCGAGTGCAAGAGAGAGAGAGAGTATCGATCGACAGTCTCTCTCCGGAGGTGGAGGAAAGTGGTGGGCTGGGAGGTTGCCTCAGCCATACATTGTGTAACTCCCGGCCTGTATCGCCGATTTTGACCATCCAAACGCTGTTTCCACTTGTTTTGTTGTTGTAACAGGTTAATACCTTTATAATCAACCTATAATAGGTGCATATGGATAAGTATTAATGCTATTTATGGTAAAATAAATATTTTAGTGAAATACGTCAGCACAGGAGTGTGGTGTCTCATACCCCCCATGCGCACTTCAGAGGTTAATGCTGTTGCCGTAATATCATCATGAGCTCTGGCAACTGCCCTTAATGCTGTTGCCTTAATATCATCTTGAACTCTGGCAACTGCCCTTAATGATGTTGCCTTAATATCATCATGAACTCTGGCAACTGCCCTTGATGCTGTTGCCTTAACCCGTTGAGTACCGTATGATACAGTAATAAAAGTTCCCAGCAGTCCCAAGCACTGGCGAATATGTCAGGAGAGACCACCTTTTCACCTCAAGAGATGAAGCAAGACTGGATCTATAATTTTTTTTTTTTTTTTTTTTTTTTTTTTTTTTTTACAAGTCTTAAAACAAATAAAAAATAAGCCTTGTACAGGCAGTTACAAGACAAATAAATTACTGACGAATATACTCGGGCCTGGGACTGTAAGGGTTAATAACATCGACTATTATAGAGGCAAGATGTGGTTTAATCAGTCTAGACTGGTCGCTAGGAGAGATCCACAAATGAGAGGGGTGTAAAGGTGAAGTAGCCTGTATATAAGTAAATAATGCTAGTACTGGGCATAAAGAATGACGAGTATTTCCCTTCTTTAAAAAAAAACAATAGTAAATAGAGTACAAATATTGTCCGCATGCTAATTTTTAGCTATAATATCTGGTGCAGGTGCAATAGTAACCACTTGGTTATTAGGGTGGAACTGCAAGCAGTTTGGGGACCTAGCCATAAGTGCTAATTCAGATACCCTTTGAGCTGTGGCAAGAGAAATAAGGAAGACGCATTTGTGTAAGAGTTTCTCACTGGAGGGATTATATGAATAAGGCCTAGATTTAAGCAGAGAAAGAACCTTGTTAACCCACTAGACCCCAGCGACGCACGTGATGCGTCGGCAATGTATGTAACGCTAAACCCCAGCGCCGCATAGGGTGCGTCGCGGTTAATTACTCCGGTCCTATGGCACCTTGAGGGCTCAGATTTGTATGGGAACTGCGTAAGTATCCCACGCAACAATGCCGATGGTTAAAAACCTTCAAACTCCAGCCGCGTGCGTGTGAGCATGAAAAAACATGTTTTTGCCTACCCATTTCCCCATGTTAATTCCGACTTGCGGGCACCCCGTAGGACCCATTAATGATGTAGGAGATCGTTTTTTTTTGTTTTTTCCTTAATTTCTAAGCCATTCCAGGTGTTTTCTGGAAAACAAATTTTTTGACAACCTGTTGGTCCTGGAGTGTACGTTTATATTATATTGCCTGGGGCTCAGTGGGTTAAGAAACCATTGAGGAAGTAGCTGTTTAGCAGGTGCTCTTAAACGGAAGCACGCCTTCATGAAACCAGTCTCGTCTTTAGGGGGAAGTCGGAGGCCAGTCAGTTCAAACAAAGGTTCTTTAATAGCAGTGAGATGATAACGTAAAGTGTTAACTGATAAACGTCTGTCATCAAACAAATAGGTCAGATATTTTAATATAAGGCCAGCTGAAGCCACTTGTTGGTTGGACTCCACCAGCCATGTGGTAAAGTTTATCCAATGAGACTCATATTGACGAAGGGTAATAACTTATCAGAGTGAGAACTGAGCGATCTCTGCCATACCCATAGCTTACTCTGACTGTTCCTTTTACTTATATGTTTTCTAGATCTCAAGTGACGGCGTCTTTTCCGTGGATTGACCTCCCAATCTACCAAGATTGGAAGCCAAAGCATCACATTTTTCCTTTGCCCCTCAACTTTCTCTTCATAATTGCTGAGGGGCACAGGGTCCTGGGTGGGGCTTTGGTTTCCTGGGCGTTTCCGCACCCTCCTCAGCTCCCCGCCATGGAGTGGCTTCGGTCACCCAGGCTTTATTGTGGTCGGCAGGGAGGGTTCTGTGGGGGCGCTCGGTTATGGCCTTGGCCTTGCTCGGGGCCTTGGGGCTGTTCGGCCAGGCAGCTTGGGGAACAACAACAACAACTTATCATGAACCCCAGTATCATAAGGTGTAAGCCACTTGGCCTTCTGAATGTCCACAAGCGGAAATTGAAACAAGTCTGAAGGTTTCCAATCTGGTCTAAGTGGAATTGAGAAATTGGAATGGGAATGGGGTTTGGACACCACTGAGATAATTGGTGGTACCAAATCTGTGTGGGCCAAACTGGAGCTATTAGACAGACTTGACCTTGAAATGAGCGAAGTAGATGAATACTTTTGCACATGAGAGTCGTGTCCGGAGGAGGGAACAGGTAAATCGAGGACAACGTGTTCCACACTACCAAAGAATGCATCTGGTCCACCCGCTTAAATTTTCCACCATCTGGTGAGGAACTGGGGGAGCTTGGCTGAGGTTATTGAGGAAAAAAGGTCTACTTGCGGATGAAATGGGAGAATGAGTCTGTTGAACGCACTTTTTTTAGAGACCATTGCACAAGAGTACTCCTGCCCCGAGACAAGGCATCTGCCCAAAGGTTCGCCCGTCCCAGGAGGTACGTGGCTTGAATTGTGATTCTGTACTTTAGTCCAAGGATGAATAGTTTCTCCGACAATTTCTGGAGAGTTAGAGATTTTGTTCAACCCTGTTTGTTGATGCACGAGACTGCGGCTGTGATGTCCATGCAAAAAGCTATTGATCTGTTTTGCAGGGAGTTGGCATGGTCTCTCAGAAAAAATTGGGGACTGCCAACTCCTTGGCATTGATTTGAAAAGTGTTCAGGGTGGACCACATGCCTTGGGTTTGGTGACCTTCGGACAACTGATATTCCCAACCTAGGGATCCTGCCGCATCCGTGTCCACCCAAATTGTTAGTGGTGGCTCTGACCAGTGTACCACTGAGAAACTGATATCCGGTTTCACCAAAAAGCTTAGAAATCTTGAGAATTTGAGTAGGAATAGGAATGAGGAGGTGTGGATAAAGTACAGGGAAGAATCTGTTGCCTAGCCATATTAGACGTTTGAGCCGCAACCTTCCCAGTGGGACTGTCAACTGAACCCAGTTGATGGAACCTATCAGTAACTCCCGCAGTCTCCTCGTCATGGTCTTTGCATGTAGGGCTTTGAATAACTTCATTTGAAGATGACGAGCATTGGACTGACTTGCTGTATTGTAAGTGTGCAAGTGTCCCAACTCCCAAATATGGCCTACCCATTCTGCTCTCTGAGTTGGAACTAGGTTTGATTTGTCTAGGTTCACTCTGAAGCCCAGGTTTATAACATGACGGACTACCTGCACTGCATGGTTGATGCATTGTTGAGGAGAATCCCCTACTACCACCCAGTCATCGAGGTAAAAGAGGATATTGGTGCCTTGTTGACTCAAATTTGCTTCACTAATTTGGTAAAAATATTGGGGGCCAGGCTTGCACCAAAAGGCAGGGGACTGAAAATTACTGCTGAATTTTGGTAAGGTACTTCTGAAACCTTCTTGCTATAGGAACATGCCAGTGAGGTCTAGAGTCACCAGCCAAGCATTGGGTCAGAGAGTCAGTCTCTATTTGGTACTGTCCCGTTTGGGCACAAGAAAAAGGTGAGAAAGGAATACTTTTGATTGTGGGGGAACATGGACTAATATATTTTGAACAAATATTTCTTGAATTAACAGCAACACTTTGTGAGATATTATAATGCCTTAAAACTCAAATCTCATTCTTCCTATGTTTCTGCCCGGAATCAAGCCAAATCTGTTCTTCGACTTGCCAAGCACTCTTTCATCAATAATAAATGTACTGAACTATCCAACTCTAACTATTCCCAAGCTTCCTGGCATCTAGCCAAAAACCTCTCCAACAATGTTACTTCCTCGTCTTTCCCTCCCCTTTTCCATTCTTATGGCCAAACCATCACTTCTTCCTCTGACAAAGCTGAACTCTAATCTCAAACGTTTGCTAGAAACTCCACCTTGGATGATTCTGGTGCTATGCCTCCCTCTCCAATCCCCTCTCTCCTACTCATGCCTAATATCTTAATCTCTTCTAAAGATGTATTTTCTACCCTCTCTGGGCTTAATACTAAGAAGGCGTACGGTCTGGACGGTGTTCCTCCTGTTGTACTAAAAAATGTGCTTCCGTGCTGACTTCCTGCCTAGGCAAACTCTTTCGTCTCTGTCTCTACTCTAACGTCCTTCCTTCTTGCTGTAAGTTTGCTCTCATTCAACCTGTCGCAAAGAAGGGTGACCGCACTCAACCCTCCAACTATAGTTCCTTTGCTCTCATCTCTTGTATCTCTAAAGTTATTTTTAACTATTCTTGCTTCCAAATTTCTTAAGCATTTCTCTTCTCATAATCTACTCTCAGATCGCCAGTATGGCTTCCTTATGGGTCGCTCTACTGGTGATCTTCTTTCATATCTTACTAACTCTAGGTCATCCTCCTTTCGGGACTTCGATGAGACCTTTTCTATTGCACTAGACATATCGCAGGCCTTCGATAGAATCTGGCACAAATCTTTAATTTCGAAACTACCCTCCTTCGGTTTCTATCTGTGCCTTTGTCTCTAATTTCCTTTCCGGCCGTTCCATAGCTGCGGTTGTGGACAGCCATCGCTCACTTCCTCATCCTATCAACTCCAGTGTTCCTCAGGGCTCTGTCCTATCTCCTATTATCTTTCTAATTTTCATAAATGATCTTCTAAACTGTACCTAAAGTCCCATCCATTCATACGCAGAGGACTATACCTTACACTACTCAATTAGTTTTTCAGAACGCCCCCGCCAGCAATCCCTCAAAAACAAACGTAATGAAGCCGTACAACACTTATCTTCTGATCTAACTACTATTTCCAATTGGGGCAGAGAAAACCTTGTTGCCTTTAATGCTTCCAAAAGCCAAATTTCTCCATCTATCTACCCGTCCAGAACTCCCAGTAGACTATCCCTTATTCTTCAACAATACAACAATTAATCCTTCATCTTCTCTCAATATTCTTGGTGTCTCTTTTTCTTCAGCTCTCACTTGGAAGGACCATATTACCAGTCTTGCTAAGGCATCCTCCCAGAAGATGGGTGTGATCAACTGCCTCAAGGGGTTCTTTACCCCTGCACAGCTTCTTGCTCTGTACAGAGGCACAATGCATCCTTGTATTGTGTATTGTTCACATGTGTGGGGAAGATCCTCTCACACCGCACTTTTAGACAAAGTAGAAAGGAAGGCCTGCCGTATAATTAATTCCCACCCACTCACCAACTCTCTGCAAACTCTCTCTCTTCGCCGCAATGTTGCAGCTCTCTCGCTATTCCATTGCTACTACAATAATCAGTATTCCTAAGAGCTCTCCCAGTGTACACCACCTCCTCTACGTAGGGTATGTGGTACCCTTCTTGCAACACAATCCCACCCCTACTCTGTGCAACTCTCCAGCCCAAGAGTGAAATGTTACTCTCAGTCTTTCTTCTATGCAACAGCTGAGCTCTGGAACTCTCTCCCAGAATCTGTCTTTCCCTTCTCCTATGACTTAAATGTCTTCAAACTCCGTGTGTCCAGGCATTTTGACTCGAATGTCCCTTGATTTTGGCCCTGTCACTCTTTCAACTATGGGGGAGGCACTCGCTACAGGCAGTTCTGCCTTTTGTCTCCTTCCCTCACATAGAACAAAAAAATTCACGTATCGTTTATTTTCTTGGCGATCGATACCGAACTTGTAACTTAGACAAAAATCGGCATTACTGTAGGTCGGGATTTTCCTCTATAAATATAATGTACACATTTAGCTTGAACTGGGTCTAGGTAGGTATTTTTTAGTTTTAAGGAAGTTTGGGAAGGTGTTTTTGTTGTCCTAGGGGTCAAACTAAAATACATTGCTCGAAAATGGCAAAAGCAAGCAAAATCCTTAATAATAAACAAAATATCATAACCCGAAAGACTCATTGTGTAAATCTTTCGTTTTTGTTTTGTTAGTAAGTTTCTAAAAAAAAATTTTTTTTAGATAATTTGTTTCTTGGTGAGCGATACCGAGTCAATAGGGGAGGTGTGGGGGAGTGGTCTTGCCACTGGCCTGGTAATCCAATGGTCCCTGGTTCGAATCCCGATATATCAATGGGAAGATATTATTGGGATGGAATTTGTGCTGTACCTAGTATCAGTGCATTACCACAAAGCCCACCGAAACGCCCAAAAAATACTCTCATTGTTCCCTGATTAAATAGCACTGTATGAATATTCCCATATTCAAAATATGCTACAGGGGGGCAATGCCTAGTGAGTTAATTGCTCAATAGGTGGCGTTCTGAGAGTGAGGGTCCGAGTGCAGGTGGTGAGACAGTGAAGCACGAAGGTGAAGCAGCTTCAGAGATGGGGCTGCTTCGAGCTGTGAGTTGAACTCTAATGCTTCATGTGTCTCACTTTCTAGACTGGAACAAGACCTCACAGGCTTCACCGTGTTGAGCGGTTGGATGTGAAGGCTGTAAGCCGGCTTTTAGCCGGGACGTTTTTCTATAGCAAAACGTACAAATTAACACACTTAGCTTTTTTATTATTTTGTTTTGAGAGAGATACTTTTCTTGGAGGTTCCTCAAAGTATCAGAAAATCTAATGGATGTAAACAATGGCACCCAATAATCCAATAAATGCCACAAAAAAACACTACCTACCTGTTAAAGCAAGAGGAGCTGCAGCAACCAAACCGACCGCTCCAACCACAGCTCCCAACCCTATTTTGGCATGGGTCCCGAAGCTGCTCTTCTTCCCTGGATCGTTTGGTGGCGTTCCCGTTGTGCCATTATTTTCCTGCAACAACAATACATTTTTAGTTTCAGTAAACTAATACTAAAACACAATTCAAAATGTTCCTCGGCTTACCAATTTATCATCCTGTGTTTAACGTAGGGCAGCAGTGCATGTAGTGGATGAACAGAACGGGTTATTTTATTTGAATGTTGGGTTAAAGCAAGGGGGTGTGGTGTCCTAATGGATATTCAATATATACATGGATCAAGTTGTCAAAGAAATATAAGAGAGAACAGTGGATGTTGAAATATCCCTAATTAAGGAAGGGAGTGGGTTGAAATTGCCTGTGCTACTGTTTGCTGATGGTTGTTCTGACGCGTGTGTTAATGAGTGGGAGTTACAGTGTTTGATGAATATGTATGGCACCATGTGCGAAAAACGTAAGCTGAAGGTCAATGTCTTAAAGAGTGTCGGGATTGTAAAGACGACAAAAATTATAGCAAGGAAGAACAGAAAATTGACCTTATTAAATCCACTACATAATATACAATATAGGCCCAGTGATTGAATAATAAGGCTTAGATAAACCCTCAAGACTTCGTGATTTGAAATCCATGCATAGAAACCAACACACCATGCGCCCTTCTTACTCGGAGACGCACCACTGCCGTGGCGCGGATTCCCAGAAGGGCTACCACAGCCGGCCCAGACCCTCCTCCACGCTCAGCCGCCCCTCTAGCCGTGAAATGCCCCACCGAGGAGAACGACGAAAGTGGTAAGACCATCTCAGCCTACCCCATCATCAGTAGAGTTGGACAGATACTATTACACTGGTAGGGATAGTATCAGGGACTATTAACAGAGAAATTGCCTTGAGGGAGTAAGACACTGGTGGAACTACTCGACGCATTTCTCGAAGGTACCTTGGATTTGCTAGTATTCTTGTTGGGCAACACTGGTGACACCCAACATCTTTACATTGCCTTGGTACAGGAATTACTATAATTAGAGTATGCAGTACCGACAAGCGCTTTAGTTCTAGTAAACCTACAGCAACATTAAGGCTGGTTGGAAGAGCGTAAGACACTGGTGAAACGGCTTCCTTCTCAGTCAGGACTCGTAGTGGAGGGTGTAAGACACTGGTGAAACAACTCCCTACTTTAGTCCGCGATACGAGAGCGTAAGACACTGGTGAAACGGTTCGTATTAGTTAAACCCAAGATACAACATCAAAGTTCTTCCAGAGACTCCTGAAGGAAGACTGGGTTAGAGACTCATAGTGGAGGGTGTAAGACACTGGTGAAACAACTCCGTACTTAAGTCCTGCAATACGAGAGCGTAAGATACTGGTGAAACGGCTCGTACTCGTATAACCTCAACATTTAACATCAAAGTTCTTTCAGAGATTCCTTTAGGAAGTCAAGGTCAAGGACTCGTAGTGGAGGGCGTAAGACACTGGTAAAACGACTCCCTACTCAAGTCCTACGATACGAGAACGTAAGACACTGGTGAAACAGCTCGTATTCGTAAAAGATCTCAATCCCGCAGATCTTCAGAAGACCCCGAGGAAGTCTTCGCCAACTCTGCAACAGTCACACAGCAGGATCACCACCACGGACCAGGACGTCATCAGGAATACAACGCAGCCGTATCTTCAAAGACTGTCGGAACTTGCCAAAGATCTTCCCCTTGAGACTCCTAGTGGATCCTTGATAGTGCTGTTATATAATTACCTATCCATGTCTGATGTAACCTTGCACTTATAATCATGTGTTACTGTGGAATAAGAATAACATATGCTAGTACTCTGTGTTATATTATCCTCTATTGCCTTCGTACTTGTGTTTGTGTTGGTCTCCTTTTCCCCAGTTAAGTAAGAACCTACCTACAGTAATTAGTCAATACAACCCCAGTAAAAAAAACTGTTTGGTGTTGTGGTGAAATTAATAAAAAATAGATTATCAGTAGGTTCAGGGATATTTCGTAGCGAGGCCGTTCTAAGTAATCTGTGCCCCATGAATATTCTTTCCTCTCACTTAAACATTAGGCTACCATAGTGCGGTGGGAATATGAATATGATTAGATTAATATCCAGTATTCGAGGATGGATAATAATTCATAGGCGTGTGCATAAACCTTTAACCGTCTTGGTGGTGTAATGGTTAAGGTGTCTAAAAATCTGTGTGTGATAACCCGGGTTCGAATCCTGGTGGATCACATATATGATTTCATTAATTTCATTGGAGGTGTTTGGTGTTGTGGTGAAATTAATAAAAAATAGATGACACTGCTACTATTAGAAGAAATAAATCAAGTTTATATTTATGGAGGAGAGAAAAGGCAGGTTACCTGTAATGAGTGTCTCCCCCAAAGTTAAAAGAGTGACAGAGCAAAATTCAAGGGACGTTGGGTCAAAATGCCTAAACACACGAAGTTTAAAGCAGTTTAAGTCATAGTATGAAGGAAAGATTGATTGAGGGAGAGAATTCCAGAGTTCACGTGTTGAGTAGAAGAAAGACGAAGAAAATTTGCTAATTTTTGGGTTGGAGAGCTGGACAGAATAGGAGTGGGACTGTGTTGAAAAGCGGGTGCCTCGCACCTGCCGCAAAGGAGGGGGTATACACTGAGCTCTGAAGAATACTAAATGTTGTAATAGCGATAGAAGAGTGAAAGAGATGCAACATTGAGGAGTGGAGAAAGAGATAGTAGGGAACAAGCAAAAGGAAGCGAGTTGATGAGGCGAAATGCTTTTGATTCTACTCATTTGAGAAGTATGGTAAGGGTGGAGTGTAAAGTCAGTAAAAATAGGTTAGCCTAAACAGAACCAGATGAGGAAATAACTTGAGCCGACCAGGCCAAGTGAGATATCTTTCTTGGTTTAACTGGCAGAGTGTTTGCCTCATAACCCAAGGGTCCCGAGTTCAATTCTCGGCCAGGCCATATTATCGGGAGGCTATTTCAGCATCTAACGAAGTTTAGGTGTGTTGGTAAAATTGTTAAGATGGTTGAGAGTAAGATCGAAGCTCCATAAATCCTCTTTCGGGTATGGTGTAAAAACCGATTCCTACAGGACCCTCCCCACACATGCGAATAATACTCAATACGGGGGCGCACTGTGCCCCGATACAGAGCAAGAAGCTGTGAAGGGGTGTGAACCCACGGAAACAGTTGAGCACACCCAACTTTTGGGAAACTGTAGATGCTTATGCAACAAAATGGACCAACTAAGAGCATTTGTATTAAAGAGTATTTAGACATCATTCTCCCTACCAATATAATGACACAAGTAGCCGCTACAGCAGACTGGAGCTGTTTTCCTACTCTCGGGACTTTTAAATGTCCCTCTGTCTTTTTCTACCACTGTGTAGCCTTCCAAACAGAAAGAATATGCTGCATGTTGAAATTTCTATGCCTACCTATATTCCAGCCATTGAATGCAGTTCCATACTATAAATGTAAGTCATTGATAACTGTAGCCAACGTAAATTAATAATTTTAATATGGCTATTATTGTCGGGAAGAGGAGGATGACTGATTTACGACAATTCAGATTTTTGAGAATGCTTAAACTCCAAATTTTTTTTTTTTTTTTTTTTTTTAATATTAGTTTAACCAGACCACTGAGCTCTACAAAAGAACTCTCATAAGGCTGGCCTGAAGGATTCGATCAAGATATATAACTAAACGAGTCAAGATAGAGAGGGAAGGGCAGTAGGGGAACAAATCGAGGAAGGTGAAGACAAGCAGACACTTCTCGCCATTTCACCAGTTCAGCCGGACCACATGAGCTCCACATCAGAGCTCTCATAGGGCAGGGCCGAAGGATGAGGCAAGAACTGCTACACCGCAACACCAACCAAGAAGTGATCAGGGCGAAGAACGAAAGATCAGGTCGAAGGTAGAAAAAATCACATCGAGAAGCAAAAAATGCATTACCGAAGGGAATCAAGTCAGTCCGGCCACATCAGCAACCGAAGAGACAAATCAGGCCAGGAGTCTGCTACCTAGCCAGGCCAGGGAGACATGAGATATAGGCTGCCCGAGGACAGCCAAATGGGACAGAATAAGAATAGAAGGGGAAAATCATAGAATGAGGAATGAAAAACTACTCAAAATTAGTCGAGCTGAGGACGAAAGCTCGACGGGAGATAGGAAGGGTAAGTACCACAACCATCCCCCATCAAGCTCCAGTAGCCGGCCCCGAAGCCCCCCAACCGCGTCAAGGAGAGTAGTATCAGGGGGGAACTCCACATCTGCTTTATATGAACATTTATTTGACTACCAACGAAATGGGTATTGGATGTAGGTACTTATGATATGCACAATGCATGATTAAAGCGAACACTAACATATTTTAGAGATTTAACCTATAAACGGCGAGCAGGGGGTATTGAACTCGATGTCCATGGGCGAGCATATAGGCTCCATTCAGGCCTATAATCGTCATTTTACGATAAATATCGTTATTACTTATTCATATGAGCCTATTTTACCTTCACTATGAAGATAGTAACCTGTAACAACAATAAAACAAGTGAAAATATCATTTTTCTGGTCAAAATCGCGAATATACATGGAGCAGCCCATTCATGAATTATGGAGCAAATTGAGGCAACCCCTCCCTCCACGAGGCCTCAAGCCACACTGAGCCTACGCATACACACTCTCGGTTATGTAACACACCAGCTAGGCACGTAAGCACATCCTCCACACAGTTTGCTAATGTTAGCACAAAAATATACCAACGAATTAGGGAATAACAGGGAAAATAGGTGATAATTTAAGGGGGAGGGGAAAGGGAGGAAGGAGGGGATGTGGAGGAGTGATATGAGGTATAGGGAAAAAAAAAAAAAAATGTGTTTAGTGCTACTGGGGCCATTTAAATGTTTTTTTTAGGCCTCCCTCTTAAGAGCTTTGCCGCCCGCGCCCAGTAAAACTTCTTATGAGCTTTCTCGCCGTTGCCGGGTTAATTAGTTTGGAAATGGATGCCTGATGAACGAGAAGACCAATGTCGACTCTTTGTCGCTTACACCTACATTACTTTACAACTCGAAAACACAGGATCTCTGTATTGTTGGTAGCGTCAATTGTGGTTACTGAAACATGGATAAATACAGACTCCAGATATTTTTGTTGCAGAATTTCGTATACCAGGATACAACTTATTTTAATTTGATAGAACAGGTAGGGGAGATGGAGTAGCAGTCTTTGTTACGGGTTCATCAAATAGGCTGCATTAAATCAGACATTAAAACAAATGGCGATAATGAAAACATTTGGGTAGAGATTGGTGAGGGTAGTGATGCCATAGTTATTGGTGTTACTTATAGAGCAGCTAATTTGAGTAGAAATTATGGAAAATTTCTATGGGAGTAACAATGTATGCATTTTAGGTGATTTTGATTATTCAGATTTGGACTAGTTATAATTAAATTAGCGACAGTGAATCTGAAGACTTTCTCGACGTAGTACTTGATACTTTCTTATTTCAATTTATGAATATGCCTACTAGAGGAAATAATATCTTCAACTTAGTTTTCAGTAACAATGAACATTTTGTAAAAAGTAAGTAGAAATTGGAGACGAATTAGCAAACAGTGATCATAAAACAATGTATTTTAACATAGAATGACATGGCAAGATGAAAGATAATTTAGTTTTATTTCAGAAGTTTAGGAAGGTTAACTACGGTGGTTGAAAAGGACCCCTTAAGAAAATATCTCTGGTCAAACAATTAATGGAGGCTAGGTGTTCCACCAAGGGCAGTGTGTGTAACCCATCTAGGTGTCTGGCAGAGGTCAGGAAGACCCTCAACATTGTTTGTCACTTCCTTACACAATGCACAAGTATATCCTCATTTTTCTTAGATCAATACAAAACCAACATAAATGGATGAATAGTAAACTTTTAGATCTTATAAGTAAAAAGAGGGGTATATAATTATTATATAGAAATATATGGAAAGGGGAAACTCATATATTTAACTACTTTCAGAACCTATCAAGACAGGTCAAAAGGGAAATAAGGAAAGACAAATATATTCTAATCAAGATAGCCAATGAATCCAAAATAACCCTAAAGAATTTTACCAATTGTATAAATCTAAGGTTTGGCTTGCATTCGTTAGAGAGACATTGAGTTAAAAGGAATAAGATAGAGGTGTTCAAATGGGTATGTGGGCTTAATAAAGGGGATATGAATGATAGTGATAGAACTCAAACAAATGGTTTCAAATTTTATAAATTTCGTTTTAGAAAAGATATAGGCAAATACTGATTTGGTAACAGAGTTGTAAATATGTGGAATAGGCTACCGAGTTATATAATAGGATCAAGAAAGATAAAGAGCTTCAAGATAAAAATAGATGTTTTTATGTGAGCATTAACTAGCGAATGTCATGACAGTATATTATCAATATATGTGAAATAATGGAAAAACAGCTCGCCACACATTCTGTCGCTGCCATCGAGATGACACGTCCTCCAACACCAGGAAAAGACCTGAAGTCCAGAAGAATAAGAAAAGTGGAAAGGAAAGGCGACACAAGAAAAGGCACCATAAACATAATAATTCCAGGCACCACTCTACCTCCCAACCACACCACCGCCATGACTGGGAAGCCGAGAAGGACTACTACAAACACCACCGGAAGCCCTCCTCACATCAGTGTCCTTATTAACTCGAGACACATCAACTAAAACAACTCAGCCAAACGTATGACTATTGCAGCATTTCTTAAGATCGATTCTCAGTTGGAAAGCTATTCTTATTTGTCACTGGAGAATAAGGTAGACGGAAAACTTGGCCACCCTTGATACTATTGGGATAAATGGTTCGGTGCACTGGTACGGATTTGTTTACTTCAATAGATGTTTGTTGTTGTGGGTTCAACAAGTAAGCCATTATTAGACACTTCACTGGATGTAACTAATATAACTTGCTTACCTATAACTGCGGCGCTATTGTGAATAGAGAATGCCGACACTGGCCAGCGCTCTATTCGTAATAGACCAAATTGTCTATTAATTGTTTTTCGCATTGGCGAGACATTATTAGACTAGGGCTCTGTGAGAAACCGTATAGCTTAATTAAAACGGCACTAATCAGGGAGGCCTTTCGAGATAGAAATATCTTGGAAAAGGCCAAAATATACCCATCACCCTCAGTTCTGAAAGACTCTTATAACGGTCAGAACAGTTAAGATAAGTTGCATTTAAAACAACTATCTTACGTTCGTTCGATAACGTGTTGCTGGTGCACAGGCATTTTGGACACGATATTTAAAACCCAACACCAAGACTCTGAAAGTTTTGCATCAAAACTCTTACAAAGACCAGAGCAGTTAGTGAGTTCTCTGCTCCGTTAGCTCGATTCTACTTTACCTATGTACTGGCATATGGTAGGTATCATTCAAGGTCCAACACCAAGAGTTCGAGTACAACTGCTGTCCACTAGCCATGTCAGGGCAACCACCACGGCCCAACTTATACCTCGAAGACTACAGAGTGCCCTCTACAAATAAATATTGGATCTGTACTATTGGATCTGTACCCAAATGATATGGAGCGCATAAACTTAGGTCTGTACGAAGAGTTCGAGATTTAAGTGTAATTGTATGTCTTTATATCTGGAACAAATATATATATATTTCCAATACGAGGAATCCAGGAGCCTGAATTCAAGGAAGTATATAAATATTTTCGACAAGATAGAATGTGTATTGATCTCCCGCAATTGGAGCAACGGATAATAAATACAGAAGGGAAGATAGGAAAATTATTCTGTCTCACGTTAATAAATTAACAATGACATAGCTAAGTCTAAACCCTCACTGTAATCATTGTTACAATTACGAACTAGGAAAAGCACTTAAAGGATTTCATAGAGAGTGGGAGCACTGGTAGAACAAGTTTTAAGCGGAGACTGGAGTTGGGTCACAGTTGTCTTGCTTTTGACTACAGGGGCACAGAGATGATCACACTTCCCAGCTAGGTTCAGGCCCAAACAATTCCAAGATACGTTCTGCTCGGCTCTTTCGCAAACTCGTCTTATAGCAACTCACGATACCACTATCCATGCTGAACCTGGGGGATGAAACTAAAGGATCCCCTGCACTCAGTAAACATAGTCTTTCCGGGCGTAGGTGGACAGTTAGATTTATCACTATCCTGAATCTTGATAGAGTACTTTGATACAAATCCAGGCTTAGGGGGCTTGGGCAGACTTGCACTACTAGTACTAAGTTCTTGGTCTAGGTCGAACTTATCATCGAATGGCAACGAGGCTAGTGACTCAGTCTCTGTCCCATTTTTGTTGAAGCAGTCAGAGATTGATGTATAATTACAGGGCCTATCTTGCCTTTGATTGCGTGGCTCGATCTTGGTCTCACTTATGTTGGTGTAGACCCCGATTGAGCAATTCTCTGTCCCATTTTTGTTGATGCAGTCAGAGAATAAAGAATTTACTTCTTCACAACAATCAATGTCATTCTTTCTCCTTTTTACCCTAGGAGTATCAAATTCAGAACCAAAAATATGGTTAACCTTTATAGCGCGAGCTATATGTAGTGGCAGAGCTTAGAGGAACCTTCATCATAAGCACACGCTAAATCACTCATGGATTCATCTTTATGATTGGGTTCTCACTACGAAAAAACTTCGTAAAAAATAAAAAATAAAAATCAATTAAGAATAACTATACAGTGGAGCCCCCATCTTCGCTACACCGGTCTTCGTTGATTCGATTCTCGCACCACACACCAAATATTCCCCATTTCAATTCTCGTGCCAAAAGCCTCAATTCTCGCATCAAAATCCCAGCCGAAACCCCCAAAAATAGCAAAAATAACGAAAAACTTGACATAAAACTAGAAAACAAACAAAAACAATAATTTTGTTTTAACATAACGAAAGAATCTGCCAGTAGCTTGCCGTTTAGAGACGAAATCCGAGTGAATCCGAGATCCGATCGTCAAATGCGCAAGATGCCGCCATCTTTGTATTACGTCATCACTAAGCAGACGCTTGCAGTTTAGCTAGTATCCGTGTTGACAAAACAACTGTTTGCAAGCCTTTTTGTGCCTGAACCCCTTATCTCTCGCGTTTATTATAACCTCTAGTACATCTAGTGATAGGGATGGTTGGCCTGGTGGTAGCAATGAAAGAATTTCATGCTCAAAACACAGAGCAAAGACCAGTCCATGTCGGACGAAAGCGATTGAAATGCCTAGCCTAGACGATGTTAGCCTAGGCTAGGCTAAATATGACAAAGATTTATAATAAAATCTGTGTGGTAAGTAATCTTCTCATAATACGTATTTATACGTCTTTTCCTCATAATATGTATTTATTGGATGTATTTGGGGCGAAATGGGTACTTGAGGGGTGGCTGGACGAATTTAGAACCTAGGCCTCGGCTAGGCCTAAACATTTTCGCATGATAGAAACAATACCCCAATCTACAGTATTTATGGTTAGGACTGTCATTTAGCCATGTCTATATTATTATTTACAATGCATAAGATTTATGCCTAGGCTACTTGATGTACGGTAGCCTAGACAAAAAACATGTTTTCATAGCCTAACACTGGGAAAAAGTGCGGTAATTGTTTAGATATTGGGCCTTTTTTTCTAGTTATTAAAAACATATTCTATGGTGTATTATATGATACAGTATAATGCATAAAATTTAATTTGTGTACAATAAAACATGTTTTCATAGGCAAAAAATAGAAAAAGACGCAAATTTTGGCATGAGCAAGGAACCGATTGAATTTCCCCATAAGAACAGTGCCCCGATCTTGGCTGTTTCAATCCTAGCTTTATTTCTGCGGAACCGATTAGCAGCTAGGATGGGGGCTCCACTGTACATAAAGCTTTCCATTTCCGTGGATGTACTTTTTGTGGATTCTGGACCAGACGCTGAAACGCGCGTCATTCCATCTTCCTTGCTCTGCGCTCATCCCACCTGGACGTGTGCCCCCTGTGCTTCGCTGTATTCCGCATTCTTTGCGTCCCTAGTGAGTTTTTTCTCATATGGTTACTCTGGGATGTATTGAGTAAGGTTAGGATTAGCTAGCTGAGGTGTCATGGGTGGTTTTCTCGCAGGACAAGTGTTTTTTGGGTGCGTTTTTGTTGGGGCGCCTATTTCGGGCGGTCCCTCGTGTCCGTGTAGGGGACGCTGTAAAACATTTTTCGTGATTAGCCATCTTAGTCCTAGTTTGTTAGGAGGCTTTAACTACGCGATGTCTGGCTTCTGGCTATCTTTCAGATAGAGTAGCCTATTTGTGTTGTACTGACGTTCCTGGTGTTATTTTTCTTCACATGGTGGAGAACTTTCTGGGTTCCGAGTCAGTGATGCCCTTCCCTGGGCTTTTTTCTACGATGTTGATGAGGCTGCTGTTCCAGTTTTGGTGAGGATAAGTGCTTTTCGATTGTTTTTTCGACGTCATTAAGTGTTTATTCCGTCTTCACCAGGCCTAGCCAGCCGCGCATAGATATTTTCACATGTGCAAGTGTTTTCATTGTTTATTATTTATACAAATGTATTCCTGTGTCATGTGTGTCCTGGATTGGTTGTGATTGGCTGATCCAGGAGCTTTCAGACTGCGTTTCTGTTTGGGTTTATCAGACTGCGTTCTGATTGGTGTGGGTTGCCTTTTCCGGCGGTTTCTTTCTCGCTGCGCCGAGAAAGCCGTTTTGTAAAGCGTTTTTTAAGTCAAGTTGTTTAAAAAAGGTTGTTACCCCGGCGAGGTTGGAAACTTGAGGGCTCATCAGAACTGCGTTTTCTGTGGTTGAGCCTGTGATCAGGTTTCCCTTTTTATTCCCGGTGAGGTGGGCTCCACACATTTATCTAGGTGGTCATGCTGTCACCTGTTGGATATGGGTTTCTCGGCTTTACAACGCCACTGAAACAATGCTGTTTTTTGTTGGTCTTTCCCCTTCCGGCGGCCTTTCCAAAGAGGTCTGGGGCAGGTGCAATTGGTTTAACATTAATATAAAAACCCGGCGGTTGTACCTTCGGTTGGTTATATTTGACGGATTTGCAGTTCGCTATGGTTTTCCAAATAATTGCTTGATACAATAGGGTAACAAGGCCTTCAAGACGGCGATCTATGAGGACTTCTCAAGGGTTCAACGGTTACCTGTGTGAGAAGTCGGATTAGAGAATAAGATAGGCTTAAACTTTTTATATAGGATAAAGAGATGCCTGAATCTTGCTGGTGTTTCAAGTATAAAGTGATGCTTGAAAGACTTTATCATTAATAAAGATATGCTACATCTTTATGAAGAATCAAAGATATGCTTAAATCTTTTGGACAGGTAAAGATCTGCTGAAATCTTTATATGAAACTAAAGGAAAACGAAAAGTAATGGTTGAGGGCTACGTTTCGTTGACCGGCAGTTTTTAACACATGTTTGCGAAACATTTTGGGGTAACCTTATGAGCATTAATTCCTGGAAATGTTATCTTTCCAGGGCGGAGTACCGGCGTAGCGCCAGAAGACCAGGTAATGATCCCGGGGGTGGGGGGATTTCCACCAGTCTCTGTCATGTCTGCCCTAGAACCCCTCATTGCATTATGTTCAACTCCTTTATGTTTGGGTATTCCTATTTTTGCACACAAGCTTTGCATTAAATGTGTTAAATGCCTAGATAGGTCAAGGGGACTATGGGTGAAAAAAAATTGCACGATTTGTCAACTTTTAAGTGTTAAAGTATTAATACAGAAAGACAATACTGCGGCGGTTGCTTTACAAGAAGTGAAGCAACTTCTAGCTGCTTATTCAACCAATGTAGCGCATAAAGCACTGCAATGTGATAACCTTGAGCTGTGGGAGCTTTTAATTATCAAACATACCCCTACTAAGTGTAAGATGCATACGCAAAAGTCCTCAGAGACTGGGCGGGGACAGGTGACTCCCCCCCCCCCGGCATATCCAAGAGGCCTCGCTCACCGTCACCCCCCGCAACAGAGACGAGGGCCAAATCAAGGTCACCCCTGAGGAAGCAGGTGAAGGCTTCAGGGCACTCTACTTCAGCTTCAAAGAAGAGGAAAAAGGAAGAGAGTAGGAAAACTAAAGACAATACTAGTACTAAGCCGAAGTCAAGTAAGAGTCATAGGTCATCCAAAAGGGATCCTCCGGCACGGACGGACTCACGGCTTCCGCCGGATCCTCGTACCCCACTTTCTGCCTCTACTCCCGCCAAGTCTAACGTCCAATCTGACGGGTCGGGGGTGGAGTCAGAGAATGTGGTGGGGGATGCCCCGGTGGACATTTCAACACACCGGATACTCATGCTTTTTCTACCAGGTCACGAGTTTCAGCCTCGGAGTTGGATGAAACTTATAGGAACTATAAACCACTAGGGTGCTCGGGTGAGGGTTCCCAAGTGGAGAGTATACCAAGCTCGCAAGCGAGTACCAGCCACAGCCACGGTGTGTGGAGATACTCACAGCCCTGGCAGGAGAGAGCACATTCTTTTGTGACTCAGGTAGTGGCTGACGTCCACCAGGACGCTGATTTGCCATCTTCTATACCAGATTTAACGTGGCAGAATGTGGAGGTCCCGGCTTCGGTAGGATCTTACCATGATAGGCCAGATTCAAGGGATGAAGAGCAGCGTTCTCTGGTCTCAGAGATGGAAGTTGAGGAGTCAAGTCGCCATTTAGACGACTCTCAGGGTGATCGAATCTCAAAGGAGTTCGTCATCTGCTAGGTATATAACTACAGAAGATATTGATGGTTTACTGTTAAATGCACTTCATAAGTTTTTTGGCCCTACGACGGAAACTCCTACAGTTGGAACGGGAGCTCCCGCGACGTCGACGGATGTGCGACCTCTGGCTACGTCCATTGCTTTAGCTAAATTACCTACCCCTCCTCTTGTGTCAGATCCAATTACCAATGTGCCAGGCACAGCGGCTCTCACTACTTCCAATGTGCGAGTCATCTCAGACATAACTCCTCCCCCTTTAGATAAGGCACCAGTCAAAAAAGGAGCAATGCCTCTTTTATACGGGCCGGATGAGTCATGGGTGGTACTGTTACCAACTAAGCCAGAGGCAGCACAAGCTACTATTTCGGGGGAGCTCCCTGTACCACATGAGTGGGTAATCCAAGGCAATAAGTCTAGAAAACTAAGAGCGTTGGATAGTCAAGGTAATGTTTTGGATGTTCATATTAAGGCCATTCCCAATTATTATAACCACGACTTTTTTGTGTATTCATCAACACCAGCACTACCCCCTGCCTCAGCTTCAAAGCTGTTTTCAGATTGGACTAGGAATGATGGCTTTAACGACGTCAAGGCACTTTCTGCTATGACGCCGGAATTGGACATGGCTCCTCTTACAGACTCAGTCTCTAATCCAGTCTTGAAGGTGGGGCAGTTGGGTACGGGACCTTGGGTGGAATGGGAAACGGAGGCTCAAAATGTTGCCACTACTTTCACAACAAAATCCTCACATCAAATCCCTCAAGAAAACCATACTTGGTTCTCTCTTCCGGTTTTTAGTGCCGGAGGAGTCCCCTCTGCTTTATTTGATTTCTTGGCTGCTCTCAAAATCAGTTTGTGCGAATTAAAAGATCCTTTCAGCATGCCTTCCCCAGCTCATCTAGACCGCGGGTTTAGGTTAAGAGGAAAGGCTTTTAGACTATTTTCTCAATACATTGTTACCCAACAAGTGACGAAGTCTATGTTACGCTCTTCTCAGGCGATCGAAGCTTCGGAAGTCAGGAAAGCCATTGAGCTTTCCCGGCGCTTGCTTCTCCAAAATTCCATTCAATCATTGGGAAATATTCGGACAGCCTTATTAGAGGCAGTTCGAGCAAGGCAGGATCTGCGAGTGTTCTTGGTGAAGAAACTTCCTGACAATATTGCAAGCCAAGTAGTTCTGTCTTCAGTTCTAACTCCTTCCTTGATTTCATCAACAGTTTGGAAGACTGTTTTCAATATGGCACAAACATTCAAACAGAGTCCCTCTCAAACTAAGAAGCCTCCTTTCACTTTCCCTAAGCCTAAACCAGTTTCGAAACCTCAAGCTAGTGGGTCTAAGCCTTTTCACCAGCCAAAGTCCCCTTCCACCCAGGGCCAGGCTCAGTTCAGGTATAAACAGGGTAAATTCTCAGGTAAAGGACACAGGTTTCACCAACGACCAGGTCAGGGCCCACCTCCAGCCAAACCCGGCCAGTCGTCCAAGGTTACACCACCACCAGCAAAAAACTAATGTCACTCTCCCTCCCGGGGCCAGTAAAAGGCGTGTTGGATCAGAGGGTAGTACAGCCGGCGAACCCCAGTCTGCTAACTGGGTCATTCCGGGCGTGTCATCAAGCATGGCCAATAAGAACATGGGCAAGGACAGTGGTACGCAAAGGCATCACTTGGCAGTGGCTCCGGTGACCTCGCTTACGTCAGCCGGCAGAGGCCAATCATGGTTCTTTAGAGGTGGAGTCACTAGTTCAGGAGATGATTACCAAGAGTGTCATTGTCCCAGTCCCTCTGACTTACCCGGTGTTTACATCCAAACTATTTCTCGTACCAAAAAGGGACAGTATTCAGATGAGACCGGTCGTAGACCTGTCTTATTTGAATCTCCACATTCACAACGTGTCATTCAGGATGCTGACAGTGAATCATATCAGGCTAACACTTCCACCGGGAGGGTGGATGTGTTCATTAGACCTGACAGATGCTTATTGGCACATCCCGGTAAACAAAAGATTTCAGAAATTTCTGGCTTTAAGAATAATGCATCAGACTTATGTCTTTCAAAGGATGCCGTTTGGATTAAACCTAGCGCCACGCATATTCACAAAATTAGTCCGGCAAGCCCTGATGCCCATTTTAGAGCAGGGGATCAGGATCATGTGGTATCTGGATGACTGGCTGGTGGTGGCGGAGACAGAGGATTTATGCAACACTCATGTCAACATTACTTTAAACCATGTCAAATCTCTAGGATTCAAGGTCAACTTGGTAAAGTCGAACCTTGTTCCAACACGAGTAATTCAGTGGATAGGACTGGTCTGGGACACAGCATCTCTCACTCTGAGTCAGAGTGTGGACAATCGCAACAGATTTCGCAAAAAACTGTTTATGTTTCTCCACAGTCTGACTACGACACGGAGACTCTGGGAATCTCTAGTCGGTTCTCTCAACTGGGTTCAACTAACTGTGAAGTTGGGCCGGTTGAAAGTCAAACGTTTAATCTTGGAGGGCAACAAATATTTCCCCCTATTACCGGCGGGAAAATTATGGCCTATCCCAACATTAATACACAGCTTACTAGCGGTCTGGGCGAAGAGGGAAACGCTGCACTCAGTCATGTCATGGACATCTCCTCCGCCGACGGTATGGGTGGACACGGATGCGTCAGGGACGATAGGTTGGGGCTTTCAGTCAAACCTCGGGCATCAGGGTCAAGGGCTTTGGTCCCATTCAGAAACCTCCCACATAAATGTAAAAGAGTTACTAGTCCCCTTGTATTTCCTTCAGGTTCACGGCTCTACTTTATGGGAAAAGTCGGTGGCCTTCAGGATGGACAATCTCAATGCAGTTCACTGCATTCAGAAACAGGGTCAACGAGGTCTCGGAAGTTGCTAGACGTGTCAGAGAAGATTTTTGTTCTAGCAGACGAGCTGAACATTCATCTTCATGCATCATATCTCCCAGGCGTAGCAAACGTCTGGGCAGACGTCTGTCTCGGAGACAGAGCACAACAGTAGAGTGGGCACTCAAGCAGAACATTATCGACCAAATGATTGCAGAGCCTTACCGTCCACAAGTGGATCTGTTTGCGTCAGAGGAGAATCACAAACTCCCTCTCTACCTCACACGCCGGACATTAACACCGGCAGGGGGCCCCGACGCATTGGTGACGGATTGGAACAAGTGGAGTTCCATTTATCTGTTTCCGCCACCAGACGCCTCTCTAATGTGCCACGTAGTCAACAAACTACGGGATTATCGAGGCGTAGTCTCGTTAATCGCGCCCCTGTGGCCGGCGCAGTTGTGGTACCAGCAATTGATAACGTAGTGCACGAACCCGGTGTCGCTCCCGGTCGGGTATTTCCACTTAGACACGATTGGCAACCTAAAGACCTCGCTGACTTTTGCATTGTGGACATTCAGGAGGCCAAGTGGCTAACGCCGTATGGTAGAAACGTAACAGATAAATTTATGAATCAGTACACACAATCTACCAGGAGGCAATATCAATCCCATTGGCAGTCCTTTACCTCTTGGATAGTTAGAACGGAACAGACAGTGCTGGTTGCATTAGTTTTTAATTATTTCAACTATTTGTTTGAACAAAGATGTCTATCTGTAGTGACTCTAAAAAATCACTTAACAGCTATCAGGGTGCCATTCTTTGACCTTACAGGTCTAGCCATACCACAGGCGGAAGAAACAGGTTTCATGAGAGCATGCTTCAAACTCCGCCCACCTCCCCGGCAGCTCATGCCTACCTGGTCTCTTGACAAAGCGGTATCTTTGCTTCATTCCCGTCTTTATCAGAATACGGCAGATTTTGAATTTGTATTAAAAAAGGCTGTGTTCCTAATGGCTTTGGCAACTGGTAACAGGGTGTCTGAGCTGGCGGCGATGAGCAACACCCCTAATTGCATAAGGTTTGGTAGACTCAATGATTGCATTCATATTGCGCCTTCCCCAGGGTTCATCGCAAAGAATGAAAACAGTGAACATGTTTTCTCAGAGTTCACGGTGCCGACGTTGAAACGGGGTAAAGTGCACCATAATTTGTGTCCTGTACAAGCTTTAACCAAATATATGAGGGTGGCACCTCTTAACCAACAAGGTGCTTTATGGGTATCGAGTACAGGTAAAAGATTAATGAAACGTAAACTGGCTTCCCTGCTAGTAGAAGTCATTAAAGAGAGTAATCCCGGCGTAGTGGGTAGGGCCCACGATTTACGCAAATGGGCAGTATCTTTACGTTTTCTCACAAACTTCAGTTGAAGACATAGGTACTACTCAACTATGGGCTTCAAATCATAGGTTTTTGACTCGATACCTGTCGGTAGCACTAGACAAACCATCAATGCCATGTGTAGCTTTACGGCAAAGGGTCTAGATGGGTCTCTAAGTCACTAGTTTTTAGGTTAAGAAAGAGGGGGGGGGGGGGGTGCAGTCAGTGAACCATAAGACACCCTAGACCCCGCCGGAGGATATGTACAGAGTATACAAGCTGTGATACAATGTATAGGAGTTATGTTTTTTGGGTGATTAAAATTTCTCGGTAGTAATGACTACGGGAAATGTTGTTGAGGTACAAAGAATGTAGTACAACAATTGTTGTTTTTACAGAGTTTACGTGGGATACACTGTTGAAGCAATTTATTTTGGATAAGAATTCTCGGTAGTTGCAACTACGAGAAGCATTTTAGAAAGTACATCTGCGATAGTACAAGAATTTATTCTATTTTTTGTGTCTAATTTTGATAAATATACACATTAGAATAATGGGGTTTATATGTGCACATGTAAACATACATTTTTATTTTTACCCGCTTAATTTAAGTGGGGTGCCTTTAACTTTCAGATCTGTGTCCATGTGAACAGATTCTCATAGTTACCAATTTTTTCCTCAAGCAGGCTTCTTTAAGCACGGGGGCCCCTGCTTGTACCCCTTTTTATATGTTGTATACAGTTTATACAAAAATATTTTTTACAAGTGAGAATACTATGTGGTTGTTTGTTTATCTGCCTATACTATTTGCAATGGTTATGATATGATTACGAATGTCCCCCTCCAGTCTTGAGATATCAGGCATATCGTCAATGGTGAAGGGGCCACTAATAAATTATAGGTTTGACTCCTGCAAGGAGATAAAGAAAACCTAATATTTAGTAGTGGCCCCGGAATCATTGACGATTGGGGCCCTCCCGACCATCCCCTTCCCATTCGTTGATGTATTAAGGATTTTATTATATTGATATGTCAGTTAAAGATGGAATGACGCGCATTTCAGCGTCTGGTCCAGAATCCACAAAAAGTACATCCACGGAAATGGAAAGCTTTATGTATTGTTATTCTTAATTGTTTTTATTTTTTATTTTTTACGAAGTTTTTTCGTAGTGAGAACCCAATCATAAAGACGAATCCATGAGTGATTTAGCGTGTGCTTATGATGAAGGTTCCTCTGAGCTCTGCGGCGGTAGGTTCAAACTGCGCTTATGGGCGTTTGAAGAGGTAGCCTTATGTAATAGGCATATCGTCAATGATTCCGGGGCCACTACTAAATATTAGGTTTTCTTTATCTCCTTGCAAGAGTCAAACCTATAATATATATATTTCAAGGACAAATAAAACATGATTCTCAACAGACTTTATTTCATCATATTTTTTGATAAGTATATATATTTAATTCTTCCATTGGACAATGGCATCGACTTCAAATAATATTGAACCTTATGTAATCATTGAGGACAACTATTCAGTCCTACTTTACCCCCAACTAGATTGATTTGTTTATTCAATATTCCTAAGAATGACGATTGTTGTAAATAGGCGAAAATCGATGTTCAGGGAAATGACCTCACCGACCCTTTCTTTTCATGATTTTTTACTATTACTGTAGGAATAAGAGGATGTGCAAAGACCTATCCCAATTTAAAATAACGTAGGCTATGATAATTATATTCTTTTTTTCTATGTGAATGAGGGAGACAAAAGGCATAACTGCCTACAGCAAGTGCCTCCCCCAGAGTTGAAAGAGTGACAGGGCCATCATCAAGGGACGTTCGAGCTAAAATGCCTGGACACACAGAGTTTGAAGCAATTTAAGTCATAGGAAAAGGGAAAGACTGATTCTGGGAGAGAGTTCCAGAGCTCAGCTGTTGAATAGAAGAAAGTCTGAGAATAGCGTTTCACTCTTGGGTTGAAGAATTGCACAGAGTAGGGGGGGGGGATTGTGTTGCAAGGCGGGTACTACGTACCCTACGTAGAGGAGGTGGTATACACTGGGAAAGCTCCGAGGAACACTGATTATTATATTAACGATAGAATAGCGAGAGAGATGCAACATTGCGATGAAGAGAGAGATTGCAGAGAATTGGTGAGTGGAGGGAGCTAATGATACAAAAGGCTTTCCTTCCTACTTTGTCTATGAGTGCAGTGTGAGAGGATCCTCCCCACACATGTGAACAACACTCAATACAAGGATGCACAGTGCCCCTGTACAGAGCAAGAAGCTGCACAGGGGTATATAACCCCTTGAGGCGGTTGAGCACACCCAGCTTCTGGGTGGCTGCCTTAGCGAGACTGGTAATATATGGTCTTTCCAAGTGAGAGCTGTTATGCCCTGTTTTTCTACAGGTTTAACTTGGGTAATGTGAGTTCTGAATGACTGGGTATAGAAGGCTGCATGCACAATACAAGGTATGAGGAATAGAGAACACAAAATAAACACACGGTAACACGACACAAGTTCACGTTTATTGAAATAAAGAAATAAAGAGCATAGAAAGATAGTTATATTCGCACAAAACAAATGATAGAAGGGAACTGCTAGCATTAGCGGATCTGGATGGAGCCTAGTCTCCCACTTCCAACATTCAGGTATATTCTTCTGATCACAGGTTTAATTAGCAAGTTTATATTTTACTGGAAGACCTCAATATATTTGTATAATTCGATGTCACTGATTTTACCTCTTGCTGGCTGGTCACGTGCCCACGTAGCAACTCACAGTTAGGATTAGACACGCGTATATTATAGAACACGGAAATCTCTAGTAACCTCATGGGGGTACTGAACTAAGTTTGATATTCTTAAGGCAGAAATATGTAGAACACAAATCAGTGGGCGAACGTTAGATATCACTAGAGTTTTAATATCTGAATAAGGTAATTACGAGAGTCAAGGTCGCCAGTTAATTAAAAAACACTGATCGCCTAGTACGTCCCAAATGGAATGGTTAAATATGAATTACACTGGGCAAGGTCTTAGCCACTTTATAGAAAGTTAATAAGTGAGTATCAAGCTAGTACTATAACACTTAGGACTAGTAACATGAATCTTGAATAGTATGGGTAGATCTGGTCCTGGTTATCTTGCTTCCGGTGATGTTGGGGGCTAACGACTGGTTCCTCGGCCGTCCAGATGGTCCAAAATGTAGGAAGTTCTCAAGTCGGATCTCTTGATGATCGTTGCTGGCTACACACTTATATACCCACGAATTTGTGTGAAGGTTATAAGGTGCACGTTAGGACTTGTACATGGACAGATGCTTCTATCAGTCTTCTCTGCCACGGAGTCTGCCGGATCTGGAATCTCTCAACTCCGGAACAACACAAGGGCAGAGCTAGAGGTAAACTGCAGGGTAGTGACCACTGGTTGGTGTCTAGCTTTCAACTGATTTGACTGGGGGCGGGAGTTAGATTTATAGGCTTGGTTCTGGACCCTGTAGACAGTAGGGATCTCGAGTCTTATGGACTTAATTGAGCTCTCAATAGATATGGGGACTAGGTAAGATGGTATTTACTGTTGTGGCACAGGGCGATAGGAAGCCTTTATATTTTCATATAACTGAGCCTTAGTAAGAGGTACTATTTTGGCTATACTGGACGTATTTAGGGGAGAGAGACTGGATCTACTTTGCGAGGAGGATGGGGACAGCTGTGATAGGAGCGTCTCTCTAGATTGTTCAATCTTCATTCTATGGTATAGCTGAGGTGCTAATTTAGTGATCAGAGCATGCAAGAAAGGTAAATGGTTTATTGTGAGTTAATAGAGGTTAGTAAAGGTG
Organism: Paralithodes platypus; assembly: GCA_032716605.1. Lineage (NCBI taxonomy): Eukaryota > Metazoa > Arthropoda > Malacostraca > Decapoda > Lithodidae > Paralithodes > Paralithodes platypus. Next base: position 1,831,702 of record CM064509.1, on the reverse strand, counting down.
TTAGTCATTCATGGTTAGTTCATTGATAGGAAGAATTCCTGTGCTACCTGGCAATGACTCGAAAGTCAAAACAGGGGCCAGGTATACCTCCGCGGGGGTGGGGGTCTCCCTCCTCGGGTGGGCAAAAAGGGGGAGCTGGGCGCCCTCTCTCTGATATAGTCGTCCGGCGGCTGTGGCTAGGGGCTTGCCATATCACCAGTGTTTGTAATAACCCTCTGTGTATGAGACAGATGTGAGTGTCTTTAATACCAAAACCGAAGGTGCCTTAGCTAGCTGGTTTTACTCGGCTGGTTGTTAATTGTAGGGTTTGCTGGATATGGTGGAGACTGGGTTGCTAACTCTGCCACATTTATCTGGAAGTATGGCAATAGAAGTTAGTTACTGGCGGGGCGGCTAGCCTCGCACCGACGACCATTGGGTGCAGGGTTGTGAATGTGTTGTAAGAGAATAGATGGCATGCAAGGGGCTAGTAAAGTTCTAATGTTGTTCTGGCCTACTAAGTGAAGGTAGGCTGGATAGGAGTATATATATAAAAGGTTGGAGAGCGTTAGTAACGGACAATTCAAGGATCTTCAAGAGGTATGAGAGAGAGGCTAGGTCGGACAAGAGTCGAGAAGTGCGGGTGTTTTAATGAGAGGGGGGGGGGAGAGTTCAAGGGCTACAGGGAAATTTTGCCCCTAAGGTCCCTGGGCGTGGGGGTGGCATTAGGCTACAATTGATATGGAAGTTTGAAAAGGCAGTAGAATACGTTAGCCAAATGCTACCGGGGAATGCAACTATGGGGTGGTTTAGGAGTCTGGAAAAGATAGAGTTATGTGATCAGTCCGAGGGTTATGGATACTATTAGTTGGCCCTGGGAACTGCGTTTTCTATTAAATATAAATATCAGCAACAGCGGCAGTTCGTAGGGGTACTTAGTTATTGTTTCGGGGTACTTATGACAGATACTGATAACCAGGTTATCTTATATAATCTCTGGTTGGGGTAAGAGGTGTAAGACACGAAGTAAATTGGCGTAGTGTGGACTGTGGATACGAAGGAGGCAAGGGGAAGACGTATGACAATTGTGGAAAGTAAATGGAAAAAGGTGAACACAATGGCGGATAAAATACTTAACCTAAGGATTGCATACATCGATGAACGATGACATTATAGTCGTCGTCCTAATAAGGTGATGAAACCTGGTTGATCTGTACTTGGCACAATACGACACAAGGACACTGCCGCTATGTCGCATCAATGCTGGTGGCAGTTAATATTATAGACTTAGTTACTAGAGGAACAATGCAAGGGTGACTGAGCACGGGTTACACATATCTATACTCGTCATGGAAAATGATATAAGAGGTCTAGGGACAAGCGTGGGTGTTTGAACTTCTAAGATATATAACATCTACTTCTCGGATGCAAGAACATACATAGATATAATTATGGCTGTCTGATGTGTTGGCATTGGCTCAACGTCGGGACAGGCATGGGTGTTTTTAATATGAATGTATATTCCTGTTCATCATCTTTGTAGCAAGGACAGTGCCGCTATGTCGTATCAATGCTGGTGGCAGTTAATATTATAGACTTAGTTACTAGAGGAACAATGCAAGGGGCGACTGAGCACGGGTTACACATATCTATACTCGTCATGGAAAATGATATACGGGGTCTAGGGACAGCGTGGGTGTTTTAACTTCTAAGATATATAACATCTACTTCTCGGATGCAAGAACATACATAGATATAATTATGGCTGTCTGATGTGTTGGCATTGGCTCAACGTCGGGACAGGCATGGGTGTTTTTAATATGAATGTATATTCCTGTTCATCATCTTTGTAGCAATAAGTGTAGGACACGAGGGGGTTAGTGTACGTGAGGTGTGGAAAATGGTTAGTTTAGAAAAGGTAAATGGGTGTGTCCTGGAGCTGTTTAGCCCTGCGGGCTTGGGCCTGTCTGGAATGGCGGGCTCGGTCAGCTGGTCCTTTCGTTCTGTGGACCTTTCTTCCGGGTGTTTCTGTGTGGTGTTCGCTCGTGGCTTCTGTGGTGGGCTTCTTGTTCTGGGGCATTTTACTTCCCTCTCCTTCATTATAGGCTCGTCCTCGAGTCTCAAGGGTGAAGTTAAAAGAAGCATAGTGATGGTGGGTCATTTTCAGGGTATTTAGAAAGTTCCACCAAACACGAGAGCGACGGTCAGGTTTCTTTTGCAGGTCAATGTATACCTGTAAGAATGTGTCCTCTGTGTTGTGGCGGGCGGCTGCCCGGGCTTGGTGTGGGTGTGGTACACGGGCCAAGTGTCCAGTGGGGGTCTTTACTTTAACCTTTCATATGAATGGTTTGTAGCTTTTCCCCGTGGGGGTCGGAGTGAGGTGTGTGGGATTGACAGGAAGTCTGTTTAGTGTGGTGAATGGGTTACTAACCGAAAGGGGATTCGCGCGTGACAACAGGGCTGGGGATGAAGGGGGAATGTGAGTCTGGGTTTTATTTGGTTTTCTTAGGCGGTGTTGTAGGTTGGGAATATATAGTGAGGCAAAGCGCAAAATCGGTGTAGGTAAGGTAGGTGAAGGAGGTGTGTGGGAAGGAGGGGGTGTGTGTGTTGTGTGGCTTGGGTCCTTAGTGTCAGAACGGGGTGTTATTTTTGTATCGCTGTCTTTAAATCTGATGGGTCTGTTGATTATTCTACCTCTGGCGGTCCTGGTGGGAAGGTAGATGTTTGTCGTGGGACTTGAGTCGCTCGACGATGTTTTATAGTGAGGGGAAGCATGTTTTATAGGTAAATGACATGTGGGAGTTTTCTCGGGGGTGACTTTGGGGGGGGGGGTTTCTTAGGGGTTGGTTGGTTGGGGGTTCGGTGAGATGAGGAGGTTGGTCGGTGTGTGGGTGGGGTGGTGGGGATCGTGGAGGGGAAAGGGGCGGATGCGGGGGGGGCTAGACGGGTGGGTAAGGAGTGTAGATTTAAGTTGGAGGGTTGGGGGTAGGGGCGTGTGTTGTTTGATGAGGTTGGTGATTTGCTGGTGATTATTCGTCTTCTTTCCCTTTGTGGGGGAGAATTCGACGAAGAAGAAGAAGAGGAGGAGGAGGGTAGTGGTCTGGCAGCCCTACGGAACTTGGTTAGTAGGGTGTGTTTTCTGGAGGTTTTAAACGATGTTTGTCGTGGGCGTAAGTTGTAGCGTGAGGTTACTGAGGTAGATTGTGTGGTGCGGTTGGGTGTGTACTTGGTTTGGGGTGGCGGTGGTGGTTTTCTCACTGTGGTGCCTGGTGGAGGTATGTCAGGGCTAGACGGGAGGGTTTCTGTTGTGGTCGGGGTTGTGGGTGGAGGTTTTTGTACTTGGATAAGTTGGGGAGGAACTTGACTATCAGAAGTGAAAGAAGGTGTCATGGTGGAAGAGGGTGTGATATTGGGGGCTTGGGGTTTGTGGAGGTTAGTTGGGGGGGTATGGTGAGAAAAGATTTGTCGGTTCGGTGCTGGAGGGCTTAGGTCCTTAGGGGTTTGTATGGGAATATTCGTAGCCTGAGTGAGGGGTTGAGTAGGGGTGTTTAATTTAGGGTCGGACGTGTGGGGTGGGGTAATGTCTTGTGGCTTTAGAGGTTTAAACGCTCGGACGAATCTAGTTCGGAGCGTGCGAGTTACGCCGTGATAGTCGATGGTGACTTGAAAGGCATTTCGGACTTGTATTACGGTGTAGGGTCCGACATAGCGAGGGCCTAACTTGTTGGTGATAGGGAGGTTGGCTACCATTACGGTGTCATGGATGGCGAAAGGGTTTTTTTCATCGATGTTATCAGTTTTGGTGTCTTGACAGATCTGGGCGGTATGGAGGGTGTTTTGCAGATGTTGCAATGGGTCAATTGTGGAGGTGGTGGAGGGAAGGTGAGCGTGGTGGTGGAATGGCAGTAACAGGGGGGGTACACCGTAAACACGTTCATGAGGGGAAATACCGTCTTCCCGAGGACAGGTGTTCATACCCCACTGTATCATCTTTAGTTGTGATGGCCAGTCTGAGGTATTAAGAGCAATCATTCTTGTACGTAACTGGTTGTTGATGGTGCGATGGCTGCGTTCGCAGATAGCATTTCCTTGAGGCCAGTACGGGGATGAGTCTTTAATCTTGATACCGCATTGTTGGGTGAATTGTTGCCAAACGTGTCCACTAAACTCGGGGGCATTGTCCGATAGAAGAGCAAGGGAAGGCCGAATATAGGGAACACTTCGGTGGCAAGCAGTGTGGCGACTGTGGTGGCTGTGTGGTCTTTAACTGGGCAGGCTATTAGAAATTTTGAATATACGTCTACAAATGTGACAATATAGCGGTTGCCAGCGTAAGAAGGGAACGGGCCCATGATGTCGAGGGATAGGACTTGGAACGGTTTGTTGGCAGAAATGGTACCAGCTGGGCCTGGGGTGCGTGATCTATCCTTTCCCAATAAACACGGTTTGCAGGATTCTGTCACTCGTTGTGCAATTTTGGAGGGGTTGGGGGTCCAGTATTGGTCTGTGAAGATCTTTAACATTTTCTTTTGTCCCAGGTGTATGCCGTTTCCCTCGTGGATGGCAATCATGTAGTCGTGGGCTATGGTGGGGTCCAAGATTATGTGACCAGTGTCTGTGGCAAGTTGATCTCCCCAGCGAGTCAGTCTCCTGAAGACGTTTAACGGTATCCAGGGGGGTCGGATTCGTGCTTCCCAAGATTGAATTAGGGAGGGGGCTGGGGGGGCATTCTGTCGGGAGGTGGGGGTAGATACCAATTGAGTGTTTTGTAAGGCGGCTAGGTTGGTGGGGGGGTCTTTTGGTACTGGCAAACGTGACTGGGCGTCTGCATTAGTATGGAGTTTGCCGGGACGATATTGTATTGTAAAGTCGTAGTCCTCTAGTGTCTCTCTCCAACGTACTAAAATGGCTGAGTTGGTTTCGCACCTACGCAGCCATTGTAAAGATTGATGGTCGGTAATTATTTCGAGTTTTGCGCCTAACACAAATGACCGGAAGTGGGTGAGTGCCCAAATGATCCCTAAGCACTCTCTCTTGGTGGCTGCGTAATTCTGTTGGGGTGGGGTGAGTGTGTAGCTGGCATACGCTATCACATGTTCCTTTCCATCTCTGAATTGAGCTAATACTGCACCTATGGCGTACAGAGATACGTCGGTATAAAGACGGAAAGGTTTCTGGTAGTCAGGGAAAACGACAATAGGGGCTTGGATTAGATTTTGCTTCAAAGTGTTAAACGCGAGGTCTCTTTCAGGTGTCCAGGCGAACGGGGTGTCTTTGTGGGTAAGTTGGTGGAGGGGTCTGGCTATGGTGGCAAAGTGGGGGACGAAACGTCTGTAGTACCTGGCTAAACCTAGAAACGAACGTATTCCTTTAACCGTGGTGGGTGGGGTTTGGTTTTGTATGGCTTGAAGTTTCTTTGGGTCTGGCGCAATACCATGTTCAGATATCACGTGTCCGAGAAAATCTACCTTATTCCGGGCAATCACGCACTTTGAGGGTTTTAATTTCAACCCGGCGGCTCGGATTCTTTGCAGGACTTGTCTCAACCTGAGGAGGTGTTCTTCCCAGGTTGGAGAGTACACAATAATATCGTCCAGATAGGCTAGGCAGGTTTCCCAGGTTAGGCCATGCAATACCGTTTCCATCAAACGGGAGAAAGTGGCGGGTCCGTTACAGAGGCCAAAAGGTAGGACGTTAAATTCATAGTGATGGCCACCACTAGTGGAAAATGCTGTTTTATTTTGGTCCTCGGCCTTGATAGGCACTTGCCAATACCCTGCTTGCAAGTCGAGGGTAGTGAACCATTTGGATCCGTATAGGGAGTCAAGGGAATCGTCTATTCGGGGTAAGGGCGTAGCGTCTTTAATGGTTATGTCATTTAACCTCCTGTAATCGACGCAAAAACGGGTTGTCCCATCTTTCTTTTTGACTAAGACAACAGGGGAAGACCAGGGGCTAATGGACGGGGTGGCAATCCCGGCCTCTAACATTTCCTGGACTTGGCGTTCCTCTTCCTGACGTTGTATGGGGTTCTTTCTACGGGACGGTTGTCGTATGGGGGGGCCTGTGGTGTTAATGATGTGTTGTTCTACATCCGTCTGTCCGATTTCGGTGGGTTGTTGGGCAAAGACGTCACTGAATTCCATCAGTAGGTCGTACATGCCGTTCTTTTGGTGGTCAGATAGTGTCTCAGGAAGAGGGGGCAATTGGAGGCTGGTAGGGGTGTCGTTACAATGTATGGGGAGGTCATCGAAAGTTTCGAGGTCTCCTATAATGAGACCTTTCGGTAATGTCAGGGGTTCCTCTGAGATATTAGCCACGAGAATGTGGTTGATACGAGCGGGAATGATGGCGGGTTGTAAGAGGCAGCGATGGGGGTTGGGGGATGTGTTAGTGGGGGAAAATACCATGTGAGTTTGGGGTATGGGCTGCAGGTTCACCCATTTTTGATGGTGGGGGGGAATTTGGCATTTATCCTGAACTACCGCTGGGCTAATGATGGTGGGGGATTGACTGGCGAGCAGGTGCTTGGTACTTATAAGGGGGGCAAGGTCACTTTGGTGGGGGTCACGCGTGAGGGGGGGATTAACGGCGCGTGTGAGAGGATCAGTGGGGCGCGGTGTGGGGGGGTTAGAAAACGGGATTTGTTGGAGGGACTGCGGAGGGTTGGTGGGGGAGCATTGTCGGTGGCAGTAACGGTTTGTTTAGAGGTTATCTGGGGTTGGTGGTTTGTCTGTCATGAGGGGGTGAGTCAAGTGTGGTGTTTTGAAGTTTATTAGGGGTGTGAATTGTGGGGGGTGGAAGGGAGCTACTGACGAAAAACTGTCACAAGGGGGATTGGGGGGGTGGTGGAATAGCTGGGCATTTCTGGGGGCATGGTGGGAACATGGTTGTGTCCCTCGGTCGGCACGCGTGAGGGGGGATTAACGGCGCGTGCGGGCGGTTCAGAAGGGTGCGAGGTGAGCGAGTTAGGAAACGGGATTTGCTGGGGGGACTGCGGAGGGTTGGTGGGGAAAAAGTTAGGTGTAGAACATGGGTTATTGGTGTAGGACTGGTGTATTGATTTGGGGTTGTTAACATTTCTGGGGGCATGGGGGAAACATTGTTGGGTACATTGGTCGGCATTTTCTCTGGAAACATGTGTACATAAACATTGAATAGAATTAGGGTTACATATATCAGAGTCTGTCCTGAAAACATGGGAGGATTTATTCTGGACAGAGTTACGAGAATTGAGGGGATTACCGAGGGGGAGTTGCTTGGACTTGTCTTCTTTCGTTTGTTGAGGCATTTTTTACTGAATTGAGTGAGGTTTTGAGAGATCTCGGGGCAAGGGGAGGTTTTAGGAGTAACCTTAGTGCTAGCTGCAACTTGGTAACCCTGAATCAGGTTTTGTTGAGGGGGAGGTTGTTTTTTCTTTTTGGGAATGGGTTTCTGCGTGATTGGTTTGTCAGAGGCTTTGGGCTGGAATTTGTTTTTGAATGAGATCAGCCTTTGGCCGCAGTCAATCTGGGCCTCTAGTTTTTGAAGGAGGTCAAGTCCAAGGAAACCATCATAATGTTTACAGTTGGAGGAAAATACTGTAAATGTGTGATAACAACGAGCATGGGGGCCAGGAGTGGTTACTGATAGGGGTAAAGTGTCTCCTAGGAGATTTAAGTAAGTATCAGCAGCTGAGATGAGTTCTGTTTTGGTGTTTAACAAAGGGCCAAATCGTCGGGGATGTTTTTCATAGTAAGATTTGAACAAACATGACTTGGCAGCTCCCGTGTCGATTAGCAAGCGGACAGGAATGTCCTTGATTTTGGCCATGTAATAAATGGGGGCAGTGCGACTAGTTATGGCGTCCCCCGCCGAGCCCATCGTGGGCGGGGGATACTTTAAAAATCCTGGGGGTCGGTATCTACCTCTTCCAGGGTTTCCTCGGTATCGTCTGAGGTCATGGTATGGGGGGCAATTTCTTCCTCTTGTCCCCACTCCTCTTCATTTACAGAAATGCGAGTAGAGGGGCGAGGTTTGGCAGAGTCACGAATTTGGTGGAGGGCACACTGAGCATTACAGGCAGGGAAATCATAGGGGTTGATAATGACTAAGGTAGGGTTTTTACTTTGGTAGGTGTTGTAGTTGCTGTTCCGGTTGAAGATTCTGCGTGGCTGGGACGGTTGGAACCGGGGTCTAATGGGTTGGGGCTTGCCGGAAGGGTAGGTGGGTCTGTTGTTGAAAGATGAGGCTGGGTAGGCATTCTTGGGGTTTTGGTGGTTGGTTGGCTGCGGGTGCGTGGGAAACCTCTTGATTGCAGCGATTTGGGTGGGTGCTTCTGTGCGCACGGCCAAAATACGTCGGATCGTGATGAGGTCTTTTTTGTATCCGACAAAATCGTGCACCCGGAAATGGTCTTTTACTGCTGAGGGCAATATCGACACAAGGTTGACCAGAATTTGCTGTTCTTGTTGGATTTTGGTCAACGTGGGGAAAGAATTTTTTATGTGTTGGGCAAGCTTACTGACTGTGGCATCTAGATCGCCTTCGAATTTCGTGTCTAGGATACGGGTGTGGGCCACGAAAATGCCCAACGAAGGTTTAATGGCTTCTATCACTATTGTGCGAAATTCGTTCCAGGTGAGATCAGGGCGCACTTGATAGGCCACCAGGGAAACGGCTTTTCCCAGGTGTGGTAATGTTACGGCTATTTTATGTGCGTCCGTGGTATAAGTAATGTCAAGTAAGGGTTTCACTATGTCCATGAATACTTCGATCCCATAATTTGTTTCATCATAATTTGGGATGAAAACGTGGTTAGGTTGTGCCATGATGTTCTCGTGTTCTAGCTGTTCCAAACTTGCAATGTAATGCAACCTTTTATCCGAATCAAGAACCACCGCTGCCGCCAATGTTATGCCGTTTTTCTACAGGTTTAACTTGGGTAATGTGAGTTCTGAATGACTGGGTATAGAAGGCTGCATGCACAATACAAGGTATGAGGAATAGAGAACACAAAATAAACAAACGGTAACACGACACAAGTTCACGTTTATTGAAATAAAGAAATAAAGAGCATAGAAAGATAGTTATATTCGCACAAAACAAATGATAGAAGGGAACTGCTAGCATTAGCGGATCTGGATGGAGCCTAGTCTCCCACTTCCAACGTTCAGGTATATTCTTCTGATCACGGGTTTAATTAGCAAGTTTATATTTTACTGGAAGACCTCAATATATTCGTATAATTCGATGTCACTGATTTTACCTCTTGCTGGCTGGTCGCGTGCCCACGTAGCAACTCACAGTTAGGATTAGACACGCGTATATTATAGAACACGGAAATCTCTAGTAACCTCATGGGGGTACTGAACTAAGTTTGATATTCTTAAGGCAGAAATATGTAGAACACAAATCAGTGGGCGAACGTTAGATATCACTAGAGTTTTAATATCTGAATAAGGTAATTACGAGAGTCAAGGTCGCCTGTTAATTAAAAAGCACTGATCGCTTAGTACGTCCCAAATGGAATGGTTAAATATGAATTACACTGGGCAAGGTCTTAGCCACTTTATAGAAAGTTAATAAGTGAGTATCAAGCTAGTACTATAACACTTAGTACTAGTAACATGAATCTTGAATAGTATGGGTAGATCTGGTCCTGGTTATCTTGCTTCCGGTGATGTTGGGGGCTAACGACTGGTTCCTCGGCCGTCCAGATGGTCCAAAATGTAGGAAGTTCTCAAGTCGGATCTCTTGATGATCGTTGCTGGCTACACACTTATATACCCACGAATTTGTGTGAAGGTTATAAGGTGCACGTTAGGACTTGTACATGGACAGATGCTTCTATCAGTCTTCTCTGCCACGGAGTCTGCCGGATCTGGAATCTCTCAACTCCGGAACAACACAAGGGCAGAGCTAGAGGTAAACTGCAGGGTAGTGACCACTGGTTGGTGTCTAGCTTTCAACTGATTTGACTGGGGGCGGGAGTTAGATTTATAGGCTCGGTTCTGGACCCTGTAGACAGTAGGGATCTCGAGTCTTATGGACTTAATTGAGCTCTCAATAGATATGGGGACTAGGTAAGATGGTATTTACTGTTGTGGCACAGGGCGATAGGAAGCCTTTATATTTTCATATAACTGAGCCTTAGTAAGAGGTACTATTTTGGCTATACTGGACGTATTTAGGGGAGAGAGACTGGATCTACTTTGCGAGGAGGATGGGGACAGCTGTGATAGGAGCGTCTCTCTAGATTGTTCAATCTTCATTCTATGGTATAGCTGAGGTGCTAATTTAGTGATCAGAGCATGCAAGAAAGGTAAATGGTTTATTGTGAGTTAATAGAGGTTAGTAAAGGTGTTAGTCAGTCATGGTTAGTTCATCGATAGGAAGAATTCCTGTGCTACTGGCAATGACTCGAAAGTCAAAACAGGGGCCAGGTATACCTCCGCGGGGGTGGGGGTCTCCCTCCTCGGGTGGGCAAAAAGGGGGAGCTGGGCGCCCTCTCTCTGATATAGTCGTCCGGCGGCTGTGGCTAGGGGCTTGCCATATCACCAGTGTTTGTAATAACCCTCTGTGTATGAGACAGATGTGAGTGTCTTTAATACCAAAACCGAAGGTGCCTTAGCTAGCTGGTTTTACTCGGCTGGTTGTTAATTGTAGGGTTTGCTGGATATGGTGGAGACTGGGTTGCTAACTCTGCCACATTTATCTGGAAGTATGGCAATAGAAGTTAGTTACTGGCGGGGCGGCTAGCCTCGCACCGACGACCATTGGGTGCAGGGTTGTGAATGTGTTGTAAGAGAATAGATGGCATGCAAGGGGCTAGTAAAGTTCTAATGTTGTTCTGGCCTACTAAGTGAAGGTAGGCTGGATGGGAGTATATATATAAAAGGTTGGAGAGCGTTAGTAACGGACAATTCAAGGATCTTCAAGAGGTATGAGAGAGAGGCTAGGTCGGACAAGAGTCGAGAAGCGCGGGTGTCTTAATGAGAGGGGGGGGAGAGTTCAAGGGCTACAGGGAAATTTTGGCCCTAAGGTCCCTGGGTGTGGGGGTGGCATTAGGCTACAATTGATATGGAAGTTTGAAAAGGCAGTAGAATACGTTAGCCAAATGCTAACGGGGAATGCAACTATGGGGTGGTATAGGAGTCTGGAAAAGATAGAGTTATGTGATCAGTCCGAGGGTTATGGATACTATTAGTTGGCCCTGGGAACTGCGTTTTCTATTAAATATAAATATCAGCAACAGCGGCAGTTCGTAGGGGTACTTTGTTATTGTTTCGGGGTACTTATGACAGATACTGATAACCAGGTTATCTTATATAATCTCTGGTTGGGGTAAGAGGTGTAAGACACGAAGTAAATTGGCGTAGTGTGGGACTGTGGATACGAAGGAGGCAAGGGGAAGACGTATGACAATTGTGGAAAGTAAATGGGAAAAAGGTGAACACAATGGCGGATAAAATACTTAACCTAAGGATTGCATACATCGATGAACGATGACATTATAGTCGTCGTCCTAATAAGGTGATGAAACCTGGTTGATCTGTACTTGGCACAATACGACACAAGGACACTGCCGCTATGTCGCATCAATGCTGGTGGCAGTTAATATTATAGACTTAGTTACTAGAGGAACAATGCAAGGGGTGACTGAGCACGGGTTACACATATCTATACTCGTCATGGAAAATGATATAAGAGGTCTAGGGACAAGCGTGGGTGTTTGAACTTCTAAGATATATAACATCTACTTCTCGGATGCAAGAACATACATAGATATAATTATGGCTGTCTGATGTGTTGGCATTGGCTCAACGTCGGGACAGGCATGGGTGTTTTTAATATGAATGTATATTCCTGTTCATCATCTTTGTAGCAAGGACAGTGCCGCTATGTCGTATCAATGCTGGTGGCAGTTAATATTATAGACTTAGTTACTAGAGGAACAATGCAAGGGGCGACTGAGCACGGGTTACACATATCTATACTCGTCATGGAAAATGATATACGGGGTCTAGGGACAGCGTGGGTGTTTTAACTTCTAAGATATATAACATCTACTTCTCGGATGCAAGAACATACATAGATATAATTATGGCTGTCTGATTATTGGCTCAACGTCGGGACAGGCATGGGTGTTTTTAATATGAATGTATATTCCTGTTCATCATCTTTGTAGTTAATAAGTGTAGGACACGAGGGGGTTAGTCTACGTGAGGTGTGGAAAATGGTTAGTTTAGAAAAGGTAAATGGGTGTGTCCTGGAGCTGTTTAGCCCTGCGGGCTTGGGCCTGTCTGGAATGGCGGGCTCGGTCAGCTGGTCCTTTCGTTCTGTGGACCTTTCTTCCGGGTGTTTCTGTGTGGTGTTCGCTCGTGGCTTCTGTGGTGGGCTTCTTGTTCTGGGGCATTTTAAGAGCAGAAGAAAAAGAGACACCCAGAACATTGAGAGAAGATAAAGGGTTGATTTTTGTATTGTTGAAGAATAAGGGATAGTCCTCTGGAGGTTCCTAACGGGTAGTAAGATGGATAAATTGAGTCTTGGAAGCTTAAATGCAACAAGGTTTTCTCTACCCTAATTGGAAATAGTAGCTAGATCAGAAGATAAGTGTTTTATGGCTTCAATACTTTGTTTTTGAGGGACTGCTGGCTGGGGCATTCTGGAAAACTAATTGAGTGGTATAAGGTAGAGTTGTCTGCATATGAATGGATGGGACTGGATGTACAGTTGAGAAGATAATTTATGAAAATTAGAAAGAGAATAGGAGATAGGACAGAACCCTGAGGAACACCAGAGTTGATTGGATGAGAAAATGAGCGATGGCCGTCCACAACCTCAGCTATGGAACGGCCGGAAAGGAAATTAGAGACAAAGGCACAGATGGAGGGACAGAAACCGAAGGAGGGCAGTTTGGAAATTAAAGATTTGTGCCAGACTATATCGAAGGCCTTCGATATGTCTAGTGCAACAGAAAAAGTCTCACCGAAGACCCGAAAGTTGGTTAATTATAGCTTGTTTCGTTATTTTTTTTAAAGAATTAACCGTTAAATGATGGCGAAAAGACCGGGGAACAAGTTGATTTGTGTCTGGAGCCTGGCTAAATAACGATTTACCAGCCGATTTACTTGAACTTATCAATCAATATTGTATATGTCACAGCAAAGATGCTTTCAGACCATGCCAGTGGAAGAATGGAAGATTACTGATTGACTTAGAGCACAAGAAACACTGATTGATCTTGATTCTTGATTTAACCCGGGAACGGTTTCGAGACTCTTGAGATCCAAGGCCTAAAAAAAAACACTGTTAAAAGACCCCAGTGGCACTCAAAACAAAGGAATATGTGATTAAGTGAGATAATTCCCCTGGATACCCTCTATCACTCCTCCACATGTGTCCAAACCCCCACTCCCCCCCCCCCACCCTTCAATTACCACCTATTTTTCCTCTTATTCCCTTGTTTTTCTGTTTATTTTTCGCGCCAATATCCCCCACCCAGTTTCAAGGTCGAAGGGGAGGCATATAGAGATCATAGCAAGAGAGAAACTTCACTTGCAAGACGTCAGTGTGGATTGATAAGTGAGAGGGGGAGGGTGTGCGCCGCTCCGGCTCTCCTCTCGTGAATGAACCAGTCGGCAATACTTCGTATTTTTCACCCCCCCAAATATTATTTCCACTTGTTTTATTGCTGTTACATGTTAATATCTTCATATTAAACGTAAAATAAGGGCATATGAATAAGTAATAACGATATTTATTGGATAATGACAATTTTCGTCGGGAATGCGCCTCAATACGTTCGCCTGGCGAGCAGTTTCAAATACCATAGCTTCGCCATTTAAAGGTTAAGGGTTGTTAGGGCAAGCCCTATTAACCCTGACACAGTGTCGGTCAAAGCCGCATCGGCCTCCCAGGAAGGAAGCTCAAACATCAGGGAAGAAGACGCTTGGTGAAGTGAAGAGACGAGGAGTCGAGGACAGAGGAGCCAACACAAACCCGAGAGGCTGAAGGCGGCCCTGGCACCAACGGGGAAGGTGGGGCCCACAAAGGATCCCCAAAGAAAGCTGAGAATTTTGCAAGTACCAGAGCCGACCACCGTGGGTGCCGCATCCCTCCAGCGGGCAAGCCACATGTCACAGGTCCAGGGAAACACCGGCCCTCACCAACCAGAAAGGAATAAAGATGGAGCGGAGTGGAGAAGCCGGACAGTCGAATGATCAGAGGATGATGAAGGCAGAGCATGGCAGCATGGAGGAAGGGGATGAAGCTGGGGGGGAGAGGCCGCTGAACCATTGGCGCGGCAGACAATCACTGGGAGCGACTGAAGTTCCCTCAAATAAAGCCGCTGATTGCGTCGGGCACCGGGATGTCAACACGCGACTGCGGACCAGCAGCCGAACCATATACTGATTGTCATTCACAAAATCAATGGTTGTCTTGTGTTGTTTTGGAAGCTGATTACTAGTTCGGCTTTAATATATTTAGACATTCCTGGTAAAAGATGTGGGAATTTAGACACAAATGCAGAGCAGGGACCCGGTTTATTCGCCAGTAAGGCTTCTTCAGGAAGAAGCCTTACTGGCGAAACGTTGAATAAACTGGGTCCTTGCTCTGCATTTGTGTCTTAATTTCCACATCTGTTGCAGCCATTGCTGTTTCTTCACCACATTCCTGGTAAAATTAGAAACTATTTAGTAATAAATGCCAGACAACAATTGTAAACCATTGAATAAATAACCCTTCCTTTTACTACAAACTTAATATAAAATACTTTGCTATAGAAAATCAAATATAACAATGGCAAACCCGATTGTCCTTGCCTGCAAAGTACCGAGGATGCAAGTTTGTATTACGTGTACCAGTCAATAAGTGGTCAGGAAACAGACTCCCTACATTAAATGCCACAGAGTTTGCCCTAAAGTCTACTAGACACTAACAACATTTGTTGTTGCTATCCATCAGAAATGCGACACAAATTTGTGGGGTCCCAATTACTCAATAGCGACTATTTCTGGCACTTTCCGGGGGTTGGTTGCGAAGCACTCGCGTTTGTGGTGGGGTTGGGTGGTAGAGGGTGGATTAAATGTTGTACATTTGGTAGAATACTAACCTGCAGTGGTATCAGACTACAAATTTCAACCTATGGCGGTTGTCTCCGCGAATTACTCAAGTTAACTGTACCTCGTTTGATTTTATTCATATATAAACAACTATTGATGATAAATCAATCCTGATGAGACAATTGAAATAAGCGTGAAGAAAGCTTCTCATTGCATATAAAAAAATATATTGCTTAGCATAAAACGAAATTATAAACATGTAAACTCGGAAAAATTATTAAATATTTCTTATTTAACGATTTTCAATATGATAATTTAATCTTATGGGATTTTTTCTCCGTTATATATTAGTTTGGGCCTTGCTCTATCTTTGGATGTATAATAAATTGCAAGTAGAGGCGATTATTGTGGGCTAAAACAGAGTGATAACATACGTGTATTGTCTCGCAGTATTGCAAATAGTGCTTGAGAAGTGAATAGTAGTTGTAATAGGCTTCAAGAAACATAAGCGTGAATGAGAGGGTTAATCTTGACAATATCTGATGTAGTAACACTTTCTCATAAACACTCTAAACCTATAAACTCTATTGCTTATAAATAATTGAAAACGCACATGATATTACAACACAGCATCTCTTATATGACTACAGAATGTAAACATTTACAAGGCTAGGTATGATTACCTGCAATGATGCTTGTTACCAAAAAACTTATATTCTACAACCTACTATTCTTTCATACCTAAGGTTGGTCACTTACCTTACCTAAGGTTGAGTTCGCCACTCTTCTGGTGGCACCGAGGAGTGCGTTGCCCCTTGTTCTGGGTGGTGATTTGGTGCAGCAGACTGTTTGAAGGGGCAGCATGCTCCCCTACGAAGGTGGGCTCGTCTGGCACCTTTTGCAGTTCGACATTAAGGGTTCTCTTGAAGTTGTCTAGTGAGACGCCCCTCATGTCTCTTTCTCGCTGTGGGATTTTGTTGAAAAGATGTGGTCTTCTATGTGATAACCAACCCTCTAACAGAGAGCCCATAGAACCTCAAATATTCATCCAGGGGATATCGCATTCCCAGCCTCTCCTATAACTGAATTTCATTACAAATATGGTATGTAGGTTTGGCACATGTGAATGATTAAGAAACGTACCCGTCTACGCTACAAAGAGTACAGTTTCAGTGATCTTAAACACTCCTAATAGTGTAGCTGTTTTACCGAGTTTATATGCGAGGTGAAATTCCTTTGTACACTCTCTAAATTATATATTTTGCCTGCTTTGTATGGAGATGTTAATACGTTACAGTATTCAAGCCGCGATAGCATTAGGGATTTGAAGAGCGTTATCATGGGCAATTCACCGTATGTGTTAAATGTACGTAGAATCCAACCTGTTAGCCAGATTGCAGCTGTAACTTTGACCTGGTTATGTCTTTGAATCCCATATTTAATATTTGTTGTATATGACCCAGCCAGGGCTCGAACCCAGGCCAGTAGTGCAGCACTCCAACACCCTAACCACTAGGCCACCAAGAAGCTTAAAAGTAGTAGCTTCATTTGGAATCAAATTTCATCCACTACCACCCGCTCCGACTCATGATCGCATAGCTTGATGCCATACACACATACACCTCACACACAAACACTAACAGCCAAGTACTAGAGAAGGATACTTGTAATCTGGACCACATTTAAGGCCTCTCTGAATAAACAAGTAGAGCCTAAATATATTTAATATTTGTGTGATATGACCCAGCCAGGGCTCGAACCCAGGCCAGTAGAGCAGCACTCCAACACCTTAACCACTAGGCCACCGAGGAGCTTAAAAGTAGTGGCTTAATTTGGAATAAAATTCCATCCACCACAACCCGCTCCGACTCATGATCACATAGCTTGATGCCATACACACATACACCTTGCACACAAACACTAGCAGCTAAGTACTAGAGAAGGATACTTTTAATCTGGGGCACATTTAAGGCCTCTCTGAATAAACAAGTAGAGCCTAATTAAATATATTTCATGTTTGTAATATGACCCACCCTAAGGTCCTTCACACTGTTTTTACATTCTATAATGTGTTTGGATTCTGTTTTGTAATTTGTGTTCCCTTTAACCCGAGAAAGACAAAAATCCTCATAAGAGGTTTAGTGGGCAAAGGCGAAGGTTCTCATAAGATCCAAAGCCTAAAGACAGCCTTTTAAACCACGCCAGTGGTACTCAAAACAAGGCAATATGTGATTAGGTGAGATAATTCCCCTCCATTACTTGCTATCATTCCTACATATGTGTCCCCCCCCCCCCTTCCTCCCATTTTCCTCCTTCTCAATTATCATCTATTTTTCCTCTTATTCCCCCTTTTATCGGGTAATTTTTGGCGCGAATTTCCTTCCCGCAGTCTCTATAGCATGGGCGAGGCATCTAGAGATCCTTGCAACGGTTAGACTTCTACTTAGAGCCGTCAGTGTCGCTTGAGAACTCGGGAGGAGAGGATATTATGATGCCGCGGCTCTCCCCTCATGAATAGACCGGTCGGCAATAATATGTCTTTTTCGCCCCCCAAATACTATTCCCACTTGTTTTATTGCTCTTAAATGTTAATATCTTCATATTAAACGTAAAATAGGCGCATATGAATAAGTAATAACGATATTTATGATCAAATTATGATTTTCGTCGGGAATGAACCAAAATACCTTCGCATGGCGGGACGTTTCTAATACCATAGTCTAATCTTTGCCGGGTTAACAACATTATCATCTCTGTATCGTATTACTTGGAATTTTACTTCATTAAACTGCATGTTGTTTTTCCCTGGTCCACAATACACCACATTTATGTCTGCCTGTAGCCAGCCCATGTCTTCCTATGTATTTACTATCCTACTTAGTTTTGTGTCATCTGCATAAGAAGACACTACCTATGTGTGGAGTTCACCACTCTTGCTAGTGGCACCGAAGAGCGCATCGCCTTCGTTGTTGTTTGAGAATTGGTGCAGCAGACTATTCGAAGAGGTGGAGCGCACCCTTGTGAAGATGGGCTCGTCTGGCACTTTTTGTAGTTCGATATCGAGAGCTCTCTTGAAGCTGTCTAACGAGAACACCTCTCATGTCTCTCACTCGCCCGCGGGAGTTTGTTGAAGAGACGTGCTCCTCTATGTGATAACCAGCCTTCTCGCAGAGAGCCCATAGCCCCCCGATTTATCATCTTGTGATCTCGCATTCCCAGCCTCTCCTATTATTGAATTTCATTGCTATTGGTGTATGTAGATATGGTACAAAACCCTCTGCGATTTTCCACGTATATATTATTAAGTATCGTTCC